>JABAKD010000009.1:9260284-9655284 GCA_012845835.1 Undaria pinnatifida | reverse complement strand
ACCCCTCCTCCGCCGTAAATTTGCACGCGCTCGGAGGAATGGCCGGCAGCGAGAACAGGCTGGACGTGGTGAGGATGGACATCGAAGACCAGGTTTCGCTGGAGAGCGCAGCTGAGCACGTCAAAAACAAACACGGGGTGAGACATGTGTTATCGCACGCGTGTGCTTTGTGTGTTATTGGCGTTACACCGTTATATTTATGCCCATCGACATCTAGTACATCCAGTGTCCGTGCCGGTCCTTTATCCCAGAGAAGTGAATGCTCTGTGGGCACAACGGAGAAAGTAGTGCCGGAATCGCATTTACTAATGGTTCGTTGATTCAAGGATTGTTTTTCTGGATCGGAGGGCTAGACGCTAATACCTGGTACTGCTGCATGACTTCGCACAGATGTTTGTGGATCGACCCATCCGGCTCGCTCAGCTACGATACCCAGGACTGGGAGGCGCATCACCCCAGGAAGAGAGCGGGTCCCGCACCTTTCCCTACTTCCGTGTTCCATCCTCGCATCTCGCTGACAAAAACACAGCCACGCAGTAGTTATAAACATACCTGGCAGATCGCTTTACAACATCACTAGTGCACATTGCAATTACACAATTACATGCATCATAGCTGCGGTTGCACTTGTCTCGACAACAAACAACAAGTCCGACCAAACCCCGCCCCCCTCTCCCTCCTTCCCGACAGCGGGTAGATCTCTTGTTCAACGTCGCCGGGGTTTTGGGGGACGGCAAGAGCACCCCGGGGCCGGAGCGGTCTCTGCGCGCGATGGACCGCGACTGGCTGAGACACACCTTGGAGGTCAACACGATCGGCCCGATGATGCTGGTATCGGCACTAACGCCTCTGTTGGAAAGCCCGGCAAAGAAAGGGAACGCCGGGGCGAGGCCCCCGTCCGTCATCGTCAATTTCAGCGCGCGCGTCGGGTCGATCGGAGACAACGGCATGGGGGGTTGGCACTCCTACAGGATGTCGAAGGTAGGGGGGGGGGGGGGGTAGTTATTTTTTGCTTGTCTTCGTCGTTTGGCCTATGACCATGCACCCCTTTCGAGACGGAGCACCGTTCCTACTCCTGATGGAGACACGTGATTTTGATAACCAGGGTTGTCCACCGGGGCTGCGTTGCACTGGCTATGATAGGGTGTACTTTGATTTTTGTATCGGTGCCATGTGCACCAATTCCACAGTGAGAGATGGGTGGTTGTTACATTAGCTGTCGGCGGGATTGTGTATACCTCCCGCGTTCATTCCTGTTTTTGGGTGTGTGCCAGATTGTTGAAGCTGAACCCTGCCGCTGAAATGAAGAGTATCCCCGGGGAAGACGGGCGTGACGCTCGCGCGTTGCGTAATTTACGAACAAAACAAACGATACCGTTTACGTATCGATAGTTATTCCTTTAGAGATCCACCCAAGTTGCACACGAACCCCCGCAGAATATTACCCACTTTTTGGGGATAAACCACTTGGAATTAGTGTGGCATAATTATTGCAGTGGGAAATGCCATCCACGACTCACCCACCCACCCACCCACTCTGAAACCATTTTCACCTTATTCCCCCTTTTGCTTGTGCTGCCTACCCCGTTCCCTCCCCGCACCATTGCACGTTGTACCCCCCTCCGGACCCCCCACTGTTGCACTATTAATAGTCAGCATTGAACATGGCAACCAAGGGTATATCACTAGAGCTAAGGCGGCGACGAGTGTGGGTGTTCTCGTACCATCCGGGCACGACCGACACGGGACTGTCCGAGCCGTTTCAGGCCAACGTCAGGCCGGAAAAGCTCTTTACGCCCTCCTACACGGTGGCTCAAATGCTGGCGATCGTAGACTCCATGACGGAAGATCTCTCCGGGGGTTTCTATGCTTTCGATGGTAGCAGGATCGTCTGGTAGCATATTGTAGGGGTAGAAGCCGAGCGCGCTGCTGTGCGGAATTAGTCCCTGCTTGATTGAACCTAGGGATAGCGACGTGAGAAATGACAAATATGATCTTACCAGCCTTGTAAGACGGTCGTGCAACATCACAACTATTCTACCTCAACGCCCAACCCGAAAAGCTCCGCACGCCTTCCTACATTGTGTCGCAAATGCTGGCGATCGTCGACTTCATGCCGGAAGAATTCCGATTTCACAGGCGCTATAGCGGCAGTAGCCTTCACGAGGCGTCTAGATTATTATCTAGGATAAAGGATGGAAATCGGGGAATATTTTGATATTTGATTTTTCAACTGCTCGACCACATTTTCACCAAAAAAGAAATGTCGGATTTTTTTCCGGACTAAGTTCTGCGGGTAGGGTTGGTGCTAGGGTCTGAAGTATTGTTTTGGGCCGTTTTTGATATTTTCCATCTCAACACTGGAAGCAAACGTGGGCCAAACCAAATTTCCCGATTTCCATACTTTGTTCTATATAATAATCCAAAAATGCGGTAAAGGCGGCTCCATAGCGGGCGGGCACCCGGCACTGGAGAGACCCACTACTACTTGTATGCTTTCGATTGTAACGTGCAGGACCGTGTGGAAGCAGCGTAGGGGTAGAGCCGGACGCGCGGCTGTGGAGTTTTTATGTTAGCCCCTTCAAAAACTGCGCGCGCGTGCTTTTTCTGGGGACGTGGTATTTCGAAACTGCAATGCAGCGCTAACGAAAGGCGTTGGGTTGCTTTTCCCTTTGTTCATTTATAAGGTGAAGGTTAACCGCGGGCATGGTTTTTGGGGACATGCTACTTGGAAATAGTGTGGGATCATTTTTGCGCCAGTAAAATTTATACTGACAGTTAAAAACAATATACCTGGTGTATGTTACGCTGGCACCAGTATCGAGGTATTTGTTGGACATCCTCTGTTTCGGCCTCACGGGCACATAGTTGACTTTGCCCACTCATTCCAAAAACGATTTACTCTAACTCCAAGTCATGTGCCCCCATATCATATGGAGCGCGGTTGGTTGTGCCGGGGACGCGCTTTCGCGAAAAAAGAAAAGATTGCGGTTATTGTGAAGTCGCGTTGGGGGTGCATGTGCGCCTCTGCCTGTTTGAGCGAGTAAGTGGCGTGGAATCGTAGACAGACAGTGCGCGGGGTGACAAGAATCCGTGGACTGTTTCATAAGAGTCCTCTTTTGTTGTCGATATGGTGAGCTCGAACCGACTAGCGGCGAGGTCAAGAGCTACTGTATTCACTATGATGAATATGCCTACCGAGCCAACGGCCAAACGCCCACCGACACTGGAACATTTTTGAAATTTTGGCGCTTCTCACGTCCCCTTGCGAGATTATGCAAGGTGGTACATATTTTCATCTCACGTCAGTAGCGAGGTAACCCTATATCTGTGCGTAGCAACGCAGCTTTCTTGATGCCGTCCTCTGGGTTTTCAGCCCCACCCCATACTTGACGCATTGGAAAAAAGGCTAGCTTTTGGCGAGGGCCTCATCAAAATAGCTATAGCTCTGCTCCTCCATCGTGATGGGTAACGCAGCCGACGTTGGATGTTGTGGGTCAAAATATACCAGGACAAAAACCCAAGATTAGTCCACGGTCCACCAAACAACTAGCGAGAACGCGGCCAGCGGGGAGCATTACGCTACGCCACTCGCAGAGGCAAACAAAACGAGCACGCCATGCCCAGCGCTCGAAATATTACAACCAGTCTGATCGTAAATATAAGGCTGCTTGGGATGTTTCGCGGCATATGAAAAGTCCCTTATATTTACATACGACCAGACCGGCAGGAAGCAGGGCTTTCGGTGTTTCGCACGTGGCGATAGCAACCCGCTTCCTCTTCAACCCGATCGCTTTAACACGCGCGACACATTCCAGACTGACATTGTTGTTGATCGGACCGATTGTCCATTTTTTTACATGTTTATGAATCCTTCCATTTTCAGCATCCATTCCTCCATGTGCAGTGCACGACGACTGTAGTAGTAGAGCAATCTACAACCGTCCCAAGCCCACTAAAATTGCGGGCACAAAATGCCTTTCTCTCTACTCTTCCTCGAAAGGCCGAGAATAACCTGTGTGCCGATGCGGTGTGTATGTGGCTGCAAAAAAACAAAAAACAAAAATACCCCCCTTGCCGAAAATCGCTCTCTCGTCATGACTCCAGCAATGGACATTCCTCCTTATGATACCAGCCCCCAAAAGGCCTGTAGCTGTCATCCATCCATTGCTGGAGTCTAGTTGTAGGCCTTCTTGGCCTCCGTCTGCGTCCATCCAGTACAGCAAGGAAACGACAAAAACGAGCGAGGTGGAAGGGCGGCAACAGCGGCGATGCAGCAAATAAAATAATTAGGAATGCTATTCACCCCTAGGGGTTTCAGACGCGACATATACAGTATTGGTCCCGCGTTAGTGCGATGCCCCAATTTAGTGCAGTGAGAATCGCTGGTCACGGCCTTGCTTGTCTTATAGAGTACTACCTGGTACCGTACTGCAACTTCCCTGAAGAGTGCCCACTTTAGCGCGGGTATCGTCGTACGGCAAGGCCCCGCACTAATGAGGGACCACGCCTGTATCGAACATAATGGACAATGACAGCATCGGCTACATGGAACAGCCCGGGCTGAAGGGGGAGGATGCGTCTAAAATTGCAATGAAAAGAGATATACCACACGCGCGCGACATGACCAAGCTTGTACTGCTACACGTTCTCACTAGTAATTACTACCATGCAATAAAATGAGAAATTCCACATGCAGCACGTTTTCGTCACAAGACCGTACCTCCTGTAATAGTCGCTTGAAATACACGACAACACTTGTCGCGTCTCTGGTCGCTCAACATGGGCCCCTCAGGGGTAAAGATAACAGGTCGACAACGAGGACGTGACGTTTCTTATTATAGCTCAACCCCTTCAGAGCCCCAAACCCCTGTCTACACTAATTCCAAGTAAGTTGTCCCCCAAAACGGGTCTTCAGTCGTAAAGGCGTTAACGTGGACGATTTTGACGTGCCATGAATACCGCGAAGCACCGTGCGAAAAAAACTTTTGGCAACTTCTACCAACTTTAGATAAACTCCAAGTTCTTCAGCGGTCTACACCTTTCAAGTTTACATAATTGAGGGCCTCATTCGACGAACAGCGTTTGGGTGCGATCGAGACGTCCGAGCTACCTATGCATGTACACCGGTGCGGTGCGGTGCGTGACGTCGGCGGCGGCAGGGGGGGGGGGGGGGGGGCACAAACCTGACAGGCCTGCAATGCATCGAACACGAACTGGCAAGATGTGACGTCGTTGTTGTTGTCCTGCAGGCACGATCCGAAGTTCTGCTTGTCCATGTCGCAGGGGTCAACTGCAGGCTGCTGGTACGACTGCGACGCCTGGCACGCGCACACACACCGACAGGATAAAGGACACACAAGAGGGGAACCGGGTCTCGTTCATTAATTACTGTTTCACGAACGGCACATGCAGAATAATAGAAATTCTGCATCCAGCATGTTTTCGTCACAAAACCGTACGTAGGTGCGAAAAATATTGCGAAAAGGGACATTGAGAGGGACATTACGGCATTAAGGTGAGAGTGCTGAAAGCCACTACAAAAATTGCATTTTTGCCTATACTGGTAGTAAGAGAACCGCCGCATCGAGGGTGCGTTCGTCACAAAATCGTATCAGCCTCGAAAAGAATTACGGAGAGAGGATTGCGTGGTCAGTCCCATCCATGCATGGTCATGTCCGAGATGCGCAGTGTTCAGAGGGGTATAACATTCGAGCAACATCAACAAAACCAGCGACAGACGGGGGGGGAATTAACGCACCAGATACACGCCTAGCGAGAAGACGGCGAGGCAAAAAAAAAGACAGGGAGGGGAGCAATATGGTACACACATGAACCATAGGCGTGATGCTACACGTACAACAATGTCGCCAAAATCTGACCAAAAATCTCAAAAGAAACGACTACACCATCCCCACACAACGTGAGCATCGACATCACCCAATTTTGCTTCACTTCCACAACACCAAAAGAACTACCGAGTCGATAGAGTGCCATACACGAAGGCCGCGGCTCCCGTTCGCAAAATGGCAGTATACATGCATGGGGTACAGTGCAGAGTGTAGGAAGCCACTACCCTATGGTCTTGCCAGAAAAGTAAGGCAAGAGCGACGATGGAGCTGTTTGGGAAGAAACGGGTCACACACACCACATACGAGATAAGTCGATGTCAGAGCGACATGTAAATATTCGAGTGGCCCTTTCCTTTCCAAAGTCTAGTCTCCAAAATAGATAAAAACCAAACCAAAGTGAAGGTCTCTCTCGCTCTCCCCACAGGCAAAATGGTAGGGGGAACGAGGGGGTTAGGTTTGGGTACGTATTTTGTTGGACATTTGCTACTCCGCCGGACGAGAGAAAAAAAAAAACGTAGCAGTAGACTAGCTCCTACTGTGCCTATCAAACCTAATAAAATCGGCAAGGGGAGTGTAGTTCCGCTCGCGCGCCTCTGTTACACTCGCAGAGCTACGCACGTAAGAAGCTTGCAGCGGTCGAGAGCGATCGTCTCTTTCCCCCCCTCACCTTGGATCCTACAAGTTCATCCATCGATAGGATCCGCCACTATCGAAAGTATTCAATTCGCTATTTTGAACAAAACCGATGTTTCGAAAAGAAAAAAAAATCATACACACACAGGAGCGTCACACATATAATAATCTTCTCACCGCTGGCTGCTCAGCCTGCTCGGTCGGACCCGACGAACCACCGCCTCCCATCACCGCGCCGACAGCCCTGCTCCAAGCGCGCGCCCAAGCCACAACGCCAGAATTTCAACAGTTTCGTCAAGCCGGCGACGAAAAAAAAAATAGAGCAGGGAAGGTGTGAGGAAAAAAAGAAAGTCGAGACATGTGTGCGGATGGCGATAATCTTGCCTTGCGTTACAGGTAACGCTATATGCAACGCTATGGGGGCAAGACTCCAAATCGATAACACACGCGGTAAACGTTCAAGTGCGCGTAACGGCGCAACGCATTGAGGAAAATGGAAAAGGGCGTCACAGTCCTCGCGACAGGGAGCGGGGTTTTCGCAGTAGTCTATGGTGTTACCTACAAAGGCCGGCACTCTAATTAGTGCGGGGAAACAATCGGCACCACATAGACCCCTCACGCGCAGCCTACCTCGCACACGCGAGCCTCAATAGGTTCCCATCACCACCACACCATCACCAGTGGTTGACGCTTCGTATAAGACGGAAAATGCGAAAACATAACCCATTTCAAAAGGATGACATCATCCACGGCGGCACGGCCAAGGCAGCACAAATACAGGTCGTGCTACGTGGAGCGTGTAGACCAGGCTGCTCTCCTGGTTAACAGGGGTAAAGAGTGGCGGTCTGGGTAAAACAACCACACACGCACATGATCAGACCGCGCGAAACACGAAACTCGTATCCATTTCACAAAAATCTCCCAGATAAAAATAATGAACGGGAAAAAAACAGTGGCAGGTGCTGAAGCGACTGAAGTGCCGGGAGTATTCGGCAACAGCAAATTTGCCATCGTGAATACCTCATCAAAATATCTGCTCTACAGAACAGGTCACGTAAGAAAACGAATACCTAGTACTAGCAAGGCAGGCTAACAGTTGCTGGACTATACCTGTGGTGAACAATTCGGGGGCCTCTGCGCTTAAAAACGTCATGTATCTGCATGATACAACACACCCCTGCCATACAAAAAAATCCAACCTAAGCCAAGCATTCTTGTTGCTTACCCGGTACCAAGTACCGAGTACCAGGTCTCCTAAACCCTAACCCTATCTCCGACCGCCCGGGAATTTTCTCAGAATGTACGCCAAATAAAGTGCAGCCTTCGAGAGCCCTTCTGTTTCTACAAACATATTACGAAAGGGGTCTAGGGCCGGCGTCATTTGGAGATCATACTATTAACGAAGGTACACGAGGGCGCACCAGGATACATCCAAGTATGACCAGTACCAGTATCTGCGGCTGTCTGTGCACTACGGCATCTACCCACGCCGAAATCCGTGGCCAAAATTCCCCGGAGGATGCAAATCCACGAGTCGTCTTCCGACAGACGCGGACAACAACGACGACGCCAACAAAAACAACAACGGCTTGGTCTTACACATAGCCGTATAGCTGTTAGCAGGCGCTCTATACTCTACGCCAAAAAAAAACGCCCCTTCCTGACGCCTCCCTCTTGAACGATCGAACGCACCTGTGGGCGACAGCCGAACCCGTGCCGAAAGCGAATCCTTGCGCCATTGTCGAGGCCATGCCAGCGAGCATTCCTCCTCCCCCGCTCTTTTGCTGGGCCGGCGGCTGGGCAGGCGCGCGAGTTGCAGGCGGCGCACTTTTTGGAGGCGAAAAAATCGAGCAAAGACGGAAAGGAGGCAGCAAGCATATCATACGCGGAAACGAAGCGGTGCAATTTGTCAGGGGTGCAATCAGGTCTGGTGTGATGCGTGCAGACACCTATAAACCATACCCTGGTGCGGTCGGTAGATTTGACACACAAAAACAAATACAACCCGGCTGTGTGGTGGAGAATTCCGTCGAAGGTCATTTTCGCAAGCTGCATGTGATAACACCGTCAAATAGTTGCATAGACAGACACGAAGCATAGGCACAAACGACGCTGTTACATATATTAGGGGCGCGATCAGGGGGATTATTTACATAGTTGCCGGGCGAAGACGTTGGTTAGCACAAACACAACTGGGGGGTCTACGTACAAAGGGGGCAGGAACTCTGTTGATTTGCTTTTTCCGAAGAGATACGAACGCTCCTGTGATTTCGACAAAACATTAGGAAAACCCATGGTTTCACTATTCACTATTACTTTCCGTAAGAGGTTTTACCCTCAGCAACCTAAAATATCTATTAATAATACTTGCAGTCTGCCTGATGAGCAGTATGTTCATGTAATCTACGGGGGTATGATTCATGATACACGTTGTAGTTGGTCTCACTTTAACTCGCACAATCAAGTCCGTGGTCACAGGACAGGCTCCAGTCACTCTGGAGCTGAGGAATATCCCAGGGAAAAACACAAACAAACCAAAGGTGGTACACGTATATATCACAGCTGACGCAATCCATGTCTACACCAGAAACATATAAAAGATAAAAGTGAAATCGGGAGTCAGCCTACGATGTGCCAGGTCCATACTGGTGCATAGGTCTCACTACTCGCGCCTGGAAAAACCGACTAAACCGATCACCACCCAAGAAAGACTACCACGTACATATTGCACGTAGTACCTATCAGTACGCATACGCACAACAGACGCAAGTCGATTGGAAAAAAAGAAACAAGGAAAAGAAAAGAAGGCAAAGGAAAGAAAAGAAGAGAAAAAGAAAGCGAAAAAGGAAAAAGGAAAGGAAAGGAAAGGAAAGGAAAGAAGGCAAAAGACAAGACAAGAAGAGGAAGCAAGGAAAGGAAAAGAAAAAAAAATGTCCTACTAGCAGACCCCAGGAACTGAGTACAGACGGCACTGGGTTCATAGAGGATATCAAGTGCATCATCAATGGCACGTATGTATTCTTGAGTAATATACGTAGCTTCCATCTGTAGAGTGCAGGGATCTGGCGTTTTGGATCCACGCTGTATATATTCCCTGGGAGTGTGTGAGATGGGCGTTCGAAGAGCTTTAGGATCAAGTAAGCACCGCTCGACGCCTGATGCAAAATGCCAGATCTCACTTGTCGGTCTTCACTCGATCAACACAGGTGTGTGTGCCTTTGCATTATATCAAAAGCAGAAGAGAGATCACTTCGGAGCAGTAGCGATCGACGTCCACCGCATGTTCCATCATGACTTGACAGCACCAACAACCCGAGGCCTGGGCTGGACCTCCGCCGGCCTGCCACATATACAGAGAGTGCACAGGAACATGCGTACAAACCCGGTAGACAGAAGTAGCTCACTCCAAAAACTAACACACTAACACTTACTGTTTAATGCATACTGAATTCTACAAATGTCTCGTTTTGTCCCCCTCAATGCGGGTTATACAGTTTCCGTGCGCAGAACAAGACTGAACGTCTTGGTCCTGTTGACCCTGGCATTAGCAGGGGAGTCACCGACCTGTATCCTTCACGAGGGTACACACCCCGTAACACGCGCGATCGAATTATCACACGCAGCTTGCAAAGCTGAGTTTTGATTGAAAAAATCCTTTTTGGTCGATCTCACAGCTAAAGTGTACTTTTCATTTCTTTGAATATATGTTATTCAATATTTGGAATGTACGAGTACGGAGCGACTTCACGTTGCTCGGGGTGGATGAAGGTCATTTTTGCATCACCGAAGGGGTCTGCTGTATTGTGGTATTTAGCGAGTAGGTTGAGTTATGGTACGACACGGTGAGAAGCCTGGTAAAAGTGGTGCCCCGTAGCTCACTTCCCTTCCTTCCACTTATCTTTCTTCTTCTACTCCTACTTTGACTTCGGTCTACATTGTATAATATATGTACATGTAAAATATGATCTTCGTCTTTTTTTGGCTCGCTGCTCTCCAGCGGCCGAGTGTTCCTTCTCGGACTTTCGGCCGCGGGGCAGGCTAGCCTGCCATGGGTACATGATGAAGCATGTCTGGATCTCGGCCGAGCTCCGTGGCGGCGCTCGGCGCATTAAACGTCACTTAGCTGGCTCTTTTTGGCAAGGGGTTGCGTTCCGCCTCTCTGAGACGAGCAGGTCACTTGGAACACCCCAAATTGTTTTCAAATGTTGACATTTTCATACACTTTGACAATTCTTTTTTCTTTGTTGTTTTGAAGAAAAATGGCCCGCTAACCTCAGCAGCAGCACAGCAGCATCACAGCAGCAGTAGCAGCAACCGCCCGGACCAAATTACCATCGGCAGCAGCACAACAGCATTAGCAGTAGCAGCGGTACACATGTGGATCGGATTAGTGTGGGGTTTGGGGGCGCGCCGCCCTGGACCGTTTCGGCCCCGGATTTCGACGTGATTTCGACGTGGGTGCGTGGGCATGGGTGCAGACAAGGGTAAACCGGCCTGTGCTCTCCCGCCGCGCGGGCGGCCGCTCGTCGAGGCGGGAGCGAAAGCGTCTGTGGGCGTGGTTGACCCGGTGAGTTTATTCTTCTCTTGCGGGGTAACCAGACGCGTCCGCATGTAAGGACCGTTTTTACTTCTACAAAAACACATATCCCGGTAGTATATTTCCGGACAGAGCGGATGCCAGCAGGAGGAGGCTGGGAGGTAGAGGCCGGGAGTAGCCGAGTGTTGGAACGAGCGCCACAGGGTACGGCTTGCATCTCTCCACCCGGGAGACGGGGCTCACAGGGACATGGAGCGGGGAAAGCTTGTAAGATGGCGCCGAGCGCGGCGAGGGTGGTAGGCTTAGCGAGCGCAGCATGTACGCGAGTTTTGACCAGGCCAAGTATTTTTTTTTGGGCAGAGTGCAACCATGGGTAGGGTTCAAGGATATATAACTCCTTGATAGCGATAGCCAAACTCAGGTTTCTACACGATGTTGCTGTGGTCGAAATCGGGTGTAGTTCTATTTCAGAGTTCGCCACGCGCCCAGGACGCCATCTGGTTGACTGGGTGGATCGGTTCTAGGTCTGTCGCTATCATCGTAAAACATATCATACACACATATATTTATGACCACATGCATCAAGTAGTGGCGGGTTCAGGCGGGAACACTAGTGTATCGATCTAGCTCTACTTTCTACGGGGATAGAAGAGGTTTCGGTTCCCCTCAAACTCAGCAGAACTAAAGCGTTGAACACTACCTCCAACTCACGGAAAATCCTACCACGTACGCCACACATACCGAAATTGTTGCCGCCAACCAATTATTGTACAACATCCAAGAGCGACTGACATTGGCTGGTCAACCCTATCCATTGCCACCAAGTGCAGACATATGTGACGTACTATATATCAACGAGCACTACCATACCACGTCGGTATACACATCATCCCCTGACCACAAATAATTCGTTTGCGCGTACATCGATACAACGTGCACCCACCGCTATCACACTCTTCCCGCTGAGTACCACTAGTACTACTCTTTGGAGCAATGCACTAGCTCATGACACGCGTTTCCTCCAAGAAGAGCAGTGGGGTTTCTCTATGTGAGTACGCGTAACACCATTATAGGTGGGAAAATATATATACCTGGTACGTGTTACCGGTGTCTCCCTTTTCGCCCTGCGACGCCCCCGGGATTTCACGTTACCCGCATCCCGAAGGGGAACCTTGTATATATACGTTTTCATCCCCCATGCTTCGGGGCACCCCGACATCGTATTGACCTGTCTGTCCTCGCTTCGAGCCGACCCCTTGTACGAAGCGGTGAATTACGACCTTCTGGACGAGCCGCGTTCATAGGAATCTTCCCTGCCCCCCGGTACGGGCCTTCATTTTTATCGAGCATTTCAGCATTCCCGCTGTTTTGGCTTTTTATGATCGTCGATTTTCATCGAATTTTAATTTTGCTAACTCATGTCCTCCCTACCTCCCGCTATGCTGAGTCAGTGTTTTAGAAAAAGTCCCGACCAGTATATACGAATACTGCTCTACACTCAGGCGGATTCGAACCCGCACCGCTGACTTTAGTGGGGACATAATTCACCTGCGAGTACTGCACAGGGAACGCCCGCTAATAACATGGATAATGTACGCGGGGATCACTGATACGTTTCGTTATTGTACCAGGTTGGTACACCTGCATTACGAGATTCGAGCGTTTCGACAGAGCTACTTAACACTAACCACGACGAACACTCCACGCCATCGAGTTCTAACACACAGAAGCAGCGCAAGCCGCTTTGTCTTTGTCGTCAACCTCTTGAGGGTTTTACTCTCGTTATGCTGGCACCGGCGGGACGGCGCGAGTTGCCGCAGCTTCAACGTACCCCCCGTTGCAACACCATCAACCCCGACGACGTCGCCGGTGCGGAACTCGTCGCAGTAAAACCAGCACGTCTTGCCGGGGAAGCGGATGTTTAGTCCATTTAAAGCGAATTCGTCTCATCTATTTCACCCTCTCTGGTGGCAGGAACGTGGAGTGTGGAGTGGATACTCTCAGCTTTGGGCATTGAGTCTAACCTTCATCCTCTGCTATTGCAACACCATCAACCCCGACGAAGAAGGCACCCGATGGTGATAAGGTACGCCCAGACGACGTCGCCGGCGCGGAACTCGTCGCAGTAAAACCAGCACGTCTTGCCGGGGAAGCGGATGTTTAGTCCATTTAAAGCGAATTCGTCTCATCTATTTCACCCTCTCTGGTGGCAGGAACGTGGAGTGTGGAGTGGACACTCTCAGCTTTGGGCATTGAGTCTAACCTTCATCCTCTGCTATACACACATGAACCAACTGCGAAGCGCTGTTATCAACACGAGACCACGCGGGCCGGTACCTGGCAAAATACCTCTCGGCTCGAGAGGATAGGCAAGCCAAAAAATAAAAACATTTCAAAATACGTCACCTGTGAGGCAAGCATTTTGTCAGCGACAGCGTACACCTCGTACTGCTGTACAGCAAGGGTAGGCAAGCCAAAAAAAACTAAAAACATTTCAAACACGTCACCTGTGAGGCAAGCATTTTGTCAGCGACACCCCGTACACCTCGTGTTGTACAGCCAGTAAGTACCACCACTACTACTCATCTTTGTCCTCATCATACCAGGTAATCACAAGGGTAAGTAGTTTTCAGCCTCTCGTCATCAAGTAACTAATAGCTACGACAGGGAAACGGGACGTCCGCGTAACCTCCCCGATTCTGGTCGCAGGCTTGGGTCGACAAACGATACCAAATGCGAAAGGGGGAAGCAAACATCAGTGCCTGCGCAGTGGGTGGGTACAAAGCACGGAGCGAGACCCAGAGCCGTTTTGGAGGTCTAGAAAGGTGACGCATGGTGACGCCCTCGCCGTTATGCACTGGCGTACAAAGTTAACAAGGAGAGGGGAATAATCATTTTTCCTTCTCTACTCGTACTTGAGCAGTCTTGGAGAGCATGGCAGACTATATAGCACCACGCTCCGACCACTCCATGGCCTCTCTATATACAGCGCCACGGGCTTTCTTTCCCTCGCCCAAGGCGGAGACGTCGCTGCGTTGCTTGTGGAGCTTGACTTCTCTACAACTGACCGGACACAACCAACCTTCAAGGTACCCCCCGCAAGATAAAACAACACCAAGAAACACCGTAGCTTGTGCGCGACGGGGGCGTGGCCTTACCTTCGGGGTGCAGGCCTGCGGGCGGGAGCGGAACGTCGAGAGCGACCCATGTTTTTGTTTCGTGCTTGTTTTATCTGTCGCTGTAGTCTTGCTTGTAGATTTACGGTGAGATAGTTCTGATGAGGCGTCGCGGAGGCATAAGGCTGTTTGTCAGCAGGCGTTCGCAATTAGGGAATGGGGGATATAAAGGATTTCATGTTTTTTGGTTGCATGTAGCATAGTGTGGTTAACCGGGGATTGGGTATGTGATGTTAAGATTTACCAGCTGCCAGCTGTTGTTGTTGCTGTTTGCCACCAGTTGCCGCCTGTCGCCCTGCTGTTGTGCCTGATGTGTGGTATGGTACGCATTATGGACGGCAATGGCGAGACCTTGCAATCTTAGACAGCACTAAAATTGCAAGCAACACGCTATAGTATCAGGGTTTTAGGGTATTTGAGGCTTACAGGCGTTGTCGGACCAACCCCCCAATATTAGACGACACCTTCATGGGGACTCGCCAACCCTATATCCCACCCCCTATTATTTTGGGGCTAGGTTAGGGATTAGGCTTCTGCTTGCGTTGGACCTGTTGGTTATATAGCACTACCCACTGAGCTACGTGATCTCTACGTATTTGGTAGCTCAGTGGGTAGTGCTATATAACCAACAATATATTATATGTCTGCGAGTTCGTCAATTAATTGACTCTCACCGACTTCGTAGTAACAGGGATCTCCGGGGCTCTCCCTTTCCCACGCACAACCCACTGAGCTACGTAGTCACGTGACTACGTAGCTCAGTGGGTAGTGCTATGATATATAACCTCGTACTGCTATATATTAGTGAAACATAGATGTACCACGCAGCTTTCAAAGTTGAGTTTCAATCATTCAATCGGCTGTACTCACAGCTGACGTTTTTCAATGTTGATAAAAAAATCATCGCACGCAGACAACACAGAACAGGCTGACATACTATTAATAGAGTAACTTTTCCAATATTTTCCACGTCAGTCAGCGCCCCCCCATGGACACCGACCGGGGAATAATATAGAGAACCCCCCCAATTGAACAAAACACGTCCGTCTGGGGAAGAGAACGCAGCTGCTCCGCTTTTTTTTCACGGTAAATTGTACCAGGTACCACCTACCTACCTGGTACCGTTGTTCTTGATTGTTGCTCACACATTATTAACTCATCGCCTTGAAAATAATCTGGTCCATGGTTACAGAACAGGCTCTTTTCACTCTGGAGTCTCCCTTTTTTTGTTTTGCTCATTCCATCTACGAGTTATTATCTTCGCACTTTTCTTTTTCTTTCTCCCTGCCTAGACGTAACTCAGATCCAGGGTCACTAAAAAAAGTAGGCTCTTCTTCCCCCTCCTCACTACGGTACGTGCCTTCATTTTTATAGCGAGAAAACTTCAGTCCTTTCTTCCCTGGTCGACCCACATCGAATTGCACCTACCCAGGCCACTAGGCGTTCTTAGCAGGTGATTTTTTTTTTTTTTTTTTTTAATTTTTGGTAATAAACTCAAAAAGTCCAACCCACGTGAGATTCGAACTCCAGAACAATCGCTATAATAGCAGCGTTCGATGGGAACCACTAGACCACCCGGGCGACCGGTTCGGAGTGGTAGAATAACAATACCCCAGGAAAATCAAGATCAGCCTCAAAACATTTTGTGTGGGCGGTATATCATAGGCCTTGATGCGTGTTCTTTCCTCGCAAAACAACAAACAGCAGTTTGCCGTCGCCCCCACCAGATAAACGCCACCAAAGGCAATGTACCACTTGTTATGTGAACCACTTCCTACTTGAAAACAACCACATTTCCCCTGAATCATGATTGTCGCGTAACATGGCGGACATAATCGGTGAATTGAAACTAAACGTTATCCTTGTCCGCCAAAAAAGGCCAATAAACCAAAAAAGACCAATAAACCCGCCATCCAGCAAAGATTGTCTGAGCTGTATGTCGACCCTCTTCTTCCGCACGTCTCGTCTCACTGCCTGCCACATTTTCGTACATCGGTCAACACAGCACATGCATAGATCCTTCCTTCTACTCCCCCTGTACGACGTAACTTACCAGGTACTAACATGAATATTGCAAAAAAATAAGAAAGCAGCACGAAGACACAAGAACAAAAAACACACATCATCACGACCCCCGCCCTTTCTTGCCATTGGAACTGCTACCCCTTCTCGATTCCCGGGGCGATCTACTCCTTCTCCTTCGCTCGCCACGAGTAGCAGATGCCGACCTGCTCTTGCTTCTTTGGTGCCTGGACCCCCGCTTCTTGCTGCTTTCGGTGTCACGTTTACGGCCACCTCTGGCATCTTCGCTCTTTCCGCTAGGCTCGCCCCCCCCCCTTTTCTTCTTATCCCGAGCAGCAACAGCAACAACAGCAGCAGTAGTTTTGCTACTGGCAGTAGTACTAGCAGTTGTACTAGCAGTAGTATTAGTAGTACCAGCAGTACTAGTAGATGCAGTTTTCGCTGGCTTGCGAGGCGTTTTCTTAACGGCGTCGGGCTTTTTCCCCTCGGCCTTGCCACGGCTACCTGAGCCGCCGCTACCCACACTGCTGCTGCTGCTGCTTCTGCTTCTACGTTTGCTGCTCTCCTCCTTAACCTTATTGTTCACCGGCGTACTCTTCTTCCTGCTGTCCGCCGTACCCTTCTTACTGCTCTCCGCCGTACCCTTCTTACTGCTCTCCTCCTTACCCTTCCTACTATTCTCCTTTCCTTTCTTACTGGTGTTGGCACCATCTTTCGCATTGCTGCTATCCTTCTTGCCCTTGTCTTTTCCGCCGTCACCGTTTGCCTCTTTCGAGCCATCGGGTGCACCTCGGGGCTCCTGGTCCTTTTTCTTACTACTGCTGTTGCTGCTACCCCCGCCACCGCCCCCGCCCCCGCCACCGCCGCCGCCGCTAGTAGGCGCTCGACTGTCGCTTTCGCCGCGGCTTCGCTCACTTCTTTTCTCCTCTCCCCTTCCCTTCCCATACTCGGTCGCCTTTGTCCCGCTTCCCCGTTTGCCTCGAGTTTCGCTTCTGCTCTTGCTCGGGCTCCGCTCTTTGCCCCCTCCCGCCCCCTCATGGCTCCGCCTCCCTGACTTATCGCCACGTGAAGACCGGTCGTTGCCACTCCTGCTCTTGCTCCTGCTCCTGCTCTTACTCATGCTAACTGCACCTCCCCTCCCCTTCCGTTTCCCCTGGTCGGACCTGTCCCTATCCCTCTTACTGTTGGAACCCTGGTCGGATTTGTCCCTCCTAACGCTGGACCCTCTGCGACTGCGGCTGGGACTGCGAGCAGGACTCCGGTCTCTCTCCCTCCGACCGTCCCCACTGCGACTCTTCCCGCCACCGTTGCTGCCGCCCCGACCCTTCGTTGTCCCTTTGTTCTGATGCTTGCGCTCGCGGCTCCTGCTTGGGCTACGGCTCCTCCTTCTCCTGCTTCCCCTCCTCTCCTTGCTTTCCTGCCTCGTGCCTTTTCTCCCGCCGTGAGAACCTCTACGGCTGCCTCGGCTGCGGCTCCGGCTGCGACTGCGGCCGCGGCTGCGGCTGCGGCTGCGGCTTTTGCTCGAGAGGTGCGCTTCGCTCCTGCTTCTCTTCCTCCCGGTGTGTTCCTTTCCTTCTTTTCCACCGCTGCCACCCTTGCCGTTCCCGTGGCTCCGCCGTTTCCGGTCTAGCTCGCGGCTGCTACGGTTGCGGCTGCGGCTGCTGCGGCTGCGACTCCGACTGCTGCTACTGCTGCTGCTGCTGCTGCTGCTGCTGCTACTGCTGCTGCTGCTTCTGCTGCTGCTGCTGCTACTGATGCTCCTCTTCCTGCTCTTAGAATCAGCCCCGCTCTTGACGCTGTTCGCGCCTTTCTCCCTGTTTCGATCACCCCCTTTCTCCCGCTTCTTCTCCGCCGCCACGGCGGCCGGCTTGCTGTTAATCCTCGCGGCTATGGTAGCCGCCAACGCCACGAGATCTTGCTTAAACTTAGGCGGGCTACCGGACGCAGGAAGCGAATTGACCAGCCCGGCGAGGGCGGGGGGTAGGGTGGTGGTGGGAATTGGGGTAGGGGTAGGGGCGGGTGCAGGGACGGGGGCCGGAGCAGTAATCGGCGCCACAGATGGCACCTCCTGGCGGGCTACCAACCGCACGATCACACGGAAGGACTGGTTGCGCGTTCCTAGGGTCAGCACGCCGCCTGAGGACAGTGGCTGAAGAACGCCTGGCTGGAGTTTCTTGCCGCTCACTGCTGTCCCGTTCGCGGAGAAAATGTCCACGATATGTACGTTTTTATTTACGTCCACGCTGAGAGGACAGACATAAAGTCGGGGGGGCGGGTCAGGGAGATAGGCGAGGCGGGCGGGGGGGCGATGGGCGGGGCGGAATCAGAACCTCCATATAACAGGTAGTAAGACTTGAAGAGAAGAAGAGAAAATTGACTTGAGGCAGCCTTCTTTTTGTATTTGTGCCGGGCCTTGAGCGCAAGGAGTGCAAGCTGCAAGGTAAAGCCGCGTTGCAGGTTACAACACAAGTGGCCGCACCTTGGGCGTACCGGAAGGTCAAGTATTGTTTGGCACGTTGACGCGTGCTACGATAGGAGTGTGCCCAATTTTTATCAGGCTCTTCATCGAGCAGCTTTATACCTCGCCTTATAACTGGATTTCAAAAAAATGAAAGCGGAATCAGATGAAAAAGCCCGTTGCCCAGATACATCAACAATAGCAACGCGAAACACAAGCGGTATTGCAACAATAAGAAGGAAAAAGTACTGCAATGGGTACCCTGATTTAAGAGCATCCCGTGACCCGCCGAAACAGGCGCTATTAACTACACATTGCTCTATAACATAGTGGGCAATTTAAGACTTTTAGTATGGCGGGACACTGATTTGACCGCTCTTAAGCCCCGAATGCTCTTCTTGTCCTGGGTGCTCTTGAATCGGGGTACCCACTGCTGTACTCCTACTAGCACGCGCCCGTTCACAACAATACCGGCAAAAAATACATATCGAGCTAAACCACCGATCTAGGGGTATGCTATGGTCCACATTGCAGCGCAGTCGCGTTAAGGTGAGGAAAAGCATACTTACAGGATCGCCGCGTGGCACCGAGAGGCAGAGGAGTCTTCGACAACAAAGCCGCACTGCTCCTCGAACCTGCCCATCACCGTTGTGCTGAACGTCAGCTCCTGCGTCTTCACCCTCTCCAGATTGGGTCCTATCGTCTCCACCACGACAGATACACCGTCGGGGAGCGGGGCCTCGTGAGGCGGGTCGGCCCACGGCGGTAGCGGCCACTTCCCACCCACCATCACCGGAGTCTTGCGAACGGGTGCCGGGGATGAGACTGACTCCACCGCCACTGGCGCCTCTGACGCCCCCCCTGCCCCCTCACCTGCAATAGCCATATCTCTGGAGATGGTCGCCGCAGAGCCAAGCAGCGGGGGGTCTACAGGTGGCGGGGAGGCGTCGCCTTCGCTCTCCGAGGCCGACCCGGACCCATAACCGCCGATGAGCGCCCCCATGGCCTTCTTCTGCTCGCGTTGCTCCTTGCGTTTCACTTTCGGCTGCGGCTCCTGCGTGAACGCGGCTGGGCGGCGAGCGGCCTCGGCGGCGACGGAGTGACGGGCCTCTTCCGCCGCGGAAGACGCCACCTCGCGGCTGATGTTGGCGGTGCCCTCCTTCAGCAGCTGCGTCAGCAGCCGTCGGATTTCCCGGTCAAACGCCGCTTTGGTCTCGTCGTCTAATGCACCCGCCGCCGTCCCCACCTTCGTCGCGGCTGGGGCCTCGTCCTCATCGTCCTCCTCCAACACCCGCGCCGCCCCACGCTTCTTCGTCCCGCCTTTCTTGAGGATACCCGACGGTTTCGCGCCGTTTCGGGCGCCGCTGTCCATGTTCCCGTTGGAGCCCGCCCTCTTGCGGTTCTCCCTCGTCGGCGACACCTCGTCCGCGGAGTCATCATCGCTGTCGTCTTGCCAGCTCGGCTTTGCGCGTCCCCCGCTGCCGCCTGCACCCGGCGATCCCGGAGGTGAGGGGGAGGGAGAGTGAACAAGGTTGTAGCCGCTAATGTTGCCCGACAACCCTCCCGGCAGAGACGACGCCGACACGTCTGTCGACAGAGAGATCCCTTCCTTCTTTTTCTGTTTCTCCGCTTGCGCTTCCTTCTCCTTCAGGGTTTGTATCAGCCAGTCGGGCACCTTTTTCGCCGGCCGCTGTGCGGGGATCCCGGCAGAGAAACCACCCATCCCGCCCCCCATCCCTCCCCCCATTCCTCCCCCCATCCCGCCACCCATCCCCCCCATCATACCCCCGTTGATACCACCCGGACCGCTCATCGCACCCCCCCCTCCAATACCGTGGCCCACACCGGGCAGTCCCTCTGGCGCTGGAGGATGATGGCTTGCGTTGGCAGGGGGTGGTTGGAAATTGCCCATTCCATGGTGCTGGTTCTGATGCTGGTGTTGGTGCTGCCCGCCAATCTGGTCGATCGGGGGGCCGTTCGGAGGCATGCCTCCCATGTGCCCTCCCATTTTCGCATCAGTTCCCCCCCCCCCGAAGTTCCCCATTTGGCCCTCTATCGGCACACCCATCTGAGAGCCTATTTGTCCCTCCATGTGTCCGCCCATCTGGGAGCCCATTTGGCCCTCCATCTGCGCGCCCATCTGAGAGCCCATTTGGCCCTCCATTTGCCCGGTCATCTGAGAGCCCACGTGGCCCTCCATGTGAGAGCCCATTGGGCCGCCCATGTTTGTTGGAGCAGGAGCAGGCAGTTGGCTAGGAGGGAGGGGGGGGGGCGGTGTGGGGTAGCCAGGCCCTGCCCAACCTGACGGTAGAGTTAAGTTGGCGACGACGGGGCACATGTACACAGCGCAACGAGATGGGGTCGGATTCAGAGGCCAGGAACGGACGCAAGCAGAGTACGTTGAGGGACAAGTATCCGTGCCGCCCTCGCCTAGTAGTTGTGCTTCAAAAGTGAATACCCACTCATCCCACCGTTGACATACATAATGTATCAGGCGTTTGCACAATGTATATAGCAAGCATCACAGAATCGCGAAGGACGAGATCTTTCAGATACTTGGGACTGCTGTAACAAAAATAGTAAAAATCGAAAAATGGATGGCATACATAATAAAACATGGAACAATGGAATAACGGAGTACCATTTTTCTTTTTTCCTTCTTTTTTTTTCATCTCATTTATTATCCTCGCACTACTCTCGCCCTCTACCCCAGTGGTAACTTAGATCCGGGATCACATAGCGGGCCCTCTTCACCCTTCCCCACTACGGTACGTGCCTTCATTTTTATCGCGGGAATAATTCAGAATTTTCTTCCCTCGTCGACTAGCGTCGAATTGTACCTACCCACGTCGCTAGGCGCTCTCAGCACTTCATCTTTTTTTTTCGCATTTTTGAAAATAAAGTCAAATCTCACCATGGTGGGAATTGAACTCAAGGATCAACGCTAGTAGTATTCGAGGGTAACCACTAGACCACCGGGGAGACCGGCCACCATTGGTACGGAACAATGATGAGATAGGTGTTATTAATAGTGCGGTATTTTGAAGAAACACATAACGAACAGCGGGACCATGCATTATAGATATCGTACATGATAAAACATCGTTTTGAGAAGAGCTTTGGCGTGCCGCCTGACACATGAGCGTTCTCATGATGTACCAAGTACAACAGTACCCTCCTCGGCCATGGGAGCATTCATCGCGCACGCTGCCACGCAACGCGCGGGTCTACAGGGGTTGCATAATCTCCTGCACATCGCTATTATAATAAGGCACGCGAAGCGCGCAGCGCTGAGCCTTTTTTTCTTGGTTTTCCCAGGAAAAAAACCCTCTTCATATCGGATCGCATACGAGGGTAGGGTGCCTTGAACGACTTTCTCTGTTTGTGTGTGTTCGTGTACGCCAACATTGTTTTCGGTCACGTTGTCCACCGCACTCAACGTACACGACACCAAGGCAAGTCCCGATGGGTTTCGTGCACGCACAAAAAAAAGAAACCTCTTCGCGAAATGGTTTCGCTGTAAGTCTTTGAGAGTCCGTCGAGGCAGGTGCGGCAACGTGTGTTTTCACCGCCAAACACTGGGTTCCTCTTACCATTTTTTTCGAGTTTTCAAAACATCGTACCAGCGTACCAGAATTGAGAAACAGTAGTACACTGCTGGACGCGTCATCTGTCCAATAATCGACAGCACGCGATGAAACCGCCATTTTTGTCTTTTTGAAAATCCAGCTATACCGAGAAAAAAAGAGTGGAGTTAGTTCCGCCGCATATATATTACCCAAGAAACCGCCGCACGATACACCGACTAGCTCAGAAGCTCGTCGAGAATAAGCCCACAATACCCACAAGCCCACAAGCGCGTCGAGAACAACAACAACAGAATCTCTCCGCCATCGTACCCTTTTCGTTTGGAATGCCAAAAGCAGTGATGTCGAACCTACGGGTACACCCTCAATTCTAAATCGAGGTACAACGACCTCGGCGACCTGTCCAATCCGGATGGGTGGCCGCGCCGCGTAGATGTTTACGAGAGCAGCTTCAACAGAACGAATCTGGAGCCAATCTACCGCAGGAGCAATTGGTTCTGGCACGCGCTCAATGCCAAGACATTACAATACACATTACAAGGAACTCCATGTATATGATGCATCGCAGATATGACTACTGCAGGTTTTGAGGCCACGGCGCCTCATTACCACCAATTACTAATAAATAGTAACGACGGCACAAGTGTGACAAAATAAGCACCAAAACCCTTCGCCACGAACAGTTTAGCACCTCGGAACAAAGAAACTACAGGTTCTCTCTCTCGTCGCCGACATAGAAAAGTCAGAAAAGCAAAAAAGCAGAAGTCAGCCGCACCAGAAACAGCGCCAATCCATCATACTCGTACCTTGATCGCCAACGCCAAGAAACTGCCCCGGATCAACGCCGCCCGATGGGGGAGAGGACGGAAAAGGCTGCTGCATCATCGGCGGTGGCGGTGGCGGCATTGCAGGTCCTGTGGTACATTGTGGCGGTGGTACCGCGTGCATGCATTGCCGTAGGGTAGGGCGGGGCAAAGGAACACAATCAAACGAAAGCATGTTTCGCGTACAACCATGGCCCTGCGCGAACCCTTACCTCGCTCGGGTGACTCGTATCCAGAGTTACCTGCTGACACACCTGACACCATGCATGAGTGAAGCCTGACGCGGGTATGTGGGTACGATATTCGTACGATACTGCCCGTGGTAAATTGAACCAATGAATGATCGTTGCCGCATATCATAAATCATAAATGTGATTTCATCGCGATTTGTAAGCATAGACTGCAAGATCAAAGGTTCCAGTTCATGCGTGGTGGATATAACTCATTTTGCGTTGGACATCATGAGCGTGAATCCAGCGAAACGGCTCTTCGGGTGCCATGTGGGTTATGATATGACACCTTTGTACCTGTACCAGATATTCGTGCGACGAAGTGCCAAAAAGAGGCGCAATTTAGACCAACCCACTATAACCGAAATCGCCAAAGCCAATCCAACGAGAACAACCAAGCAGCAGCAGGCAGCAGCAACGCACACTATGGGCTGCCGTTTATTGGCGATGAATTCCCTCTACTCACCGCCGTGGCCAAAATGCCCTCCGCCGGGAGGTGTCTGGAAGCCCATCCCTCCTGTTGGATCCGACATCCCCCCTTGAGGTCCATAGCCGTGTCGAGGCTGAGAGGAGGAGTCCATCTGGTGCGGCATCCACATCTGCTGCTGCTGGGAATGAGTGTCGCTACCGCCAGTCCACATCCCATGCTGATGGTTGTTTTGGGGCGGAGGCGGCGGGGGTATGAACACGTTCTTCTCTCCCTCGCCAGATTCAGCCCAGGCCGCGGCTGCTGCCGCCCAATCGGCCATGCTTGAGAGGGGGCCTGCTGTTGTTGATGAGGGTTCGACAGCAGTAGTGGCAGGGTTTTTTCGGTAAGCGCGTTTAGCGCTTGTAATGCGTGGGACGGGCGCGTTAAGGCATTGATCGCAGCGGACAAGATGAAGCCAACGATGGGTTCGATTTGCGCTACCCTAATTGTGGCTTACCTGGTGCCAACCTGGTGTCTAGGCCGTATAACCACTACCACCCTTGCCTTTTCCTCGTCGATCTCCTCTGAAGCAAGCAGAAGAGATATGAGAATGCTTCCGCAAGACATCGAAACCCCGGGTTCCCACAGAGATCGCCCCAAAAAGCGTATACCCTCGAGTATATCACAAAACCACAAAACCACAGCAAGAACAACCTCACTCAGCATGCGTGCTCGCGTGACCACCACCATGGTGACGCTTGGAACAATCGTGAGGCACACAGGAGCATTATGTAGCCCGCGTGCCGTTTTGTCGGGGCGAGCGTTTCCGTTGCCTTGGATACAGCACTTGCCATCTATCTATCGTGGAAAATCATCTGCTGGAGCTACTCGTACTCAAATCACGCGTGGGACGAGTACTCGTGGGTTTGCTTCCTCGACGGCACCGCACGCTGCGTCGGCACGGGACCAGCAAGACGTCTTCGACTTTGAGACCCACATAGACCGCGCGAATACCGGCTCGCTGAAGTGGGATAGGTACAAAGGCAAGGACGTGATCCCGCTATGGGTGGCAGACATGGACCTGAAAACTGCCCCTGCGATCGTTGCGGCGGTTCATGATCGCCTCGACCACGGCATCTTCGGGTACACGTCGCCCACGGAAGGGGCTCAGGAGGCAGTGATGAAGTACTACAAGGTGGGTAATTGCATGGGTTTTTGTGGCGGGCCTTTACGGTCAAGTAGGTGTACGCTATTGAGCTTTGGCTTGGCAGCGAGAAACGTGCAGCTGTACGTGCAGGCAGACACAACCTTTCCTTCATCGTTCGCATTGTTGTAAGCAAGATTCCGCCGTTACGGATCCTTGCCTCCAGGCCCCAGGATCGTTTTTGTGAAGCCTAGTTCCGATCGTTGCAGACGCGTGTGGCCGCGAAGAACTGCTCTAAACGGAGATCAGTGTTAGGGGGGGGGTCGTAGATGCGAGCTGCTGTGTTAGTGTTTGTTTCATGGCGTTCTTGCGGCTTCAGCTGTTGTCTCCACGCTGCTGTCAAAAAAATATGGTCGTGCCTGTGGTATGTCTGTGTCGATGTTGTGTATCAGGCGCCGAAGCACCTCTCGTAGTTAAACGAGTTATAAGAAAACACTCGGCTACACCGGCCGTGACGGTGACGGCAAGGGACTGAGGCTCCAGGGACCTTCCACCGCGACATATTCACGACATCGGCCGTTCCCGGATGTAGGACCTTTTCACATATACAAACTGATGCATTTCCTTCCACAGTTGTCAGATGTTGTCCCCCTCAGAAACGGGTTTTATAGTTTCCGCGCACAGACTGACTAACATCGCCCTGTTGACCCTGATAGCTACACTGTAGTTCCAAGGGGAGTCGCCGACCTATGTCCTTAGTCTAATGAGGAAACACAACCCGTAATACGCGCGATCCGAGTAACACACAGCTTGCAAAGATGAGTTTCGACAAAATATTCGATCTCCCAGCTGGAGTGTATTTTTATTTTTATAATATACAGAATGAACAGCAGTGCAGATCGAGGTGCGGCCTGTCGTATTGTTCCGTATTCCCCATGTCAGGGTCCAGGTAGGTCCTACGCGGGATAATCGGGACAAATCGTTTCAGGGCGGTGTAATACCCCCAAAAGGTACTGCTGCTGTATGCCTGGTC
This sequence comes from Undaria pinnatifida, assembly GCA_012845835.1. Classification (NCBI taxonomy): domain Eukaryota; class Phaeophyceae; order Laminariales; family Alariaceae; genus Undaria; species Undaria pinnatifida. The sequence goes on along the minus strand of JABAKD010000009.1, from coordinate 9,629,379 downwards.
CGTTTCGACTCAAAAGTATAGGCATACCGGCAACGAAACTGCTGTTCTTGGAGATCGTCGTTCGGGGGCGGGGGTGCATCCGAACTATGTTATGTTTTACTTCACAACCCGCTTACAGCTCTGGCTGTCGGCCCCATGTGTTCGCTTTTGTGGTCATACCACGCTCGTGTAGACTACGCGTATACCAATCCAATGCTAGGCTATAAAATTGACTACCAGGTATTAATAAGCTGTCGTACACGGGTTCCGCTCGCGGGCGGCTGACGCCGCCCGTTAAGCTCGCGCAAGGAAGATTTCGACTAAATGTGAAGGGGGCAGAAAGAAGAGGCCCATGATTTAGTGCAACTAGCGATTTGATCATGCCAAGAGCTACTTGTGCGGAGTTGACTGCCCTGTCTGTGCTGTGCGGTATGTTGGCGATGTCACGTTCTGATCGGCAGTAGCACGGGTGTAATTTGCGAAGAAAAAATCGCGAAGAAGACCGAGATGTACAACAAAATCAACGACGAAACCAAAAAGACGAGTACACACACGTACTACCGGTACCTGGTACCTGATACTTCGCCTAATACCTGGTGGTACTCTGCGTGGTTCTAAAGAAAGCACAGGGCTCCGCTCCGCCCGCTACGCTCGCGCACGGAAGAATGCAACTGAAACATGTAAAGGTGGCAGAAAGAAGAGGCCCATGATTTGGTGCGAACATCGAATTGATAATGCCAAGAGCTACTTGTGCAGAGCAACTGGCCCTGTGCTGTGCTGTGCGGTTGTTGGCGGTGTCACGTCCTGATCGGCAGCACGGGTGTAATTTGCATGGGGGGAGGGAAACATGGGGACAGAGAGAGATATAATGAAGCAAAAGCAAAAACAAGAGTACACAACACGTACATACCGGTACCTGGTACATGGGCCTTCGGTTCGTACCTGGTACTGCTGTATGTTCGAAATAAAGCACAGCGTAGCACGACACAGCGCCGCAGCGCAGGGCAAGGCACGGCACCCCAACGGTACCGCACGGCGCTGCGCTTCGCTGCTGAGCTCTATATAGCTGGGCTGAGCTGAGCTGAGCGTGCATTGTTATTCAACGACGTAGTGTACCTGATATGTACAAACCTGGTGTAGTAGTACTGGTACGTGGTATTGAGTTTTGAGAACAGAACAATATCTGAGAAGCGCTGAGAAGCTTCATGTCGTACTGTTTCAGGCATCCGAGCCCGCTCAGCCGTCCGGAGAGGAGGATATCTTAACGTTAGGAGAATATATTCAAGTTAGTGTGGGAAGCGAAAAGACTGGAGGCCGCTCAGGAAATCGATATTTATAAGTAGGTCTATAAAATTATCCATTGGACCACAGAGTCACTGTGACTTTGTGGTCTAGTGGATAGATTTTCCGCTTCTGAACCTGGTGTGCGTGGGTTCGAATCCCGGTGTCATCGGGAAAAACAAGATATATAGGACTATCCACTAGACCACAGCGTTACTGTGTGAATTTGTGATCTATCCGCCTTTGAGCTTGGTGTGCGTGGGTTTGAGTTCCGGTATCCTCGGTAAAGAAAAGTGACACTTCGTAGAGACATAAAACTAAAAGAAGTGCGATATTTCGTATCTTCAAAACAATACTATATGCCCGATATAAAACTCAAAACCGCCTTTTTCCCAGAAGCACGTGAGATATAAAACTTAAATGTGCGGATAACCAGTGCGCTGCTTTCAAAGAAGACGGCAAACTACTTGGAATTAGTGTGCGGATTACCAGTACGTTACTTTAGAAAAGACGGCAAACTACTTGGATTAGTGTACAGATAACCAGTGCGCTGCTCTGAAAAGACAGCAAACTACTTGGAAGTAGTATGAGGATTACGAATACTTTAAATAAAGATAGTAAACTACTTAGCAGTAGTGTGCGGATTTTGTTATTTCGAGCAAAGGTAGAAATCTTTAAAAACACAGGTGCGCCAAGCCTTGTTGTGCTCTCTAGATACGAAGTCGCCAACCTTACATACCCTACGAGGTCATCGTCCCGAAGCCCGCCATGAGCATCGGCTTGGCAGACCGCACGTCGCGTGAAGCGCCTATGCGTCGCTGGCGGGCTTCGGTATCTCGCTACTCGTACGACGTGCGTGTGGTCTACATAGTCTACAGCAGCAGTGCTTGTATTTTAGATTTCTCTAATCACTTAGGATATTGCCGTGGGTAGAGTCCAGAGAACAGAACCCATGGCATGCGCGACAGCACTGAAATGAAGCGGCTGCCAAGCGTTGCCTACTCTCCTCCGTGCGTCCGGCGCGCCAGCCGCTACCCGCTTGTTTCCGGGTTGGGGGCATGGGTTTGGGGTAATTCCGCCAGAAAGCCACCCAGTCGGAGCACTGGATGTTGTGCTGGTGCCTCTGAATCCAGGCATCCCAGGCACCCGCCACCCGCCCCTCCCCGGCCACGGGAGCATCGGCCAGCGATGTGCATTCAACCTCGTCCCCGCGGCCACCGCTGCTGTTGTTGTCCATATTAGCGCGGTGCCGATCGGATACGCCGGACCTAAGATATGTACTGCTGTACGTGTTATCTGCAGCGTGTCCAATTCTATCTGACAACAGTTCTGGCTGTACTCAATAAAAAGAACACTAAATGTCGCGTTGGGGTAAAAATCGCCCTGTGCGATTTTTCGCATTTGTTTGTGTTTTGCGGACCACAGGTCGCCAAAATATCGCGATTTCCGGCACGCGTATAAAACTCCAGGAGCGCATCATTCGGCTCTAACCGACCAAATTCGCGATTTTTTTAGTTTTATATGTGTCTACTAACCTCATAGAAAATGATTGGTACTGCTGTAGTAAAAAAGGAAACGGTATGAACGGTCTGAAAAGCTCTGAAAAGCGCTTCTCAGGCATCCGAGCCCGCTCAGCTGTCCGGAGAGTAGAATGTCTTGAAGTTTGTGTGGGAATCGAAAAAGGCGGCGGCCGGTCAGGAAATCGATATTTGTAAGTAGTTCTATAATCGTGCTGTATAGCGCAGATACCCTGCGGGTTGTACCCGGTCTACGTTTCCCCTGTCACAACCCGGGTTGTTGGTCCTACGTGAGAAATTGGGGCGATTTCCTTCTTTTTTTTGTGAGGTTCATAACCCGGAACAGGTACCAGATACACTCTAAGACCAAGTAAAAAACGCACACACAACGAGCCCTGCGATTAGTCACAAACCCGCTGCATCTTTTAATTTCAACGTCAGCTGATGGCTCGAGCCTTAGGTCCTGCCGCGGTGTAGTGTATCGAGCCTATTCGTACAGTCAGTACTCGTACTCGTGTTGCATGTTTTTTCTTCGGTTTTCAGCGGAACGATCCGTGCCGATTCCGATATTTTTGGATAAATAAGCTGGTCGCGCGCAGTCGTTCTAACCGCTCGAACAGTCGGCCCCTGTGTGTTCTTCACATTAAACTGATATTTCACCCATCTACATCCAGAACCACCAAAGTGTCCGTGTTGATGCCTCATGTCAGCCGGTCGCCCCGGTGGTGTATCAGGTTGTCCTCGAGCCTGGTATAAATCAGCTTCGTGAGTTCGAGTCCCCTCGAGTGCATGCTCGTATAAATTCGTAGAGACTTTTTCTTGTGCACAAATTGACTTGTGGAAAGTGCGAGAGCGTAAGTTAGCAACATTTGATGAAACATCGACGAGCAATGGGATTGCTGAACCCTATGCGCGATTAATATTGAAGGCGAGAAGCGGGGGGGAGAATGGACGACACCTGTGACCACGGCTTGTCCAGAAGCTGGAAAGTAGAAGTGTGAAAAAAAAAAATCATGGAGAGACGAGCTCTGTGGTCGCAGACTACGAGACAAAGATACTCATTGCAAATACGGCAAGGTGATTTGGCTGTGCAATGCCAACCGCAATGAGCACGCAGGCAAGAACAAAAATATGCAAGCCAGCACACCAGACATTTCGCCTCGTGCACGGCACGGTATGGTAGCCATTTAAATAATGGCTGGGTGATATAACGACCCCAGTCCGGTAACTGATGAAGACTATGAGAAACAATGGAAGTATGGGTAGGCCCACCGGGTGGGGAAGGAGGCCTCATCTAATCCAACACTTACTTCAAATGATCGGTGAAGCCGCAGAAGAATACTGCTGTAAAATCGGGTTTCCAGAAAATCCAGACACCGATGGTACGGAGGTGACTCCATGAGTTGGAACCCGTGAATCACTTGAAGAATCTAGGCCACCCCGATCATTTTGTCTTTTTCCTACGAACCCAAACAAAGCCAGAGAACATACGTTATAGGAGAAATACCGACCATCCCACCCACCCAGCTTATGCATGCAGTAGTTTCTTGTTTTACAACCTTTGCAAACCGGAGAAGGCCGCGAGGGCCTTGCCACACTCAGCCCCGTGCGGAAGCAACTACGGCTAAGGATGTATTGAACAGGATCCGGGATTGGGACAAAGCTGTTTCTTCGAGCCTGTCTGAGACACAGCACCGGAACCACAACCATTGACTTGAACCTCTGGCCAAATGCTAGAACAAGAGGAAGCAGAAACAATTTCAGACCGCCCAAGACATCCTGCGTGCTGAGTAGCTTCTGTGCCGTGATTTTATTTCCAGGATTACTGCCGTGCTAAGCGCTCAGCACGGGGGTACATCCCGGGCGAGACCCTCCTGCTTTGCGGCAGGAGGCCTCATCTAATCCAATACTTAACTTAAAATGATCGGTGAAGCCGCAGAAGAATACTACAGTGAAAAAGAAAAACAAGAGAATATGAATATGAAAGACAAGAATGAAAACAACTGGAAAGAGGGAAGCAGGACGGCACGACAAAAATAATGAACGAAGCACAACGTCCAGCCAGCAACTAGCAACATGGCAGATGACGCAATCCAACCAATACCGGGGGCAGCAACCGTACTGGGTTTCGAATTACCCTACTGAGTAGGATAATTGCCGCATGGTCTGTCACCTGCGCACTGTTTCTGACGACGTTGGTGTCAATACCCTCGTCGTTGCCCCCGTACCAAATTTAAACAACGATCCTAATAATTATGCAAGCGAAAACGCAGTAGCAAAGCAGATGACACCACCCAGCCGACGTCAGGGCAGCACCCAAGCTGGTTTTCGAATGCAACTACTAGAGACTTAGGAGCATTGCTGCGTGGTCTGTCCTCTACTTACTGTATCTTCGACGGCGGTGTCCAAATCGACATTATTGCCTCAATAGCCTCCAAGGGTACCCAAAAGGAAGACAGAAAGGGCAAAAGCGAACGGGAAAATGAGTAAATTAAGGGACGAAGAAAGGGCCAAAAGGGATGGAAGGGAAGAGGGAACACCCGTTCCGCGAGAACTCGCATACTGACGGTGGTAGTACCGAAGTCTTGGCTGGTGCTTTACCCCTGATGGCTTTGAGCAGGCGAATCAAACAACAATGGCAAGAACAAAGCACAAGGCATTCGCAATAGCTTGAGATTGCGTAGATACGTTCTATCTACTATAGATTGTTGATCTGGTGCCTTGCTACCCTGTCTGCCGTCTCCTTCTTGCTTTCTTCAACCGCGGTTTCTAGCGTAGACACGTTCTATCTACTATAGATTGTTGTTCTGGTGCCTTGCTACCCTGTCTACCGTCTCCTTGCTTTCTTCAACCGCGATTTCCCTACTCCCCCCAACCCCCTCTCGGCTTTGTGCGTCACGCATCTGGACTGAGCGGCGTTCCGAGCTCTTTTGTTCCTCCTCTATGTGCGACCTGGCCATGAACCGATCAGTGCTTCGAGACTACCCCGGTACCACTCGCCCGCCTTCTTTACTGGTTGGATCCACGTTACGGTTTCAGCCCCAACCTGCCGCGGGGAATCTTCCGTAAAACCTTCGGTGGATCGAAAAACGACGAAGGCGTCTTTCAGGGTTCTGAGCCGGTTGTTCGGTGGCCCTCCTGGTCCCGGGTTCCGACTGGGTAATCGCCCCTTGTTTTGCCGTACCATTGCCCCAACGACAAAGAGTCGCCAAATTCCGGATGATCGTTTCGATGCTCTCGCATTTCGTCTTCTTGAGGGCCTTGGCGTACGAGAGGTTGGTGTGGTCCGCACGACGCTGGAAGACAAGGACTCGCTGGAGGACTTCTAGGTGCGCCTTTGGGAGCTCCTCAAAGTGAGCCGCGTTGAGGGTTCACGCCACACACCCATACAGCAGGGTCTCAATGATCTCGGGCCTTCAGCAGGCGAACTTTCAGGCTGAGCCGGGCGGTCGTCATATCGTATAGCTCTGGACCGAACCGCTCGTGGCATGCCCTTGTTAGCCTGACCCGCCGCTTGATCTCAATCATGAGGTCAGGATTTTCGGGGATAACGCCGCCGATAATTGCATTGTCTGTTTATATATCTGACTTGCTGCGTCGATGTATGCACAGCTATTTAGCTGTGTTTCGTTCTCCCTGCTGCCCGTTCGGCTCTTCCTTCCGTCTTTTTTTGCCGTACTTACTCTAGCACATGATCATATACAGTTTTGCCGGAACGATCCCGACGTACTTATTCTATGTTAGAATACGTTGATAATGAGTCCAACACTGCTGATCATGAGCATTGGCTTGGTTTCATCTTGGCTTTGAGTTAGCTTTGCGGGAGATAGACAGCAAACAGTAGAGGGCTTAATGTGTGGATGGTGCCGTTAAAACGTGCGCATTACCGGTATACACTGCCTATGAAATCGCTCTAACATTCAACGTAGTATCGTAAGAAGTATCCTCCTTCATATACTTCATTGGCTGCTAGTCTGCGTCAAAACTTACATAAAACACCTGGTATCGTTTAGAAAACGAAATTGTTGTTGTAACCCCCCCATTCTACGCCGTTTCGCACGCGATCTTTATCTCCCCCCGGCATGCGATCTATTGCCTACAAACGATACGTAGCAGTACTTACAACACGAAACGAAGCACGTTTAAAATTGTTTCCCTTAAGGCCATGATCATTATTGTATTTCGTGCACCATTAGGCCTGTGGCGGTATTCACGCACCCGAGTAACCCTAACGCAAGATCTTGGGTTCACTACATTGAGCGGGCGGCGTCAGCCGCAGAAATCTTGTATATATATTGGTAGTATCAGATCCGGTGCTGTGGTGAAGCTAGGAGATCACAACCGTTGCACCGTGCACCCACCAGCACAGGCATGGCGAGCAATTAATTCCGCGCCCAAGTCAACGCCTACCGCATTTTCCGCACATTCTTGCTGGGTGTTTATGCGCTGCCCTGTCTTTGGCTGAAGGAGAGGCACGGAGTGGAGGTGCCCGACAAGAGCTGGCTGCTTTTCACACCCGGCACGGTTCAAAGTATGAACGCCGCGTGCTCCATGCTTCCAGACAATGCCAGCGTCATGGTCATAACCCCGAGGTGCGCGTGGCGTTGCGTGATAGTGCAGTGAATGGCTGCGGCAGGTACCGGTGATCACTATGTGACGTTGGTTTTTATGAGAACTGAGCACCATGCGGCTTTCGCGTTTGTCGCCCATTTCTCGTTCTCCTGTGTTTCCTGTCGTTTGGTACACAAGAGCTATGTACCAGGTATGCAGACTAACACAAAGATTCTCAAGCATTCCAGGTACGCACATATTAGTAGTAGTTACCGTGGAGCGCTCGATAACTGCTGCCAACATTATAGTTATGTCGAGTTCGAGTCCTACCGCGACCTCGAGTGTCGAGGAAGACCATGGGCGAGCCGTCTCCAAGCGAACCTATTCATGCAGAAGTTTCCCCTTAGCCCCTTTAGAATCGCACCCACGTTTTTGCGGACAAACCACTTGGAAAGACTGTTGAATAGTCTGTTCAGTAGCAGTGAAAGGATCAACGCACGAAGAGGTCACTAAAGGTTTAAGGTTGCAACGAGATCACTCGATAACTGCCGCTACTATCGTTGGTGACACCTTTTCCTCGTACGTCCCGCCCGCGCCCCCGAAACGGCCAGCTATCCTCCATTTTTTCAGTCGCCCAAGCACACGAACCGGGGCTTGGTGACCGTGCCGGCTGACAGAGGTGCGTGAGAGTCGACACCCCCAAGCGAGTCAGCGTAGATGACGCTGGGTTGCCGATAGTTGGAGGAGTTTTGCTCTTGCGACTTGTCGTATGTGTTTGTGAGTGCTGTATGAGCTGTATGTGTTGATGGGCGGTTGGTGGTGCTCGAGTGGATGTTTGTCGTTGCCAATACGATCACTACCTGTATATTGTCCGGCATGGGCTACCTATTGGTATACGACGGCGCGGTGCCGTGCTACGCGTGTGGTTCGAAAGCGCCACATCGCAGTATCAGGGGTCTATGTGATACAGCACATTTTTCACTTGCAACAGCAGTAGTGCCAGAAAGGGGTCGATCCGCCGCAGGGAATTGTGCAAGTAGCGGAAAGTCACCGCCGGACGGATGCAGCAAGCTGGAGATTTTTCGGACCGCAGACTTTCCTGACCACGCAATGATTATCTCCACAAGTGGTTACAGCTAGACGTTTGGCACCTTCTCGTCGAGCCAGCTCGGGCTGTGTTATGTGCTCCTCCCCAGAGTCTCTGCTGTGTTTGGACGTTGTCGGCTATGTCCCGGAGCCCTGTCATTTACCGGCCCGTTAAGTTTGATTGTTTTTGCCCCATCTGTGCACGACGAAAATTGTAGCCGGAGGACGGTGGACTTTTGACTGGGAGGCGATGGAAACAGCGATGCAGGAGAACCCGGAAGTTGCTCTGTTCATGCTCTGCAATCCGTACAACCCAGTAGGTGAGGCACCGATGCGAAGTTGGAAGCTGGCGGCTCACGGGAGGGGGGTGAACACCTTCGATTTTTGCTTTTTTGGCCGTGGTTGTTTGTTAGAAGCATGCGCCGACGTTAAATTGCGTCTACCGCCGGACTGTTGTAGCGTTCACGGGTTGGACACCCGCGGCTGAAACCTGGCGCTGAGGCGATTCCTACTTCTATGACCCCATGTTTGAGTTGCACGTGCGCAAAGGTTAACCCTCTTGGGACCCAGAGAAAGCCACCAATAATATACCAGGTAATAATTTTGGCCTTACGAAAGCCTTGCCCACCGTCTATGTGCTATGTGAGCGCGCAGCAGCACGAGTAGGGCCATGCTGTGCCCGAGTATTCACAGTACGACTCCTTGCACTGTAGTCCGGACCCCAAATTTATCACCCCCCAACGAAGCAATAGCCGATCCTGTACTGATAGTTTTGTATCGTCACTTACCCTTTGACGCCCACAAAGCGTTCATAGGAGTGCCGATCCCGGCATTTTAACCCTTTCAGTACGGCAGTCCCGATATGAAGACAAGACGTTTGGAATTCGACTGGGTTTAGGAGCTGGAAAAAGGTTATCACCAAGGGTACGGTATTATAGTATTATACATGATATTGTACATAGCATTATGTGCAGTATTATACCCCCGTTTTACTACCGACTTTAGGCCTCTCCAAGAAATTATTGCGAGGTAATAGGTACATGTTGTTGGCGCAGCGCATCAAACAATTCCTTGTCCGTGCATGTCGGGAAACCGAAAGCACCAAAGCGCGAAAGCCCAAAAGCCGTAGCCATTCGCGCAAGTAGCTCTGAGTCTGACAAAAAATAAGCCCTAAAAGTGACTACAAGTAGTACAATACTACATTACTATCGTGCAGTTTCGTCTTGGTCTTGACATAGTACATAAGCTGTCACTCCTCTGCCGCTTGCAACGGCACCCCGTCACAGGAAGGGTTTTCACCGCGGAAGAGTTGGTCAGGGTGGGAGAGTTCTGCGTGCGGCACGACCTCATCATCGTCTCGGACGAGATCCACTGTGATCTCATCTTGGACGAAGAGCTTACACACATCTCCATGCTAGCATTGGAGGGAGGGGTATGTCTCATGTTTCATAGATTCCGGCGTGCACCGCGTGCATGTCATAGATGTCGGGTGGTGAGAGGTTATACGACAAATTGGAAGCTCCGGTTTCCCAGACGTTGCTTAGAGGACCCTATTTTCTCTCTCACTCTTTGGCACGGTGGATAGACGAACATGGCCAACACCTTCGTGGACGCTGTTACGTTAGTGAACGCTGTTTCCTTCGTGAACGTTGTGGCCTTCGGAAACGCTGCTACCTTTGTGAACTATGTTGCCTTTGTTAAGGTTGTGGCCTTCGTGAAGGCTGTTCCCTTCGGGGACACTGTTTCCTTCGTGAATGCTGTTCCCCTCGTGAACTCTATTGCCGTCGTGAACGTTGTTGACGTTGAATTGCGCCCCCGGCTTCGGCTATGTTTTGTTGCCCCTGCAGCGGTTTGCCGATCGAACGATACTGCTTAACGCTCCGAGCAAGACGTATAATGTTCCCGGACTGGGGTGCTCTTACGCGATCATTCCCGACAAGGCGCTGCGACTGGGTTTCGCCAAGGCATCCAGGTGAGACACATGTCCTGCTATAGGTTAGGTTGCTGCAGGGCGTGGGCGATTGTTCGCACGGGCGTCCCCCCACTTTGAACTCGTCTCTCTTGTAGGCTGTGGTTTGAGGGATTGATGCATGCCCCCTCCCGCCTATCATTCTTGATAGAAACATAGGAAGCGTTTCTGTTCTCACATGAATACCAAACGGTCCTTTAAATTCCGTCCAGATTTATACCAGGTATGTTTAAAGATTGGATGCATATTGCTCCTGCTTGAAGAGACTGGAGTTCAGAAAGTGGGTCCAAGGTAGAGCTTATGTTGATGATTGCAACAGATCAGTTGTCCTTTGTCTTGATGCGTGGGATTATGTCGCGCGTGGTTTGGTATCGCGGGTGTATTCTTGTGCGGCTTGGTCGGTGAAAGAAGAACTTTCAACCAAGGTCTGTGCTCTCCGCAATGCATCCCTCTCGCAAAAAAAAGCGATTTGTAGCTTTACATACTTGAACATCGTTTTCTTGGCGAGTACCTGAACCTCTTCTCCTCTTATTGCTTCCAAGGTTTGATTTCCTTTGTGTTTTTCTTCTTGCTACTCGTAAATTGAACTCGACCGCGCCTAACGTCCGTTTCTGGCCACCGCGTATTCCCCGGCTCTCGGTTCATGTCCGGTTTTCGTGCAGAGGTTGGATAACTCAGAACTCCCCGCTGGGGTATGTTGGCTGCGAGGCGGCGTACAACGAGGGAGATCCGTGGCGACAGGCCTTGCTTGAGCACTTGAGGGGAAACCGAGCTGCGCTGTACGCGTTCATGGAGGAACGGCTACCGGAACTGCGCATGGACCCGATGGAAGCGACTTACCTGGCATGGGTAGACGTGACGGCGCTGGGGTGAGCAACGCATTCTGTTTTTCTTTGGTTCTACGCGTGCATTTGTACTAGGTTGTAACCGTGCCGCGCAAGCCCGAAAAATTAAGTCTATTCTTCGCACGCTAGGCGCCCCGGTGCTTTGCTCCATAGCGCCACCCATTATGTGACGGCGTTTTTTCTTATGTTTTTTCTATTTTTAACTGTTTTCCTGCACTGCGGGAAACATGCCACACTATCTCCTACGGGTAGTAGTTTGTCACCGAAAACATCGTTGCGGCTGTAAAGGGACTGACGCGTTCTTGCTGTGTTTTTTTGTTGTTGTGTTTTGTAGCTCAACAGTTGAACTTGAAGTTGACCCCTAACACCGCCACTTTGCTTTTTGCCCTTTTTTGGGCCTGTCTGATGATCGTAGCCGGGAAAGCGCCAGCAACACCAAAAATAATTACTGCTACTGTTTGCTGCTGATGGCTTTTTTTCACCGCCAACGCGCTTTCCCTTGTGCTCGCACCTTTCCCAAATGTTGACTCTTAACTATTTCTGCTGCACCCCACAATCCTGGCCGTCTGCTGCCGGCGAAAATCGTTCCGTTCATTTGTCATCGTCGCCCAGATGGAAGAGTCCGGGGCCCGAATTCGAGAGGGCAGGAGTGGGTCTTACCGATGGAAAAACCTTCCTCGGAGAGGGGTACGTACGGATAAATTTCGCGTGTCCGCGGGCGACGTTGATGGAGGGTCTGAGAAGAATGGAGCACGCCGTGATTTCTGGGTACCGCGAAAAGGACCGACCATCCCTCCCTTCCCAATAGGAGTAGTAGATCGGTAGTCTGTTGGCCCACGATTTAGAAATAAAGCATTGTAAACGTCAGGCTCACTTTCTTGGGGGGGTACGGAGAAATTTTGTAGTATGAAAATACTACCAGGTAAGAACTTTGGATTAAGAAATGGTGCTCAGCGGCGAGCGCCACACTAACTCCTGCCAGGTGTATCATGGCTTATTCTCAATGCTTAACCCTTTTACAACTGCACCGCCGTTGTAGGGACAAAACGCTCGTATTTTATATACTGTAGGAAAAAAACGACAGTTGGGAAAGGGTTGAGTTTGGTGTAAGATCAGGTTTCAGGCCTTGCCCACGTTAGGTGTTTCTTGTTGGCGGGGCGGGGCGGGGCTGTACTTCTGTCGTGGCGTCGTTGCCGGCGCGCACTGTGCGCAAGGAAAGCCGGTGGCATCGCAGGTGCTTGTCTAGAGGTGACGGTTGTGTTGGTCGTGCTGTCAGATCTGGCTTGGGAGTCCACTACATGGCCCGAGTTGTAGCCATGTAGATGTCGAAGCTTTGACCGTCTCGAGGTAGTTGACAAGCTTGGGAACTCTTTTGATTGGAAAGGTCGCAACATCCGCTTACGCGAGAGATTCTAAGGTTGGCGGCTGCCGTTAGGGATGCGCTAGAATGAGACTTGTGGTGCTTCGGGTCGAACAGCCATGGTGGCAATCACGCCACCCTCCTCCCTGAGGTTTATTGACGAAAACTACGGTCGGCAGCGCCAGACGTACATCTTTTTTGTCGTTCTGGGTTTTGAGGGGCGTGATATTGTCCGTGTCAGTACGGCGCTCGGGTACTTCGAGAGGTTGGCAAGAATCAAGAGTTTTTGATCAGCAATTTGAATATTTAAAAGAACCGACACCATCATGTTTTGTCTTGAGCTGGCGTGTTCTAGATCCCAGAAGGAGCAACGTTTCTCTGCCACACGCTACTGCCCATGATTGGTTTTGCAAAAGAGCACACATGCGCCTCGTATATACCTCGCGCTGTTCGTATTTTCTGGGTTCGTATTCCTCGCGGTACGAGAGTGGTGCATTGCACAGAGCTAGCACGGAAAAAAGCGCGTCCTCAACCGTATGCTTGATTCTGTAGGTTGTTTTGGCGCGTATTAATGCACTTCCACGGACAATAGGGGCGAGGGAGATTTTACTTCCATTTTTATTACGGATGGGACTTTGGAGCCGTATGTGCGACAATGTACTACCAGGGTAGCTCTTAAAGTGCCCTCTGGTTTTCCACGATTGACAGTATTGATGGGCGAAGGTGGATCACACCAAATAGCACGTTACCACGCATTTGACCTATCGAGACATTTCAGCGATTTTTTCTGCAATGCTACGAAAAGTCGCTCTCGTGTCTCTGTTCGTCGTCGTCGTCCTCACCCTCCTCCTCCTCCTCCTCTTCCACTGCCTCTTCCTCCGCCTCCCCCCCCACCTCCTCGACCTCCTCGTCGGATAGCGTTGGGTATATCTCGCTTTCCGAAGTATGCTCGACCGACGGCTCCCGAGGGGTGTGCGGCACTGAAGGCGACCGAACAGCAGCAACAACTGGTGGCTCCTTCGCCTCCTCTTGCTCTTCACTCGAAGTGCAGCAAAAAATGACACAGCCGCCGCCGTCACTGACGGGTAGTTCACCGTGATTTTCCTTCGCGCCACTATTTCGCTGGCCCGACCCCCCCCTCCTACCTCTGCGCACAGCTCTCGCCCGGTAGACTCTGTCCCCTGTGCCGATGGGCAAGGGTTCTCCGCGCTTCGCCGATTCTGGGCGGCGTGGACGAGGGAAGTTGGTGCGGTGTGGCCCGACGCCAGGTGTCTCAACGATCGCAGACATTCCGAGTCCAGTATTTATTCGCGGGAACTCAAGGCCGATCGCGCCGTCAATGGTTGTGACCACGCGGCAGCTTCCTAGCAGGGTCTGATACAGGTCACGCTGGTCCGCTTTTCCCATGAGCGCGGTAAGCTCAGGGTAATTTCCCCGATCGTCTAGCGGAATGGCCTCTCGAAAGGGGGCGAGACGTGTCCCTACGTTTCTCGATGAAGATTCTTCTAAAAAGTCTTGAACAACAGAAACGGCGACGGAGCTCGAGCTAACTCTATCGGCCCCTTCGCCGGCGCTGTGCGGACGAGAAGCGATTGAGGCCTCGACTACGAAACCTTGGAGGGTCTTCCGCACCCGGCCTTGCTGCCTCATAAGCCCGTCGAGACTTGAGCATTTGAGGGTCACCTTTGTGCGACGCCGGGCGTTCGTTTTGGGGTTGCCGTCGACGAGAACCTTCGCCTCTGCGAGAAGGGTTCGCCCAAAGAAGCACTTGTTTTCAGAGTATTGCAAACCGTCCTCTGGCTTGTTCTCGCCGTTCTGCGCTCCGTGAACTTTTCGAGGCTCGTTTTTTGTCGAAGACATCGGATGATACGTACGTGCAGACTTACCGGCCAAGGTTTGGGATGGTGGTGATTGGTGCGAACAACCCGTCTCGGCCATTCTCCAGCTTTTCCGTGAGCCCTTTGTTGGCGCGGAAAGCGGTCGGGTGGCGGAATAAGCCCCATTGCTTGCCCACCCCGGGTCTGTGGCACGCGCTTCCAAAAGATCTGGTTGGTCCGGAGCTCTTCGCAACCCCAACGCAGTGTGTGGGCGATAAGCACCAGACCCATGTCGGTGCCTACTAGGAGTCTGAGCCCCTCCGTGCGCGGTTACATCCGCTTCTTCGTCGTTGTTAACCGCCATAACACGTGCGTTATTGCGGGCCTCGTCATATCGGCAGCCACGGCAATCGGCGCCCTGGATTCCAGGGTCGCTGGGTGGGCGACGTGGACTCAGCCGCGCAGAGAGTGGGCGCCGTGTCGGAAATAAACGGTGGGCATCGGTGCTTTGGTCCTCCTGCGGTCCACAGGCCACTCTTTCCCAAGCGGGCGCGTTTGCCTCTGGATTGATCGCCCCTTTTCGACGGGGTGGCTCTTTTCGACGACGTGCTCGTTCGCAGACGGTGGTAGTTAGATCCTCTCCGGAGAAAGGTGGCTCGCGAGTGTGGGCGGCCGAATATACCAGCGTGTGTCCCACCGTACGGTCGCAATGGATCATGCGATGACGAGCGCGACTTTCGGAAAATTCCGCCTCGAACTTACTGAAGTCTATACCGCTTCGTTTAGGGCTTGCCTGGTGTGAGTGACGACGACAGGAAATACGCAATACGCAAAGAGGGAGGTACAATCAGCGTTTTAGGGCACCGATATGGAGAGCTGTTTAACGCGGTGATGTGGTTCTGAATTGCATGTCGCCGTAGAGGCGACCCGCAGCTCCGGAGCACGTCGAACGAAACCAATGTCAATATGCCTACGCCCGCACATGTGGCGGGTGTACTTAATATTGTTTGTTCATGACACGTCCTGGCAGCCTCCATGGCGCCGAATAGAGTGCCATGGCATTGCAACGGGCTTTCATGACACTGTCATGGCACTAGCATGGGCGTTCATGACGCTATAGTAGTGGGCCATGGGTCTGCATGGCAGTGCCATGGGACACATTCATGTCGTGCTGTGGCGCTTACCATGGCGCGTGTGCCATGGCACGTGCCGTAGTATTGCCAGTCAATGCCAAATAACGTGCGTCGTTGGCATTTATGCAATATTTATCGAAGGAGTACTAATGAGTACCAGGTTAACAGGCATGCCGTGGCGCATATCATGGCGCGTGCCATGGGCAATCATGGTACTTCGATGGGCGTTTATGGCAATACTACGGCAGTGGCACGGGGCTTTCATGACGTTGCCATTAGTTTCCATGCCGTCACTGACTTCCATTCCATGCCATGAAAACGTCCATCGCAGTGGCGTAAAAATGTCCCATGGCACTGCCATGGAACTACCATCGCTAGGCCATCGTACACCTAGCCCAAAACCTAACCCTAACGTTAACCACACCCAACCCTAACCCTGGGCCCATGGCAGTGTTTCCATGTGGCGTACCATGGCGAATATGCCATTGCAGTGTCAGACGTCGGGCATCGCTGGCATATGTACAATGCTGCTCAAAGGAGGACAAGGAAGCAGCAATCTATTTTGTTGTCGTTAAAAATTGAAATGTGCTGCATCTGCAAACGTCGGGCATCGCTGGCATATGTGCAATGCTGCTCAAAGGAGTACAAGGAAGCATACTATTTTGTCATCATTAAAGAATAAAATGCGCTACATCTGTGAGATCGTGGATTTCGCCGAAACTCATCTTTGCAAGCTGTGTGATACTCCGATCAGCGTGCCGTGGCGTATACCATGGCGCGTGGCACGGCGTAGCCATGGGCAATCATGACAATGCCGTGGGAAATCTGGTCCGTGCCATGGTAATGCCAAGGCAAATGCCATGGAAATTAAAATGTCGGACATCTTTGGCGTATGTGCAAAAACTGTCCAAGGAGTACCGCAAAACATACTACCGAGAGCTATTTATTGTTGTAGTCTATAGTCTAGTCTAATGACAAGAGTATTCTGACACCACGCAAACGATCCTCACCAGGCGCGTGAAAAGCTTGGCGTTCTCCCTTCGAACGCACTCCTGCTTCCTCTTCCTCAAGCTTGCCCTGGAGTTTAAGAGAAGACGGCACCGCCATTACACATCATGCCCACAAAGGACGGGCGTCTTATACATGAGTGCGCATGCTGTTCGAAGCACTGCAAGTCGCACTCGAATCTCTACGCAAGCCATCAGAACTGGTTCGACAAGTAACTTGCCTCACCACCCCCATCCACATGATACCGCACTTGCGTATATAGACACTGTGTACCCTCTGGTATATGATTATACGGAAGCTTTGGATAACATTGTCAACGACCTCTCCATGCTTTCGATACCGGAGTACTTGCCTACGTTTGCTGGCCGCCCGTGAGAGGGCCTCGCTGGTTTTACCGAATTCCAACACCGTCTTGACGCCCTGAGACTCCTGCAAGGATCTAACGAGGGGGACAACGATCGCCGGTGGAGGGAAAACGGAGAGCGACGACGACTCAAACTACCGCTTGCAGTATGGCAGAGAAGTTGTTGGATCTGCATGTCTTCCCTTTTACGCATGTAATGTATCAGAGCTGTACGTACTGCAGACAGCAGGTGCGTGCAGAATAATAGCGGAAATCAATGCCGGTGGCATTTTACATTGGAGATATCAATCTCTGTGAACAGGCAGCGATACACGCGTGCAAGGGCACCAAAAACCCGGTTGCACGGTCCATACCGCCACGCAAGCACACCGTGTGGATGTGACAATAAAATACGCACCTCCGCTGGCAGCCTCCAGCACCGTGAACGCGGGACGTTCTCTCCGCGACGAGGAGAGAATTTTGACGCCGGACGTCGACGTTTGCAGCCTTCCGTAGTTCATCTCGACGCCGTGGCAAAGAGCCGGGCTTGTTGCTGGTCTGGGCAGCCACGGCCGCCATTTTTTCGCGGTGGCTTCGTTGAAACCTCTCCACCTCCCACTGGAAACACAGCAAATTGCCTTTCGTGGTTTTAAGCATGATGCTCGTATCTTTGTGGTGAAGCCTTTTTCACCCGCAGACTGAGATCCAAAGATACCAGCCGTTAGATGCTGTTTTTCCGGTAGAGGGCGCCACTGTTGTGCAGGATTGAGCATGCACACTGCGCTCTGCATTTGAATGTTGTCAGTAGAGATTACATCCTGCGCCCACACCGTGCGTGTCTTCTATCGCTAGAGGTTCTCGAGAGCGAGACGGGAGCAATTCGAATTTCGAGATACGAAAAGTGCGAAAGAGAGATCGAAAAAAGAAAAAAGGGGTGTAGTCTAATATGCGCCGAAAATCAAAAACCGAAAAGTGCTTAAAAACATGAAAACGGTTTCAAAATGTGCATGCTATTTCATTAGTTTGGAAACCCCGCCAAGTGTTGTACACAAAAAATCGACAGCACTCGCGTCAGGTGCCAGGTGTCAGGTAGCACGGCACACCCTGCAACCTGTAACATCATGCTTCGTTCCTGCTACTGTTCTGTTGGGCGCAAGAGGCCTGCTGCAATACAGGCCAGGAGTTCGGCGTGTTTGCGATCCTCAGGAAGGTCTATGTCAGCAGCAGCAGTGGCGGTTCGAAATGGTCCAGTAACGACTGCTAGAAGAACGGCAATGCCGTCATCCTTGCTCCTCAAGACCAGCAGCATGTTTCGTGTGTGCTCCTTCTCGACCCTGACGGACGAGGAGCTGAGACGTAAAATGGACACCTTCAACGATCTCTTCGTAACGGTGGGTCACTCAGAAGTTTGCGCTGTCAAATTAGGGACCGTGCGGCTATCGCGTTGTTGTGTTGCGGAAGATAACCGCAACCACGCTTTTAGACAGTTTTTGCAGCGGCAAAGTTGATATTTAATAGATCACTGCTGTCACCGCTGACACCAGACATAACAGAACAACAGCAGTGTACTCACAACAGACTCACAGCAAGCACTGGAAGAGTCGAAAGAGGCTACCGGTAGTCGGTGGTGCCTGTAGCATGCCTGCTGCACGAGCCTGTACGAGCATAGACTTACGAGTCCAACACTGCCGAGCTACACAGGTACAAATGTAGCGTACCCGGTACCAATATGCTACCTGGTATGCACGTGCAGTTGTACTTGTTGTTCTCACATTAACTCGCATAATCAAGTCCAAGTCCGTAGTCACTGGACAGGCTCCAGTCACTCTGGAGCTGAGGAATACCCCAGGGAAAAACACAAACCAAAGGTGGTACACGCATATATCACAGCTGACGCAATTCATGCCTCCAGCAGAAACATATAAAAGTGAAATCGGGAGTCAGCCTACGATGTGCCAGGTCCTGACTGGTGCATACGTCTCACTACTCGCGCCTGGACAAACCGACCATACCGCTTGCCACCCAAGAAAGCCTACCACGAATGTATTGCACGTAATACCTATCACTACGGATATGCACGACAGACGCAAGTCAATTGAAAAAAGAAACAAAGAAAAGAAAAGAAGATAAAGAAAAGGAACGGAAAGACAAGAAAGCGAAAAAAAAAACGAAAAAGGAAAGGAAAGAAAAGAAAAAACAAGAAAAGCAAGAGAAGACAAGAAGAGGAAGCAAGGCAAGGAAAAGAGAAAAAAATGTCATACTAGCAGACCCTAGGAACTGACTAAAGACGGCATTGGGCTCATAAAGGGTATCAAGTGCATCATCAATGGCACTGGGGAAAGAACGCAACATGGCGAAGAAGTCAGGGCGGTCTTAAGCTATCTTGTGACGGCCATTGGAAGGCCCACAAATTTCAAGACGGTGATGGCCAAATCCAGACTACAGTCTCTTGGGCATGACGCCCCCCCTTCCCCCCCCCCCCTTCCCCCCTTCCCCCTCCCCCTTCCCCTCTCCCCCCCCCCCCCCCCTCCCCCCCCTCCCCCCTCCCCCCGGCCGCTTAGAGATGCCGACGGTGGATGGCGCTGCCGCAGCCTTTGTGCGTCGCTCTGCAACTTTGCGTCTCTCCGTCTCATGCCAATTCCGCATGAACAACTCGGCTCCCTCCTCTACTCGTCGAAGCCATATCGGCCTTCTGAGCATCCTTTCGCCACCACTCGAATTTCATTCCAAAGACCGACATATCCCCCTTCAGATGAGCCATCCAGTCCTTTTCTTGCCCTCCTGAGTAGCCCTTACCCCCAACGAGCTCCCCAAACATCACCCTCTGTGGCAGACGCTCCTCCCCATACGTGCTACGAATCACGCAAACAACATCTTCCGTTTGCGCACTATCGCCTCTATGCTCGCGGAAGCTGTCTTGGTAAGCGCGTCGGCGTACGATAGGGTGTGGTCGTCGCGCTTCCGTTTCCGCCATCCGAGGCATCGGAGGAGCATGGAGTGGTGAACCCGTCGTAGCCTGTCATTGTCAGGCTTGTTCGGGCTCTACGTCATGCAACCGTGAAGCAGTGTCTCGACCACCTCAGCTTTCAGCAACCGCACCTTCAACCGTAAGCGCACACCCGGGCGATCATAGATTTCCATCTTGTACCGCTGGAAGCACGCCCAGGCCCTCTAAAGACGCCGCGTTATTTCAATGCTAAGGTCTCCGTCTACGGTGATTGCCCCGACGAAGTACACAAACTCGATTGTTTATTGGTATACCTGGCCGGCTGCGTTGATTGTGAAGGTCACGTTCCCTCCGCCTTTGGTTTGCAGGCACATAATCTCTGTTTTCGCCTCGGAGACTGTAAGCTCGAATGACGAGCACGCAGTCACGATCACCGTCATCATCCTCTCCGGCCCTTCTGATGGTCGCGATACGATGCCCGCATCGTCCGCGTACAGCATACCCCACAATCACTGCACCTCCTTCCCCTCCTTCCCCCTCCGCCCGTCGACTTTGCGTGTGCGTGACGTGCCCTTCTTCTCCTCTTTCTCCTTTCGTTGGAGCTGAACCATGTTGTCCGTATTGACTGTATCAGCGAAGAAGCGTTCCTCGGCCATACGCAGTACCGCCGTGAAAACATGTTGAACAGCAGTGGCGCGAGCACGCATCCTTGCCTGAGACGTTGCCCCACGTCGAACTTATCCGAGCACTCTCCATCATCCAGCCGCACGCATGCTTGCATGCCGTCGTGGAATTGGCGAATGACGGCGAGCATTCTCGGTGGCACGCCGAAACGAGCAAGGACATCCCACAGAAGGGTTCGGTCGACGGAGTCATATGCTTTGGTGAGGTCGATAAAGCACAAGTACAAGGGGGTGTCCTTCTTCCGCGCCAGTTCCTGCAGTCGTCGTACTACGAACATCATGTCAACCGTCGAGTGTTGGGGTCTGAACCCACACTGTTCCTCCGGCAGAATTTTCTCGCGTTCGCAATAGTCACTCAGGCGACCCGCGATTACTTTGAGGAGTACTTTGCCGGCGTGAGCCACGAGGGAAATGTCACGATAATTGCCACACTCAGTCACAGTCCGATCTTTCTTCTTGTGAAGCACCTTAATCGTAGCATATTTCCATTGTTTCGGCACGCCACCTCCCCTCCACACAGCGACGATGATATCGTGGAACTTTCCGAGAGTGTTCAATTCTCCTTCGTCGGCCAACACCTTCAAGAGCTCGGCCGGGAGACCATCGGGCCCTACCGCCTTTCGGCTCGCCAACGCACGGATCGCCTCCTCTACTTTGTACCTAGACGGGACATCGTCCAGTGGTCTGCACGGGGGCCACTGCTCAAGCCCGTCCACAATGCTCGGGTCAAGGGTCGGCGACTTGGTGTTGAGCAGTTTGTGAAACCACCTCACCCACCGCTCGCGGGTGAGGGCATTATCCCGCAGCAATCGACCTTCCTCGTCTTCGATGTACTGCGAGTTAAAAGTCCTCTCCCCTTTCACACCCATCCCCTTTAGGCGTTTGTAGGAGCCAAATTGATCACCTTCTCGGATACGCCCTTCGAGTTGATTAACGTAGCCGCGATGAACCTCTGTACAGCTTCCGCCCGCGTGCGTTTCAGCTGTTTTGTGGTCGCCTTTAAATCTCGCCGTAGACCACGATCGTTTGGAGCAGAACGGACCCGCTGCGTCGCGTCTTCCCTATCCCGCCATCGTGCGTTCAACTCCGCTTTCGTCTTCTCAGTCGCACACCAGTCCCTCGGTACTTGTTTGCGCCGAATAGGGGCGCTATGTCGGCCGCATTCGACAGTAGCGTCTCGGTCCGTAATGAGGTCATGTCATCAACGCTTCCGGCATTAGTACCGGGTATCGGGGAGGCAAGCTTGGCTGCTATCGCGTTTTGGAAATTCATCCGGAGATGCGGGTCCGCCATTAACCTTGGTAGATCAATAACTCGCCGGTTTTTGATGACTCTCTTTGGACGATCTGGTGCGATGCGGCCCAAAAGGCGAATATATCCGATTACGAGGTTGTGGTCCGACTCAGCGTTCTCCCTGGGTGGGGTCCGCACAGGGACATTACGTACCAATCGTCTATCCACTTGCCGTGTCAATATGTAGTCAAGCCTGTATTGGGCCTTTCCTCGGTTAGGACTCTGAAACGTGTACGATATACCACGAGCAGGTGTAGCATAGTACGTGTTGAGGAGGGTGAGTTTGTTATCAGTTGCGTGAGTCAATAATCGCTCTCCGTTGTCGTTCAGCTCGTCACGTCCGTATGCACACAGTACCTTGCTGTCGGTCCATCCGATCCCTCTCATGCCTGTACGAGCATTTGCGTCCATCAAGACAAGGAGGTGGTCCCTACTGGGTATCCCCTTCACCACCTCGTCAAGTGAACTCCAAAAGTAATCCTTTTCGTTGGTGCTCTTGTCGAGACTGAGAGCATAGCCTACAATGAAAGACACACCGTTAGTTTTCCCTTTGAGTTGGATGCGAACCTTCATCAATCTAGCACTGATGCACTCAACCGCGACGTCGCCCTTATCCATCCCTGCCACGATAGACTCTCTAACAGCTAAGCCTACCCCGTGGTTCCCCTTCTTTTCGTGCTTTTCTCCGTTTGCTCCTGAGCAAAACACAACATATCCCGCCGCCGTAAAAGCGCTTTGTTCATTGCCACCCACCTCCTGCAATCCTATGGTATCACAACCTGCGTCCTCGCAAGTCTTCAGTATCACATCGGCGTGGCCTATGCCGTTCGTGCCCTTGAAAGCAAGTGTGCGAACGTTGTACGTACCCACGGCGAGTTCCCCTGCTCTCGACCTAGCCCTTGCACCTGTGCGTATTTTCTGAGCAGCCTTTCGCATCCTCCTGCGTCTCCCCCTCTTCTTCCGAGCACCCGATTTCCTCCCTTCCACCCTCCGTTTTTCCCAGACAGGGTATTTCCCCCTCTCCGTCCCCCTTCGCCCAGCCCGGTTCTTGCCTAAGTGCCAACGTGAAGGGGGCAGTAGTCCCGACACGCCACGTCCATCTCCTTCCCGAGTTTGGTGCTTACTCATGTGGGTTTGATCCTCTCTTCTCTGTTCGATACGAGCCCCTCGCTTTCCTTGACGGTGATGCGACACTGCGTCCGCAGGCAAGGCTGCTGCGTTAAAAAAATCCGCGAGGAACTTTTTTGCTCTGTCACTGGCTGTCACCCCGGCCCGGCCATACCCGAGCGCTAGTTCAGCGCACGAGTACGGTCGATGCCACACACACCCTCAGGGGCTCTGGCCCGTTTTGGAGAAGCCTCAGGCCCGAGCACCACCCCAGCCGGGGAGCAGCCGAGGGGAGTTGTACTGTAACATACCGGGTGCGTGCTATGCTGGTACCAGGTATCATACCATGTACCCTACCAGTATCTATCTATAGCAGCACAGGCGTATCGTACGCACCACGGTACGCTCGATCGAGTCCAGTACATGCATACTGGTTGCTGACGCATTATCAAGCCAATAGACTATTGTCCAGTATATTCCCAGTACACGATATGATACTGCTGTACAAGTGTCGTATCATCAGAATGTCGTCAACACACCTTTAACCAACGAAAACTCAAAATTGGCAACCTCCCAGTACTTCTCAGCAGAAGACTCAACCACAACGCTCGCCACCTCTCGCGCTCTAGCTCTATATACGTAGAGCATGGGTGCACATAAAATCGTAATCTTCGACGCTGTCATCTACATTCATGAGGCCTTGCTTGTTCGAAGCCACTCGGCTATACGGTAGATGGTTTGTATCTCTAGACCGAAGGTCAATCGCGGAACCATCATCAACGTTAAGCATTCGTTTTTATCGCTTTTCCATGAAGAGTTCGTAGATACGTCGTTCTTTAGGTTGTGCCAGGTTGTGCATATAACAAAGTTATAGGTATCGCTGTAGCTCGGGTTGCTCGTATACCGGTCGCAATGATCCTTCAGCAATCAACCATCTGACCCAATCAAAGAGGTCTGTCTCTGTACTGAAGTGTTTGTGGAAAGTGGAAAGGGCAGTTGAATGTAGAAAACACTCCTTCACGTTCCAGGTATGTATATACGTATGCAAATAAGCTGTTCAAACGAGAAAAGTGGGTTTATACTGAAATTGGCCAGATACACTCAACCAAGGGACGGGAACCGAAAGCTCAGCCGGATTAAGCTCAATCGGGTCACGATCTTTCTTTGTTGTTCCTCAATGAGATTCGAGCGCCTCGTATAGCATACCGATAGCATACTTGAATAAGTGAGGGAGGGGATGGCTAAAAAAAGATGGAATTAGGCCCGCAAATAGCGCTGAAAGGCAGGGGATTTGGGGACTCGGGATCAACTCCGTGACAGGGCCCCGTAGCCGAAGTCGACGGGAACGTGCGCTGAAGATGATCCATCACAGCTGCTGCTGCAGACACCAGCAGCAACAGCTGTGCGGTTCTCTCGCAACCGGCCGAGAGGACAGCAATATGTGCTTGCTGTCGTCGTATTTGCACTTACCAGGGACGTCTGTTCATTCTGAAAGAGCTGCGCTGCCGACAAATTGTGTATTTTCACTTTACGAAAGCTGTGGTGGTTGGGCCATACAGGTGTATCCACGGAGGGTTTCCAACTGAAACGTTGTCCGGCAGGTTCTGACGGGAACATGTAACCATAGAGACCAAAGGAGCTGCACCGATCATGCATGCAATGATAATTCATTGTGTTTCTGTATTTTTTGTCTCATCGAGCTGGGTCCATCTACGAAGCCGAGAGCAAGACAATGTCGGCTCTGGGCTCCGGGCCCCTGCTAAGGACAGGGGTGTAGGTGTGGGTGTGTAGCTTATGCGAGAGTCGCGAGATACCATAAATCTCGCATCCAAACAATAACATACCGTGCGCGGAAGAGATGGGCGTCGGCAATCCACCGAGCATACAAGAGCACCAAAATGCAGCAAGCTGTACACTGCCCAGGGGGGAAAAGAGGGAGGATTAGATCGAGGCTGGGCCTAGCCAAACAATTTCTTCTATGGAATCAAGCAAAGCGAGCATGAGCCGCCATTCTGTTTTGATCGTTAACGTTTCATCCCAGGGGAAATGCAGCTCATCTTTAGCGTAGCAGATGGTTTTTTCACCTCCTCTCTCCCGGCCTGCGAGTATAACCTACGGCTAGGGTTTGTTCGGTACGGCACCGGTATTCTCGGTACCGGTATGGATGTACCTAACTTACCGAAGTGTCCGGTACCGGTATCGACGTTATACCGCACTTGCCGAAGTGTCCGTTACGGGTATTGGAGGTGTACCGAAGTTACCGAAGTGCCCGGCACCTGTACGAAAGTATGTACCGGTACCGGCGGTACCGGTATTAATGTCGTACCGAACTTACAGAAGTTGCCGGTACCGGTATTAATGTCGTACCGAACTTACAGAAGTTGCCGGTACCGGTGTTGATGTCGTACCGAACTTACCGAAGTGTCCGGTGCCGGTATTGATGTCGTACCGAACTGAAGTTTCTGGTACCGGTATTGATGTCGTACCGAACTTACCGAAGCGTCCGGTATCGGTGCAAAATTCTGTACTGTGCCGGTACCGGTGCCGGTACCGGCACACACTTGAATACATATACCGGCAGTACCGGCGGTATATACCGCCGACAAGGTACCGGCACACCCTTGCGCTTAGGTACATAAACTGAACATAAACTGGCGGTATATGTACAGAGCTAATCCGGTATTGGCCGGGAGTACCCGCTGAGGCATATAAGTGAAGTGAAATGTATTAGATATTTATTTTCGATATTTTTATCTTGTTTTCTTTGTCTTGGTATGCTGTTCAAAAGGTAACTTGTTGACGTTTGCGCGGTCGCGGCCTTTGCAGGGGATCACCGTCTTCTGCTGACGGTAAGATGCGCTTGCTAAGCAGAAGTACTTGCAGGTGCCGTTTTCTCGTCGGTCGGTTCGACGTACACGCCAATCGAGTACATAAACGAGGCTTCACGCGTCCCTCCCCTCCGAAAACCGGCCGGCACCGGGAAATCATCGACGGCTTTGATCGTCTCCGCCGGTAACTCGTACACGTCCCCCGTGCGCGAGTTGTACACAGGAGCAGGCACGAATTGTACACAGGAGCAGACAAAATCACCGGCACGGCTTTCTTTTCCGCGTTCATGTCGATAACTTTTGCCGCCGGCGCTGGTGTGGGAGCTGGCGAAAACGACCCGCCACCAGAAATGGTGGCATCACTGCTGGAAGCCACCTCATTCAGGCAATTTGCGCCGTTGCTCATGCGTTCTCAGAGTCTCGGTATACCGAGCCTACTGAAAGATGCATGGGGACCGGGGTGTGTGTGGCTTGCAGTGCTGCCTGGAGCCAAAGCTCCAAGGAAGGACGTCACCAAGTGATGGAATCGCGTTTATCGTGCAAACGTACGGCAGTGTCCGGTACCGGGTTGATGTTGTGCAGATCTTACCGAAGTGTCCGGTACCGGTATCGATGTTGTACCGATACCGGTACCGGGTCCGGTACAAACGTGCATACCGGCACCGCCGGTACCGGTATTGATGTTGTACCGCACTGACCGAAGTGTCCGGTACCGGATTTTGATGTACCGCACTTACCGAAGTGTCCGGTTCCGGTATTGATGTCGTACCGAACTTACCGAAGTGTCCGGTACCGGTATTGATAACGTACCGCACTTACCGAAATGTCCGGTACCGGTGTTGACGTCGTACCGAACATACCAAAGTGTCCGGTACCGGTACGAAAGTATGTAACGGCACCGCCGGTACCGGTATTGATGCCGTATCGAACTTACCGAAGTTTCTGGTACCGGTATTGATGTCGTACCGAACTTACCGAAGTTTCCGGTACCGGTATTGATGCCGTACCGAAGTTAGCGAAGTGTCCGGTACCGGTAATACCGGCGGTATATACCGCCGGTACGCCTCGATACGTACCTTACCGAACACACCCTTGACGTACGGGTACTGGGTACTCATATATACTGTATCGTATCGTACTCGTACTCGGTACTCGTACTTTCTACCCCTCGACCAAGTTTATGGGGGCGTGCTCTCTCGGTTGGTGATGAGACGGCGCGATCGCTTTCAGTATCGGGGCGAAAGTATCAGTTGACCGCTTTTTCGCTCTCTCTAAGGTGAAAAGGCGGTTCTGATTTATGCTTAAGGTTTTACAACAGATAAGCAACATCACAGGCTGTAGGTTTTACAATAGATAAGCAACATCACAAGCTGTAGGTTTTACAATAGATAAGCAACATCATAAGCATGGCACATTTCACGACTAAACCACATCTGCAGGAGGTTGAACGTGCTCTGCAATCGATATGACACTTCAACGTTTCTCTTGGAGATAGAACGACTGGAGGTGTGTGTATTCTTCACCGTATCGAACGATAATTCATTGCACTCAGTGCACAAAAGCAAAAAGGTTCCACGTATTCTACGTGTATCGTACAGCGTACGTGCGGGTAGAGAGTACTGTTGTATTGGAGCTGTGACGCACCACAGCATCCCTGTCATGTTGATTGAACGGGAAATGCGTAATGCGCATCACTACAGAAAAAAAACGACCCAGCACTAATTCCCAGTAAATTGTCCCAGCAACGTGGATGAAGTTTTTAAAGGGTTGGAATGCGTTGTCAAATATCCAACGTTTTCCGCAATTCCCCCTCATCCGCGTAATGCCTGCCTTTTCTCGTCCCGCACCTACGGCCCGTATCTTTAACGTGAAACCCCGCGTCGCACGACAGGCACGGGAAGAGATGGAGTTCGCGGGCGAGAGCAAGGAAACGACGTACTTTGACGAGGAAGCCGCGGCAGCTAAAGAGGCGGTTGACGGTAAGAAAACGTAGGGGCTGCGTAATTTGTGTCTGTGCTGGGGGGATGTCACCTGCTGCTGAAAATACCATGCGGTAGTTTCTCGATGTCGTTGGGGTCGTAATACGAGTTATAGTGCGCATGGTGTCGGTACGGGTGTGCTCAGGCGATGTACGTTCAACTAGGCTGCGAAACACGGTGTTGCTGTAGGAAGCAGACCTGCCAGATAGGTACAGTGCTGCAGGCCTTGCCACCCCCTACGGGACACGCTGAGCCCTCCTAAATTGTGTTCACCATCATCAAACGTCGTAGGATATGACTACAATACCCTTGATTCGGTGGACGGTCCGACCGCTGGTCTCATGACGGGCCAGAAGCGATAGCGAGAGCTAATCATAGAGTCTGAGCAGGAATTAGAGCTGGGCGGGACCGTGTCGCCTTATCGTGTGCTGCTGCTGCTGTGTTGTTGTGTGGACCTTTTCAATGAGCAGTTGCAACCTGCTTGCATTTAGTCGCGGCACACGCTGTATCAGCCTGCACTTGTTTCCTCTGCTTGCCGTCCGCTCTTGCCTTTCACCAGATCGGGAGGACAAATTACATAGGAATGTCTATGTATTGCACTGTGCGACGACGCAACGTCAGCTTGATGCCTGCAGAACAAAAATATCTGGCGCGTTGCGTGCAATCAGTAGTATATATGGCTCTCCTGCGCCACGGTAGCGTTTGTGTTACACAAACGCCGGAGACACTGCCGCAATGGCACTTCCAGTGCACATCCGATTATGTGGCCGTGTTCACGAACAGAGCATGCCATTCGCTCGGCTCGAAGCGCACGGTTTTCTATGACCACCACCTAACCCGCTCCTATATATATATGTTTATTTTGTAGTGTATGCTCGCCGGGTTAATCTGGCCCGCAACGGACCCTACCTGTGCCCCCTCTCTTTTTTGGCTGATGGTGTTCTTCCTGCCTTCTGCTGTCGACGGGTCGCCCTGTCTCGTTTCCAACATATAGAGGCCGTGGCCCTCTTCGAGGAGGTTTTGAGTTCAGTGACCGAGCAGAAGCGAACGGAGATCATGAGAGGAAGGTGGGCTGAAACGGGCTGGACTGCAAATGGCGATTTCTTTCCTTTGCAATATGCACTCTCCGCTCGGTTTAATTTCTTTGTTTTTGGTACTAATGTAAACATGAGATTGCTATGGATGTTGGATTTTGAAGTTGAGGTTAAGATAGATTTTGCGCTTGAGACTGATATCGGCATTGACCGTGAGGTTGAAATTACACGAACTGAACGAAGAGGAAGTAGCATGCAGAAACGGTCTCTGACATGTTTTGTAGAGACCCCTGGACCGTACGCTTGATGCACTCTGATTACCTGACCGGTTTTATTGCGTCTCGAGGAAGGCACCCTTTTCTTACCGCCTCGAACTGTTGCCCGCCCTCAACAAGTGTTTCGCCATGTGGCTGAAGTAAACCTCCTCGCCCTGCATGTTTCGCTGCTGTATGTCGCCCTTCCCTCACACGCAGCGGCCTACGGGTGGAGCAGCTGAAGGCAGAGCTTGACCAGCTCTTGGCATCGGACGACCACTGAGGAACGACATCACATAATTCCCACGCCTGCAGTAGTTGATAGATACAACTCTGGACGGAAGTGCAAGGATCGTTGGGGTATGAAACGGTCCTTACTTTTCCATCCAGGGCGGTATTTCGTAGCACATCTATATAGAACAGCTACGTCGGTTAGATGGAGACTGCCGTAGGAGACGGTTTGGCGTCCGTTTTTTTTTTTTTTCCCCAGAAGGCGCAACGAGCAGTGGGAACTTATGTTTGTTGTGGTGTTGACTCACGAGCAAGCGACTAACGAGCAGTGGGAACTTATGTTCGTTGTGGTGTTGACTCTGTTGGCGAGGTCTCATGCATAAGTTAGCAAGGCTTTTTGTTGTCGACGTGGATTTCCCTGCCATTTATTTTAGGTGCATGGTTTCCTGTGGCACCGTGGTTCCCAGAAAAAAAGGGAAAATGTATTATCGGATTGTCCTCTCTGGTCACGATTTTGAAGGGTGTGTTTTTTGACATGTTTAGCTTTACGGAGACTCGAGTGTGATGGATGCTGCTACGGTGGGGCGACGGCGATGTATCCGTCCGGACGGTTGTGCAATCCTGCGTGTTTAGCTTTGCCGCCACCGCTGGCAGCTGGCATGTACGTAGATTAATACTGGTATGACGGTGGCCCTCCCGTTGTTGCTACTTCGTTACAAGAATGACCGCACGCGCTACCCGGTCGCTGCTAGGTTGCTCAGGGTCAGCTGCTCGGACGTTGCTACCGACACCGACGACGGCGGGGTATCAACCGCCCGCACTCGGCGAAACCGTTTCAGGCCTGTACCCCCACGGCTGATCTTGTCTGACCGAATCGATAGCAAATCTTCCTCGTCTTGTCTATCTCCCTCCCAACCCTGGGACCCGTAGAGCAGTTTCTTGCACGAGTACCGCATTGGCTTGGCGATGCTAGGGTCCATTCGGCCGGACAGCTCCATGGCGCCGATCGCTCCGATAGCCGCCTCGGCGACGTCCCGGCGATCATCCGGGTCGCTCAACTGTTTGGCAGCGGAGGACAATTTGTTTTACTTTGTAGAAGAAACTGTACTACGTGTCAGGTGTGATACCAAGCATTTAGTCGAAACGTACATTTGCGAGCTGCTTGTGATAATTCGATCGCGCGTTTTCGGGAGGGTGTCCTACGCCCGGTCTGCATGAGCGACTTTCGCGAGGCAGAGAGAGAACTCACACGTTTCTGGATAAAACCTGCAAGGTAGACCAGAAGACATAAACATAGCTAGGCATATAATAGATGGTGTATGTCTGGTCTGTTTGAGCACGTTTTTGGGGGGCGGGGAGCAAACACACCCTTTAGATAATAACGCGCACTGCTAAGTGTAGGTATAGCTCTACAGATGGTCGACACAGAACTAAGTAGTTGTACCACCGCAACCACATCCGTAGGTTTAATGCACATTCGTGGCAGCAACATTTGAAAGGTTCTCTGCAATGGGCCATGAACTCAGGTTGTAGTGCTCGCCAAAGTTATCCCTTCGCCGCTCTCGAGACCTTGCTGTTGCCACCCTCCCTACAGTTGGGCTGCGTATGTGTCGACCATCTCTGGCAACAGCTGAATGGCGACGCGCTGCTATCAAGGTTGCTCCGAAATGCTCCCCAGCTCCCCGTTGCTTCACGTGTGTGTGTCCGTGTTACCCGTCGGTGCGGAGTCTCTATCCTATTTGTAGCTACGCTTCATACATGCTGACAAAAAACATTGAAATATTTCCAAGTATTTATTTACTCGCTATTTCCCACCTGGTACCGTACAAGGGCACATGTGTAGTAATCAGGACCAAATTTGGTGAATAAAAACAGGGAAATATATAGGTCTCAGTATATATGGTGGGTTCTGATTATTGTGGTCCTCCGTAATACTGCCGTAGGTATGCTTTGTTTCCTGCTCGCTTTCTTTAACTCGAGGCTAAAGCTCTACAAAATGGCGGCACATATAGACTATGCATAGTGGAAAAAACGGCAAACCCAGCAACATAACGCACAGGGCCACGCACGACGAACGCCTGGCACGCCCCTTGAATGCGTGACCCCCGCTTGCTTAGCGCCGGTTGCTTGCCTTGATGAACGTGAGTTCATGGATCCCATTAAGCCTAGCATCCACCGCGGTGCGGACGCTCTCACCCCTCTAAAGCGTACCAGGTAACTCGAATCGCTCGCGACTAGCTTGGGTTTGCCGGCTTACACGCTAATTCTTCGCCAATAGTGCTAGGCGGCCTCGTTTTCTATAAATGACCCAGATCCCCGACAGAGATAGATATCGTCAAGACTCTTATCTGCGCCGATAAACCACGCGTTTAGTCCGCTGTTTCGTTTGCGGAAACCTTAACTGCGTCTGGGACAAAGCTGCCCTTCCTTTTTCGTTGCTTACCGCCGAGGGCGTGACAGGAACGTAACAGCGAGGCTGGCCGAGGCATAGAGGCACCAGGATACATTTACATATACCAAGTGTATGTAAGTGTTCCTTCCTTTATGACCAGATATGCATAGAGTATTGAGTCGGAAGCACACCATGGGAAACGGCGGCGTATCCACCGTATCTTTCCGTGAACCATAAAGTCAACGTGCCATTGGAACCGTTGGAACGCTCTCATCTACCCGGCAGCCATCGAGCCGAAACAGTACATGACACCTACGTAATCGGAATGCTGGCTCAGGCTAGATTTCTCATTATTTGAGGAAGGGTGCGTTCTACACTAACTTCAGCATGACGGCTCCCGAATTTTCAGGGCTTTGTCACGGGTTGGGGCACTTTTCGCGCGTCGGGTCGGGTAAAGGTAGGGGTCATTGGACCCGACCCGTGATACTAGAAAAACTCTTGACCCGACCCGACCCGACCTTTGAGATTTCGAACACCTCCTGATCCGACCGGGCTCGACCCGTGAGGGTGTGAAAAACTCCTGACTCGACCCATGTGTTGGGTATTATTGACGCGAGAAAAGCCCTGCTGTTTTTTTTCCCCCCTCGTTAAAATCTCAGACTGGGTTTCGTTTTCCTCTGTTTCCTATTATCTGTCCTGCACTGATGTATCCTATACTACAAGCGCAATCGAAACTACCCTGAGATCTTTGTTCACGAGGTCATCGTCCGAGATTATCGTCCGAATAGTATGCGCACCTTTCCATCGACCGGGTCTGCCAGGAGCCCGGCTGCTGAAAGCTTTCCCCAGCTCAGGCACTCTTCTTCTCTGTCCCCTTTGTTCCACATGCTCAGGATGCATTCGACAGAGTCGAACACAAAGCGCGCTTTCGCCGAACCATATGGAGGCTTCAATTTTTTCGGAAGTGCGGATGAAAATTGACGTATAGAGCGCCGTAGGGGGGGGGATGTTATGGCATTGCCGCGGAAGGCCGGTGATTACCTCAGCATACGTAATCGGATAATATTCGTCTAATTTGGAACCCGTGTCATATATATGGGAAAAACAGGGGACAGGGAGGGATTATATGGTACGGCGTGAGAATATCGGAGTTTTCTGGACATGTTTGGGAAGTGCGTGGGGTCGGGGAGCATGCCAAACGCTTGTTCTTGCTGTTCGTCCATCTGTTCGTCATCACAATAATACTGGCGACGTAAAACACGACGGGGTTGCTCGTGCTCCAAAATAAGCACCACTCTGGACGAGAATGTAACGACACATTGTGGTTTTCATATTAAACCCCAACGATCCTTATGTTTCCGTCCATATCGGTACTGGTATATGCAGTGCTAATGTCACACGGTCAAGACGCGTGCTACGACAGAGGCGCACCATTTTTTTTCGTAATACTACCCCTCACTTTCGGAGCTTAAGACCTCTTCCAACAACCGATTTGGAGAAAAATAAAAACTGCCATATACCGGATGAAAACATCCCATGGCCTAGGTACACAACGAGAAGAATCATCAGGCGAAAAAAAAAAAAATACCCTACGAGGTATTTCCGACGACTCTGCGCTAAGGAGCCCCATCGTTCAGAGACAATTTCAGACGAAAAGTGCTTGTATCTCTATCGTAGCCTTCGTCTTGGAAAATATGCAAGCTACCAGATACACCTGTTTTGGGAGATTCTTCATACTTTTACCTTCGGAGAGAAGGCGGATTCGACCTGGCTAGGCTGGTGGGGGCACGCGGCGCAGATCATCTCCAGGCGGCACCATGCGCGGCTTTTGTAGCGTTGAAGGCCGGAGGTGTCGTCGACAATTATATAAACTCTCCCAGAGCTATGTTTTTTCACCACCGACGATGGCCGGGGGGGCGGGGGCGGGGGCGTTGGGGGGGGGGGGGGAGTGCAACCGCAAGCACATGCCAGAGTCGTTAACGGGACGAAAGGGGCACAGGCAGCAGCGCTTGAGACAGCAACGAGAGACATCCATTCGCGCAAGGATATCTACATGGATAGTGTAGAGCTAGCCTCTTTAGAACCGCCCCCATATCGTATTGAGGGATTGAGGGGGAGCAATACTCAGAATATGATATTTGAGTTGGATACAATGTGCTGTAGTAAAAGGGAAATGAACCTTCTCGTGACCCTCTCGTGGCCTTCGGCCAAGCACAGCGGACCTCATTGGCCGTGTAAAAAATCGAAGGAAATCGCAGAAAGACGCGAGATAGACCTACTTCATTGTGATCTACTTTTCATCGCGATCTACTTTTCATCGCGACCTACTTCATCGCAACTGTGTGTGGATCAATGGCGTGCGTATTTGACGTGCGTATCACTGAAGAAGTTGGTACATCGCAATTCTCGGTCACCATCCCTCCCAGCCCCCCGCCCCCGCGCCCCCCCGCCCCCTCCCCCCCTCAACCCGCATGGACATCCAAACGCAGCAATACTTTCTCACTCACTTCTGCACGAAAAAAGGGATTGTGCGCCTTGCAGCCCTATGCTGTTTCGGCTCCGCCAGTGAGACGCACAGCATGTCAAGCCAAACGTATTGTATGCTCGGAGCATTCTCCAGGCATGCTTTCATGTGCCGGAGCTTAGTGATATTTGATGCGTCCATGTGCGGTCCCTCCAAGGTACCACGCCGTGGGGGACACTGCCGTTGTGCGGTGATGTCAAAGTGGCGAGAGTGGGTCGGAGGAGGGTGAGTTTTACTGGAATTTGTACGTACCGCCCCCCCTATTGGGATGGCTCGTAACCTCCCTCGAGGCCACGCGCGGATAAGCGAAGCATGAGTTCGTCGTTGTTTTTTTGGAGGGGGCTGAAGGTACGTACCATAGTTGGGCACAGCGCCTGCTGTACACAACAACATGTTCTTCAGAGAGCAGGATGTATCTCGCTATTATCGATACAGTCGAGCAGCTACAGTTTCGATGTCATAGATCTCGATGTGACGCCGTTTTCTGATATATATATATATAAACAGGACACAGCCCTCGTTTTTTTGCTGAACTATTGCGATTACTTTGACCGATTTTGGCCTAAGCCAGACGGCACCATGTTACCAATCCACCCTACCTTCCGACCACGACTCTCCAAGAAATCAGATACAGGGTCGTGCATGGTACTGCCCTTGCGGGCCAGAACAAAGAGCTAGGGATAGGCTACGGGAACGGATTACAGCGGTCACCTTACAACTGTACTGTTGATATCACTACCAGCGTTTTTATCGCCGCGATCACAATCACAATCACAACCAAAACATACTCTGCGCAGCAGACACCCGTCAATAAAAAAGGCTAACCTGTTCTGGAGGTAGATCCCAACAATGGGAGAAAAAGGCGATCTCTTTCTGTCGGACGACGAGCCTGCGCTCCCTTGCCGTGGCAAAGACGTGGCACTCGTACGGCACCACCGTTGACACGTAACGCACTAACGAGGGACGGGCGGAAGCAAACCCCGGAAATTCCCGCAAGTTTAGGAACGCCTGCAAGCAAACGGTCGCCACAACAGGACGCAGGATGCGATCGCAACCGGAGGCGGTTATTTGTGGGACTGGTATAGCTGTCGATCAGTTTCGTTGTGGATTACGTCGCGGAAATGGTGTAGCACGCGGCGGACGCCTTTCATGTTCAAGTTTGGTTGGGGCCGTCGCGAGATGGTTGAGCGTCACGTGCCCGAGATTTACGCGCCAAAACCGAGCTGTTGTTTGTAGCGGGTTTGGTGTACCGGTTCGTGGCGCCAAGCTGTTTCAAACAATCACTCCTCGCCCTCTCTCTCATCTGTCAGCTCTGCAAAGAGGGGCTATCGGTCTTCGTCTTGCTCCCCGCGTCTGTGGCAGTTATGTAATCCGAAAACGTTAACAGTAGAAGCATAGGTTTTCTTTTTGTTTTCTTCTTTTTTCTGGGAAAAATGTTTTATGAGTGACCGACGTTGAACCGCATGCTGCACGTTGTCGCATGGAATAAATGTATCCATAGCAAAAAACTACAGCCAACAGGTTACACCCCTCTTCGCATCTTTCATCAGCGAAAACATGTCACTGTTTTCTCTTCTTCGTCCCGGCAGTCGTCATCTTATTTACCTTCCGTGTCATCAAAAACCAGTCACCCAGCCTTGCTCCCAGCTTGGTAGCCTCCGTGTCCTCCAAAACGTTGTCATCAGCGGTCACCGCGCAGTCCGGGCGAGATGTCAGGGACTCTGGTACCGGGCCTTTCAGGGATGGGTTTCCTTCAAGCCGTAGGGATCGCAGGCAAGTCAGACGCCCGAGGGATTCCGGCACCTAGGAGCACGCCATGGGGCGAGCAAAGGCGAAGAGATTGCGGCAAGATGTTGAGGAAATATGGCAACATTGGCAGGGACGAGAGAATGCGGTGAAGACAGCAAAGGCGACGTGAATACACGGTAAGGTATTGCCGAAATATTGCGGCGCCGATAGAGACGGGGGGAGCGCCGTGAGGCGAGCGAAGGCGAGGTGATCAAGGCAAGTTGTCGTAGAAACCGCAGAGTGGTCAAACGCCCTCTAGGCGTTCTGGTACCCGGGCATTATGCCGTGAGGCCGGCATAGGTGAAGCGAACACCGCGAAACATAGAGGAGACATTGTAGGCTTGTCCGTAGATGCAGCATAAAATAAACGATCTCCTGAAAAGCAGCAAAGGACAAAACGTGGTTGAGTACTATTGATAATGATTAGGCATGTCTGTGTCTGGGATCGGAATCGGAGTGAGAGCGGAGGCAAAGCGAGTGTTAAGGTTGCAAACTATCGAGGAAGTATTGCAATGTTGACAGAGACACGGTGGACATATTGAGCTTTGGACAGCGACACTGACTGCCACAGAGAGGCCGACTTCGCTTATGAATAGGAAAATCATTACAAAATCATTACTTAATTGTTTTGCCTTGTATGCAGTTCGCCTGTACTACGGTACTTGATTTACACATCTATCCTAAGGAGAAATATATGCTTGAAAGTGCTTGGAAGGTCAAGCATAATATATATATATATATTTTTATCCTCCGGCGGATGGGGAAAAATAAAGCTTTAGCTCACCACACTTAAATATTTGTTTCTCCGCGAGGAAGGCGGGTTGCTGATTCTTCGCCCATGGAAATCTATCGCGGATTACACACATTGGACTCCAAACCAAAGTACCAGGTAGAGAGAATCTATCTTGAACTCAAATGAAGCCCAAAACTGATGTTTCGGAGTCCAAAAACCAAGCAGACGTGGTGCATACATATATTAATACATTTATGTCATAATCGCTGGCGCCTGAACTTCATGTCTCGTCCTACCCACTGGTCCGTGGTGCTGCAGGGAGGAAGCTGGTACGCACCCTGCCCGATAGTGCGTTGTCTCGAACACCCAGCGTCCACAAGCGGCCCAGTTGTCCTAGGGTGCGGGGTAGACACCCGCTGAAGCAGTTGTTCTGAATAAAAAATGACACCAAGCGAGCAACAACACAGTCTCAACGACGGCGAGGGGGGATGAAATGGTGGAGAACGGCAAATGGATGGCACGGGCAAGCAGGAATCTTTAATTTATTTGGGTTGCGGCGGTGAAGTATGCGACTACCCGAAGGCAACATTATATCTGGCATCTCCCTCGAAGGTCGAAAACAATCAATTTTTATCCCCCTTCAACTAACGTGTTACATCGTCTTCTAGACCGGAACGATCTAATGTGTTGATCCATGCTCTGGGGGGCGATATGTGAGCTTGCAATTGTGTACGCTTGCGTTTGTGAAAAATCCCAAGCCTGCAACTCGCTGATATTTTTTAGATCACTCACTACCGTAACTGTTGCTTCTTGGTGTTAACATAGCAAACATACCTGCAGCTGAAGAACTTCTAGTCGGCTCAAATTTCCCAGCTCCACAGGCACGTCCCCTTCAAACAGGTTACCGTCCAGTCGAAGCGACTCCAGCAAGGTCAGCCCGCCCAGCCCCCGACCATTGTTTCCGCCGCTCGAGCCATCCAGTTGCCCAGAGAGACCACAGCAAGATAACGACAGCGTCCTCAGCCCTCGGCAGCCTCCAATGTCCGAAGGAACGGGCCCTTCGAGCTTGTTGCGCGACAGGTCGAGCGTGTCGAGCGAGGTAAGCGCTCCAACAGTTTTCGGGATGCATCCCGTCAGTCGGTTCCGAGACATATTTAAATACGAGAGGGGAGACGAGGCGGCCCGCGTGGCCCAGCTCGCTGTTCCCACGCTGTTGTATTCGCTGGAGGAAATATCTGATTCTGCTAACGCCATTTTCCGCGAGTATGGGGAGAGGGCGGCGATGTGTGTTTCCCCTTCGAGGGCGTTCCGGCTGAGGTTGAGGTAGACCAGCGATGACGAAAGTCCGCTGAATAGACGACGCGGAATTGTTGCACCAAGCTTGATCGAGAGATAGTATCGAGGAAGGTTGGGGGAGGCGGGCGGGGTGGCAGGGGGGGGGGGGGGTGTACTCATTTCATGCATAGCCATAGACGTACGACCACAGACGGGGGGGGGGGTAAGGAGGTTGATTGCGGTGATAGCGCGAGGCAAGGACTGGGATTGTAGAAGACACAAAACATTCTCGCAAATTGATTGCTCTCCGTGAATGGGCTTGGGACAAACGTTGAACACAATGATAAACTGTTGATCGTGTGCTGAAATACGATATGAATATGACGATGGTTGATAATATTAGAGGGTTCCAACGGTAGATAGGCGTTTTTGTAGTGGGAGATTCATAGCGGAACATCTTCGCTTGGGCGGCTTTTCTGTGTTCTACTGGTGTAGCCGCAGTCGACCCGTCTCGACACGAGCCCGTGGCCTACACAATCTTCTACTTTACCTCCACTTGTCTACATGCTTGATGTCTACATGGATGCTCGAGGAGCGTGATTAATATTTACATGATGATTTTCACCAACGGCTGGCAATTCTGCCTACACAGCTACTGCCCCGCGCAGTTGCCCAGTCCAGTAACGCTCCAAGGGTCCTGGGAAGAGATACCATACGAGACACCAGGAAAACACCTTGAACGCTGCCGCGAGATCTATTCAAACCATGGATGAAGAGCGGTTTTTATTCATACTCTTTCAAAGCATCAATTGATTTTCACATTCCGGGGAAACGGCATGGACACTTGCAGTTTTCCTAACCCGACTTTTTTACAGCTGGGATAACTCACCTTGTTGCAAGACAAGTCGAGACTCTCGAGGTTTCTCAGCTTGCCCAGTGTCTCCGGGATCCCTCCGACCAGCTGGTTTCCGCTGCCGTACCGAGGAATTTCGAGTTCGTCAAGCCGAAATCACTTTTCTGCTTGAGTCCTGTATTCGATTATTTTCCCCAGGGAGAAACATGCCTATTGTCTCTACGTACCCTCAGACCGTAGCACAACGGCTACACAATTACCTTGTACATCAAGTAACTCAACAACATACAAGCGGCCTATGAATATACGCTAGAAAGCGTGCACCGTATCCTGGACCTGTACCCATCCGACTCTCCCACCCACAAAGTCTCGACCATGCATCAGATCCAGTTTATTGCGTCAATTGGCATGCAGATAGCGTCTGGCGTGTGTATGCTCAACTTTGGCGCGAATCGACGAGGGAAGAAAACGCTAAACCCTTTACGATATGAAAATTGAGGCGTGCATCGTCGCGAGGAGGGGGGCAGGAGTGTCTGCTGTGTAACCCCGTATCTGAGTTGCAAAAAGCGAAAATAATCGGACAAAACTTTCAAAGATAATTGATGGGATGGCAAAAAAAAACTAAACATGAACTCACCCTAGCCAAAGTTTGCGCAGATCGATCATGCCGCCCAAACTTTCTGGGATATGGCCCTGTAGGAGGTTCGAGGTCAGGTCCAGGACTTGCAGGGAACGCATGTTGCTCAAGAGCGGCGGTATCTTCCCCACAAGCTTGTTTTCTCTCAACCGCAGCTCCAGGAGAAAATGCAAGGAGCCCAGCTCTCTGGGGATTGCCCCGTTCAGCTGAATAGACGCAACGCAGCAAGCAGTGCCAAGATGTTGATCGATTTCACACACCAAAGGAGGGGCAATGGTGCTTGCCGTTAACGATGGTTGCCGTTGGAACATGAACATCAGCGCATGTATGACAAAATACAAG
Organism: Undaria pinnatifida; assembly: GCA_012845835.1. Taxonomy (NCBI): domain Eukaryota; class Phaeophyceae; order Laminariales; family Alariaceae; genus Undaria; species Undaria pinnatifida. The sequence goes on along the minus strand of JABAKD010000009.1, from coordinate 9,589,590 downwards.
CGTTATAGAGGGGGTTGTGTGCGCTTTCTGGACGACCTCGACCCGATTTAGCTACCTGTCCCTCCGACACTATGCACTTTTTCGGTGGGCAGGGTTTCCATTGGGGGTGGAAGACGGTGTATAAAACCTGTCTGTGCTGCCTACGTACCGGTACGCGAACGACAGTGAAGGCTTATTTTTACTGGATATTTCTCGTCATCCCAACACCATAAGCTCTACCATCGTTGCTTTGATGCACAGTACTGCGACTACGGATCTGTTGAGAACAAGCCCGAATAGTGCCCGTTTCAGTGTGCGTTGGAATGTATAGACCTCGCCGAGTTCAAAATGCGTTTCAAGGTCGAAAAATTGGTTTGTCGGTCAGTGGCACACCCTTACCCGTAAAAAGAGGCTGGATTCCTATCAATGTGTCTGTCCGCATAAAGTTAAATATTGATCAAACATTGACGCTTTCCCACCAAAGCTGGGTCTTCCAGAACCACTTGCCGAGACGTGCAGTTGTTAGATTTTTAGGCATATATAACCACAAGCGAAGGTTACTGCATTACTTGCGGGGGAAGAAGCTTGTAGCTTAAAAACACGGAAGCTTCAGCAGCGGTACAACACAAGGGAGGGTGGAGAGCATTCGCAGCGCGGGTTTTTTCTGCTTGGGCTGCGCACCGCCGTCTTGTTTGCACTCAGAAAATGTTGAGAACCTCATGATCAGTGCTTTCACCGGAGAGGTGCGCTAGTACTACTGCAGTCTAGTGTCTTGTTGGGGCTGCTCTTATGTCGACTCGTCATCGCCATAGTTAAGTCCGCGGTCACAGGACAGGCTCCAGTCAACTTGAAGTGGGTGAATACCCCGAGAAAATATGAAACACACCGAAAGTGGTATATGCACGTAAACACACCATAGCTTTCTTACCTTGTTCTTGCCGAGGCTCAGTTTCCTTAGTGCTGTCATGGTTCCAATCTTGGTGGGGATCGTTCCTTCGAGGCCATTCCACGCCAAGTCGAGAATCGAGAGACGTGTTAGGCGAGTCAGCGAACCAGGTAACCGCCCCGATAACTTATTGTGGTCGAGCTGGAGAGATCGGAGGCTGGTGAGGCGGCCGATAGTCTCAGGTATACATCCTAGCTCGACCGTAGGAACGTGGGGCAGAAGAGGGGAGGGTGGGCATGAATCGAAGGCAAACTGAGCAACAAACGAACCCTCTGCACTCGTTCTCGTGTGGCAAAAATGCAATACTCGCAACGACTATTAATAGTGGGTATTTAATAGCGTTTTGTGTGCATTTTTCGAAAGGTGGTTCACCGAACGATCCGCAGTTGCAGCCTGCTACGTATTTCACGCGCACGAGTGGCCAAAGTCTCACCAACAAACGAGTTTGAAGTGGCGTGCAGCTGCTCGAGGCACGAAACATCGCCGAGTGCGGCAGGCAGCTCGCCCGAGAGATCCTTGTTCGCCACGTTTAATGCGGTGATCCTGTCCTGCGTGTTAACCGAAACCCCGCTCCAGTCCGACGTTTCAGAGACGTCATCAAAGCCATACGACGACGGCTTGTCTAACTGTGGAAGCATCTCTCGCAGATTTTCTCGGTCGAGCTTGCCACTATCAATGGCCAGGGATCGTATCTAAACGGGAATAATGGGGGCAGGGGATTGCAGTCGTCGTTGAACGATCGGTCACCACGGTGTCATATGAAGAGCGTCCGTTCCCTCTGCGTCCGGATGAATCAATCTCAAAAACCTTATCGCATGTGCATGTGTACGCGTGACTCGTACGAGCAGTGTAGTAGTAATGATGGTGACGATTTTTTAATGTTTCATGAGCGCATACACATACGAATAAGTCATGCAAAAATGTTTCAGGGTCACAGATGATAATCGTTGAAGTATAGGATCAGTGGGATCAGTGGCATGTCGGTCGCACGTGTGTTCTGATTTTTATCAGAATGCACACTTGTATCTACCGGGTGCAATCTTCCGACTCTCCTCATAGCACAACAGGACGACTCAAGGTCGCATCTCAATATTTGACGACGATATCGTCACTGACTCTTATCCGCAGTAGTAGCACCTTTCATATGGTTGCTTTGGCCTATCCACCAGGTTCGTCTATGCATGTTTTCTGAAACACGGTTGCGTTTTAGCCGACTGTTGCACGTCGTAGTGTTCCACTAGGCGACCCTAAATCCACTGTCCTCACGATTTCTGATATACACGTAATAGTTGATTTAGCCCACGCTACTAGGTTCATCCCCCCTATCCTAGGTTCATGTCCTCACGGTTTCTAATTCTCCGAGCAGGAATTGGAGGTCGTCGTTGCTCTCAACACCGGCACGGCAAAGGGCGTCGGCGAGCTGATCTCTTGGGAGCCTGGCCAACATGTCGCCATCGATGCCGAAATCGATCGACGCTTGGCGGTACTCGGGCAACCAGGACTCAGAGACCAGATCTGCCACCTCGAAAACGCTGAGGGCAGCAAGACCAGAGCGGTCAAGGCTGCCCCCTGCACCCATTCTCGCTTAGACGCAAACGCGCGCAATCCAAGTATGATACCACACGCAGCTTGCAAAAAAGAGAGAGAGTCGGCGAAATCCTCGACCTCACAACCGAGTGAGGTGTTGAAAAAACTTGTGGCTGATACAATACGTGCGTCGTGAAGAGATTGAGCTCTTCGATGATATCATAACTCTGGGCACGAAACATTTCGACTATTGGGTCAATTTCCTCGATATATACGATCATCACATCAATAACTGTTGAAGTTTCGAAATGTCGACGCCTCAATGTTTCGGTGTGCACGTCGATTGTCGTCGATTGTCGGGGGTCGGGATGTCGCGATTATTAATAGTCGCGAATGTTGGCGCTTCGTCTGAAACGGCTCGATTCGGTTGTTCCGCCGCTAGTACTAACGCCTCACCCGACCTATGGAACTCCTTGCACACTTGAAATTGATTGCACCGCTTTTTGTGGTTCACACCTGGCAACCCAACCTGAATCCTACAACACCGCACGATGGCCGACAACGGTGTTGAAAAGGGTCAGGAGAATGGTGAGGGCACGAGTGAAGTCCCCGCTCCCCGGCAACCGCTGCGAGCTAGCTTATTCGAGCCAGATGCGGTGGCTCGGCTACAGGGAGACTACAAGATTTCCACGCCATACCGACACCTGGTTATACCCGACCTCATGGACGATGCCGTGCTGCGCACAGCATGCGAAGAGCTGAAGACCAACATGCAGGCCACTCTCAAGGAGACCGACATTTTCAAGGTATGCTGTACGTAGGTCTGGTGTACATAGTCTGCAAGCCTGTTGCTTACTGTCTGCGGTAGCGTCCCGCTCTGCAAAGATAATGCTGGACTTGTCGGTGTAGGCTATTAATAATCAAAAGTTGTGGTGGTGACTTTCTGGTATTCATACTCCTGTTGTTCTACTGCAGTTGTTACTGCTGCTGTGCTGCTGTAGATTCGTACCTTCGTACAGCAGTACTGATTGTTCCCGCTACCGGTATGATACTGGCTGACAGTCATGCTGAACCTCAAAGCTGTGGGCGGTGGCCTGTGGCCTGCGGGCGGCGTCGTGGTGTGGCGTCGAATGGTTGTCTCCACACGGGTACACGGCTATCCTAGGGTGTGCTCTACGCGGGTGCAACACCACCAGTAGTAGTAGTCGACCACGAACCAGCTCCGCGTAGTGCTCTGATCCTATAGACTACCTCACGACAAACGACTCTGGCTTTCGTTTTGACATCCGACGAAGGGGACTCACCCATCGTCATGTGTTTATGAAAGGATACATGCAGTATTAACGTCAGCAGTCGACGCATCGTCCACTAACTGAGGGGTTTCTTATTTTCGAAGCGCCCGCAATAAAGACGTGATCATCTTGGTATCACGGAGATCCGTTGTCCGTAGGGCGAAAAACAAAGCGTTCAAGTGTGGAACTGTAGTCCCTTCGCAGGTTTTCTCTTTCTGTGGTGGAGGTGGGGAGACACACCGAGGTGGTTCATGTGCGCAACCGCACACGCTCGAGGGTCAACGATGAGGGAACACCTCAGAGTCTGCCTCGAGGAGTGAGAGGATGATCTTGAAGGATTTTAGTGATAAGGAGGCGGTACAATCTAGGGAATAGGGACTGGTACCCACACAAGGGGCAAAAAAAACACCCACGCTTTCGTATTTGCTTACAGCAAACAAAATCAGGAATAGGTGTCGCGTCTACACAACAGTAAAGAGCTCGACACGACCACAGCAGTTAGTCAGTCGTGACATAGGAGAAGGAAGACTGAACATTGGAGATGCTTTCCTTTCTTGTGTCTAATAAAGTCCTGTTAACAATATATCTTTGTAAAAAGTGGGTCGTTATCTCCACTGCTGCTCAAAGAGACGCTTGATGGTACGTGCGTATTCTACTACAGAGCAAAACCCACCGTTCTGACTTCTGAACACCGGGTATAATCGTACAGCATTAGATCCAGTTAGATCCAGTTTTTGAGGTTTCAATCATGACATAATCTGGGTTGTTAGTTCTCTTAGACACCCCAAATCGCACCCCCCTGGTATATATGCGAAATATCTTTTATGAAGATAATATCAGCCACCGACGTCAGGTAAACTTTAAAAAAAATAAAATAAGGGTCGATCCCAACGATATGTACTATGCAGTATTTCAGTTTTTTTTTGGTGAAATTTCGGTATTCTTCCAAATTCAACGAGGGTTGATCCTAACGACACCGAACTTCAGTTGGCTCGCAAAACAATCGTCCGCCCGGCACAGAACCTTCACTATAGCAGCAACCCCCCGTGAAGGTCACCCGCGAGGTTTTCTCACTGGAATCGGCCTGACTCGCAATCAGGTGTCGGTGCCTTAGGGAGTGAAATTTATCACCAACTCGTCGCCTACAACGCCCAACGCTTCAAAAGTCTCAGCTATTGCCCTCAGCGAACTTGTTCGGCCGGCCGGCTCGGTGCGGCCTCTTTGTCAACTCGACGAAGAGAGCTTAGTAACTCACTGCGCATGCTGGTACTTGTCATGACCTGCGAATGACGTTGAGAACGACCCTGCCCAGTCTTGTGCGCACGCAAGTGGTGGCACAGCTCAAGCGGTGCGGCTGCCCGGTCCGGTCCTTCACGCCCTTGTACCTAAGTTAAGCGAGTTTTTTCAGCGGTCGAATATCTTTGCTAAGGTTGACGCTAATGAAGGGGTTATTTTCCGATTGCCCGCAATGTAAACACCGTTAAAAAAACTTGTCAGGTGTACCAAACCGGTGACCTGGCAAACATGGACGGCCTTCCGGAAGAATCGAAGCGCCTCCTCCCTTCCCTCTTCGCCATACGGGACGGCTTGTATTCTTTGGAGTTTCGGCGGCTAGTTCAGTCCCTCACGGGGTCCGGGCCTTTGAGCGGAGAGCAGATCGACCTCTCGGCCAACGCGTTTGGCCACACGGGACACCTGCTCTGCCACGATGATGTCATTGGGACCAGGAAGGTATACACGTATTGCTTTACGAGACATGGTAGTGGGGGTCTCCGTGCATCTGCCGATTGAACAGTGCCTACTGCCGGTACCATAGTGCCGGCGAAATCGCTTGGTACGACTGGAACCCGCTATATTAGTACCAGCGTCGGTACTATACCCAGTGCCGGTGTCCGGTACAGTGCGGGTATTGTCGGTTTTCACATACCGGGACTATAGGGAGACGACCACCGCTGTGCCTGGTGTATCATACTGTTGCAGGTGTAGTTGTAGGTGCATATGTCGGTGTCGGTGTCGGTGTTCTTCGAATGCGTCGAATGTATGATATGTGCGGGTGTAAGCTGCCTTGGTCGGGTTATCCCGTTGCTGGCGAGTATGTATTTTCGTATACACCAGGTGTGTTGTAGTATTTGGTTCGGCCTGCTAAAAATTGGAACCAAGCACAAGAGATCCAACACCGGCAATGACGCCTCTTGTGTGGGACTGAAAGCAGGAGCCCCCCTTAACCTTTTCAGAACCGCACGCACTTTTTGGGGGACAAACTACAGCGAGGGGTTCACATTAGTGCCGGCTGAGTAGTGCCACTGCTCTTTGTAGTGCCGGTGTAATCGCTTGGCACACGTGGAACTCTTAGTAACTTTCATTGGTAACCCTACTCCCAGTAGGGCCGGTGCCCTGACTAGTGCCGATAAACTGGACTGGCACATACCGGCGATACTGGGAGCCCCCCACTCTTTAGTTGGATCTCGGGTAGGACTTTTTTGTCGTGGTGAAACGGTTAAGTAAGTAGACTATTAATAACACCAATAGTAACTATTTAATAAGCGCATTAGCCTAGACTATTCTGTTGTTTATATGCCATGGCCTATGTACTTAGATGTCGTATAATCACGCAACGGAATAGGTGTCGTACATCTTGTACCTCGTGGACAAAGACTGGGGGTCGGGCGAGAAGCCCGACGGTGGTGGGCTGCAGCTGTACCCGCTCGAGACGGAGGGCGTGCCAGGAGTACCCGCCTATGCGCCGAGCAAGACCATACCGCCGAGGTGGAACCAGATGGTACTGTTCGCCGTTCAACCGGGCGTCAGCTTTCACGACGTCCAAGAGGTGCGCGTACATATCTTGGATCATAGCTTGGATAGGGAACAGGTGTTCCAACAGGTGTTCCACGGGACGAGAGGGGGGGGGGGGTGCTTGGGCGGGGGGGGGGGAGGGGTGCTACGCGTGTCTGGAATAGGGAACAGGTGTCACAAGGAACGAAGGGGGGGGCGCGCGCACGGGGGTTTCCTATGAGTCCATCCGTGTATGCAGTATGCCAATCGCTGTAATTGGAAATTCGTTGACAATTGTGCCTTTTTTTGTCCAGTCAATTTGTTTGTTGTTTGTTTGCCCTTTTTGAGGCGGGTATTTACCCGTATCCGTACCCGGGACTTCTGTGAGTTCTGTACAACCCTACCCGTACCCGAAATTTCTATTTTCGTTCTGTCTGTAGGGCACACAAAACCACACAAAACCATACCCGGGGTATTTACCGCGGGTATTACCCGACAAGAACTTCTGTAACTTCTGTAGGACACTCATACCCGTACCCGGAACTTCTGGAAGTTTTGTACGCCGGTGCCACAAAGGCCCGGGGTACGGGTACAGCATGTTTATACCTTCCCGGAACTTGTGGAAGTTCTGTACGCCCGTGCCACAATACCCGGAACTTCTGGAAGTTTTGTAGGACTTTCATACCCGTACCCGGAACTTCTGGAAGTTCTGTAAGACTTTCATACCCGTACCCGGAACTTCTGTAAGTTCTGTAAGACCCGTGCCACAATACCCGGGGTACGGGTACAGCATGTTTTGTACCCGCCCGGAACTTCTGTGAGTTCTGTATGCCGGTGCCACAATACCCGGAACTTCTGGAAGTTCTGTATCACTTTCATACCCGTATTCGAAACTTCTGGAAGTTCTGTAAGACTCTCATACCCTTAACCGGAATCCACAAACCCTACAGAACTTGAGGGTGGGAATTTTGGTGTTGCGTTGTAAGACAACCGATGGACGTTTTCTTTGTCTGGTGAGAGTTTCGACTCTCTTTTTTTTGTGAAGCCTAGTACCGCTGTACACGAGTTGGTGAAGAGCCGCCGCTTTGCAGAGCGGAGAGACCCGCTGAGCCGCAACGTATCCCGACGTGATACACAGAGCACGTCCACGGTGCGGTTGCGGTCCAGCTTCCTCCGAAAGTTGGAGTTGACGGGAGCCCTTTTGCTAGTTCGATTTTTTCTCCACCCTAAGCCCAAGTAATATGTCCCCAGATACATGGCTGCAGTTTTTAAAGTGCTAACGCCACACGCGCGGTAGGTGTACAACGAGCACAAACCGCGCCTTGCGGTGTCAGGCTGGTTCCACGCGGCTCTCCCGTCAGAGATGGGGGATTGGCCCGAGCGCACGCTCGACGGCAACGGAAGCTCTGACTCCGAGGGCGAAACACCAGGAGCGACTTCAACCCTGGAGCAGCTGAAGAGCGCGGCGGGAGACGGGGGGGTGTCGGCGGGCGACGACCGCTCTGATTGTGCCGCATTCACGGACGATTTTGATGGTTCTGAGGTGAGCTGATTGCGCCGCATTCACCGACGGTTTCGACGGTGCCAGCGTGAGGATCAGCGTGTTCCTAGTTAGCGTGTACCTTGTGCAGCGAAGGTGAACAGCCCGTGGTGCGCTGAAGAGGTCTCGAAGTGTGGCGTGGTTGTGAGCTACCGTTGTCGGCTACGAGTAGTTTTTTGCACGTGGCACGAGGGCACGGGTTCATCGCCCTAATCGTCTTGGGACTTGATTCTAGTATAGCGACAAAACAAGAAATGCGATCATTACCATAGTATGCATGCGCAGCACACGATATATATGGTCAATACTATCAATACGCGCGTGTCGTGCAGCTCCTTGCGTTGGAGTCCCATAGCATTAAAGTGATCAACATGATCATACCTTAACCTAGCAGCCCGTTTCGCTTCGTGTGGCTGATCCTGCAGTTGTCAGTTTTGTCCCGTCATTATTTTCTCTCTGAAGCCCCCTAGAGGCTAGCCCCTTAGACCTGTACCCGCTTGTTTGTAGACATTGCTCGGAATTAGTGTGCGGCATAACAGGGGGGGGGTGTTTCTCTAGATTTTTTTCCGCAACAGGAACACCCCGATTGTGAAAATGGCTGTGTACCCGAACTGCCCACGTACCCCAATTGCGCGTGCCCGTACAGGTAGGTACCGTTTTTCGCTTTTTCGTGCAAAGATGCTGCCCTGTGTGTGTGTTTTTTTTTATTGTTCCTGTTGCAACTCAGCTGTGTGAACCCCTTCGTGCACACCCTAGATGCTTTCAATGTGACCCTACAATACCTGTCCCTGATCCCCTCCAGGGTTTGAAAGAGCTGGCCGAGTGGGTGAATCCCGAGTACCTCGCCCCGTCTATGGCGGACCAGTGTGCGGCTGCGTTCAACGAAAACGGTTCCACCATCCAGCTCCACCGCTTTCTGAAGGTACCCAATCGAGACTCTGCAAAGTTGAGGAAGGTCGCTGGTCCCTGCGTGTGTTCCCCCCCCCTTGGGGTCGCTTGACGCGCCCTTCTTTCGTAGCGGTTACACCGTTTTGCGGTGAAAAACATGAAGTTTGTGGTTCGCTACACGTACCGGTCTCGAAAAGTTCTCCAGGTTTGCAGTGTTTTACCCTTAAAATACTACCTGGTAAATGTGTTTTCCCCCACATGTTCCAAGTATTTTTGTGTTCTCCAGAGCACGGGGTGCAGTTCTGAAGGGGTCGGTGATACGGTTTATTATCTCGTCATTTGGTTTGCTGCTATGAGTTCGGGCTTGCACAAAGATTCCTAATGTTTTGTTGTCGTTAACGGTTGCGTTGTGTTAGCTATCCTCCCCTCCCTCCCTCCCTTTCTCCCCCCCTCCCTCCCTCCCTCCCTCTCTTCCTCTCTCCCCCACCCGCCCTGCACAAGAAACATACCGGCAACTTTTTTAGTCGCTAGTAAACCGTTTTTGCGACCCCTCTCTCCCCTCCTCCCCTCTCTGGGTCGCTCTCTCTGTCCGTTCCCCGCCCGTCCCCCCGGATGCTAATTTTTCTACACGCGCTCAACGGTTAAGGACGACATTGCCGAGAAAATAGTCGACGCCGTGATCGCCTCCGACCGCGCCGATGGCCTGGGGTACATGGAGGCGTCGCCCTTCGACGCGGGGGTGCGAGGGGGGTGGAGAAAGGCGGGCCCGCCGCACCGACAACGAATGCTGCGCCTCTCCGTCACAGACCCGGGTACGATCACTCTTGAGGGGTCTGGAGTATGTGCTCCGCTTCTAAGCATGCGCCGATGCGCTGGTAGCGTGTGTATTTTTCGGTTGCCCGCTATTGATGTTGTTGTTGTTGGTGGTGTTGGTGGTGTTGGTGGTGGTAGCGGTGGTTGTTTGGTTGGTGTTGTATGGTTTTCTTCCGCCGTTTCAATTCGTTCAAGCTCGAACTCAGGGATCATAAAGACATACTATTTTCCTATCCATCGGATCCTGTGTGTGTCTCGCATGTTTTTCATCCTACGTCGCGTTCACCACTGCCTCCTGCCCCTCTCATAGATCCGCCTCAAACGTGTGTTCTTCCAAACACCCAGCTCTTCCCCCGCGGAGGTTCAAAGCATTCGCGATGCAAACTACTTTGGCTCAGATCGAACCCACGAAAGAACACCGCTTCAGAGGTCGATGACATAGTTGTATCAACATGGTGACTGATTCTACACTACGTAGGATAGTGACGTCGCCCATCTGCATACGTAACGCGCGTTCTTCGTTGCCACGATGTTTGATTGGCCTAGGTGAGGGACCTGAGGCCGAAGACGACGAGATCGGCGCGTTGCTCCGACAACTCAGAGACAAGGTAGGAGCGCCACGGTCCACGATAGTCTAAACTATGAACTCGTTTTGGGCTGGACGGTGTTGGTTGCCTGGTTACTTGCACGGTGTCTAGTGGGTAAGTAATTTTTTTTCTGGTTTTCAAGAGATGTTTTCTATGCTGTACCTGGTTAGCTCAAAGACTCCTTCTTCGATAGAGGTGGCACTTTTCGTCTGAAACGGTCTCTGAAGCACGGGGTGTCTTGATCCGAAATATTCGGAAATTGGTCTCTTCTTTTTTTTTCTTGCACGATTATTTTCGTTTTATACCTAGGCCATGGGGATTTTTCATCCGCGATAAAGCAGGTTTTATTTTTCTCCAAATCAGTTCTTGGGGTTAAGAAGGACATGTCTTAACCCCCGTAAAGTGAGGGGTAGTATTAGAAAAAAAGTGGCGCACCTCTACCGTGGCACGCGTCTACAGGAACGCGTGTGTTCCCCTTTTTCAACTTGCGATACCCCTGGTGTTGTAGGCCAACCGCATTCCAAGTGGAAACCTTTTACGGAGGACGATAGTAAGTAGGACCAAATATTGTTGGTAAAAATAGATGAAAATATAGGTTTTTGTCTCCACCGTAGGTCCTATTTACTAGGGTCCCCCGTAAAAGCACACGCTACACAATTGATTTGGCTCACGGTTGTGAAGTGTTATATAGAGTTCCGCGTGTGTATCTCATCTTTGAAGTGTAGCACGGTGTGTTAATTAACTTGTTTTTGATTCATCACCGGTGCGCTACTTGTCCTTCATCGCTTTGAACTGCTTGTATAGCGTGTGTTGCATGGATGTGAAGCACGTGTAAAGTGTACGGGTACTTCTTCGAGAAATTCCTTGTATGCCTGTTGTGGCGGGCTTCGTCGCTGAAAATGACATGTCTGTATGGCACCACAAGGCGTGGACCAAGGGATGACCAGGATAAATGGGAGAGTAGTGCCACATCCGCAACGGCACTTGCCCGAAGCAGGGAGACTAACATTTCGCTGTACCACGTTGCGAGCGCAGCAAACGCTGACAGAGGGAGAAAGGCGTACAAACCGACCGACATGCAGGCAGATAGACAAAGCAGATATACAGACAGACAGACAGACAGACAGACAGACAGACAGAGAGGCGGATAGGAGAAATAATGACATGCATTTTACTTTCGTGCGGATCCTCGTTTGCCTCCTCCGATGCGCACGTGATTGTGAAACACGCAGCTCTTCCGGGGTCAAGCTTTCAGGGCTTTCCTGCAGAAAATGTTGGGAGATGCGCCGGTGATCGGCTCGCGCCGGCAAGCCCGGCGCTTCCGCCCCGGGCTGGACTACACCCTTGCAACGCCTGGGGCGCCTTGGGAATTGAAACGCGGCGCAAAAAGCGGCGGTGCTGGCGGTGGGAGAGACCGCGAAAACGCCGTTAAAAGTGCAGCGTCGCCGAATAAGGGGACAGAGGAGAACTCGAGTGGGAAGGGTCGCCACCACGGTGAAAACGGCACGGGGGAGCACGAGGCGGAAGAGGGCGGGGAGAAGCGGGAGGGGGGGGAGAAGAAGGAGGGGGGGGAAGAGGAGGAGGAGTACATGGTGCTGGATGTGGTGTTGTGTTTCGTGGACGATCGGGAGCCGTACAAGGAGGCGGCGTGGAGGCAGGACGAGGTCGGGGGCTACGTGACGTATCTCGGTGGCGACGACGAAGACGCTGATAAGGAGGATACGCCTGTTCCACCGCAGCAGGGGAAGGGGAATGGCGGCAGTAGCAGCGAAGGCGGCGGCGGTAGTGGTAGCGGCAGCGGCGGCAGAGGTGTTAAGCAAGGCGAACCCAGCAGCAGTAGCAGCAGCGCTCCTGAAGAGAAAGCCAACGGCGGCGGAAAAAACGACGCTGCTGTCTATAAGGCCGACGAGGGCGGGTCGCTGGTTTCCGTGTCCGCGGCGTCGAACACGCTAAGCCTGGTGCTGCGAGACGACGCCGGAATCGCAAGTTTCGTGAAGTACTTGAGCTCGGCCGCTCCAGGCAGCCGCTTTGACGTCATGGGCGAATACCTCGTGGTGGGTGGGGAGAGCGATAGTGAGGACGAAGATTATGATCAAGACGGTGATAATTACAGCAGCGAGGGTGAAGGGGGGGTCGGAGTGCGGACGATGCTGGAGACGGTACCGGAAGGAGAGGAGGAGGAAGAAGAGGAGGAGGACAAGGGGGGAGAGGGAGGGGAGGGGGGGGGGCAAGAGGGGGGTGGAGGGGTGGAAGATGATGGGAAAGGGGAATCGGGCGACGAACGACAGCGGAAACGAATGAAACCGTTGTAAGGCGCGGTTTTTTTTTTCTACTGTCAAGAGTTCGCCCACGTCGTGCTCTAGGCACAGGTTGCTCTTCGTTTCGTGCATACGACAAGGATTGCACGTGGAGAATTGCAAGCGTTGATCCAGGTTTGGTTTTTAATGAAACAGCACTTCGAGGTGTCGCGTGTAGACATTGCAATAGGCAGTGGGAGGATTGCCCCATCGCAGCAGCAGTAGCAGTTGGGGGGAAGTACCGTAATTAATAGCGAAGAGATTGTGCGTTGGCTTTCCGAGTGTTTTCGGTTTTATTGTTGGATCTGTGACGAGATATTTGATCATGCAAACCCCGAGACGACGATAAACTTGGAGGATTATTCTTCAAGATTACTTGGACGATAATTCGTCGAGAAAGAGACGAGAAAGAAAGCGCATGCCCCAAGACCGCAATGCGGTTCGAAACTTTTTTCTTCGTTTGGGCGTCCTACGCTTAAACTGCCCGGCGTGCGCGCGAGAAACACCACCACTCGCCAGCCGCACTCCAACGCACGGCAACACCGCGTGCAGCACCGTGTACTGTAAAAAAATAAGAAATCGTGATAACCCACGCCTGCGTTCACTAGCCGCGTACGTTGACCACTGCCGAATGTTCATCCCCTATTGTCTAAGGGGATAGAAACGAACCACTCTCACCCTGTCAACGACGGGTTACACGGAAAATAGCAACGCAATGCCTTCCACGTCACGTACCGCGCCGACACTGCCGCCGTGCTATTTTGCAGCCGCACCTTTGTTTGGCTTTAGCCGTATGATACACCACGTAATTACCTGATTGACGGCATCAACTTGCCAAGTGCCGCTGCGATTTTTTGCAACGACAAGAGATTCGTCGCCGACCGCAGGAGCTACCAGTAAGATTCACCACCAAACTAACGAAGCACGTCAAGTCGAAGCAAACGGCTATGCAGCAGCAGAACCATCAGCGGCAGCAGCTGTGGCAAATGCCCGAAGCTCGTCTGCGACCACCCCCGCCCGCGGACGCTCTCCGGGCTCGAAAGCCCAGCAACGCTCCACCAACCCCTTGACGTCAGCCTCCACTTGGGGCGGCCACGGCGGTCTCAAGCTTTCCCTAAGCTTGGCCCTATACGTCTGCCCCGAGAGACCGGATAGAGGGTTTTCCAACGCCCCACGCGTGAACGCCTCCCAGATGAGAACTCCGAGGCTGAAGATATCGGCCGCCGTTCCGTATCCTTCGTCCCCGAAGACCTGTGTTTTTCGTATAAAAATAAGAAGGTAAAAACCTCAGCTGTGAGATCGAGAATTTTCGGCGAAATTGATATTTGCCAAACTGCGTGCGCGTGATATCTTCTCACTCTTGCCACAAGAAAAAAAAGTCACGTCTTGAAATAGTATCATCAATTATTATTACTGTTGTTATTTTATTTATTTTCAACCCCCCCTCTTAATTAATAAGTTAATTGTTTTTCACCCCCCCCCCCCACCTATAATATATTGCCGCTTCGGCGTAGAAAAAGATGAAGAAATGTCTTGAATTAGTATTGATTATCTAGGTTTAGTTTGACGCTTTCTACGCTAGATGTATTAAGGTATACTACTTTTTGGCTACTTTTTCGTTTCTGAATGACGGTTCTCCTTAACTTTAACCCAAATTCGTCGGAATTTCAACAATTTTTCGCTTTTTCACTTTTTTTTTTTCTTCTTTTTTGGTTGCCTAGGTTTTTACTATGGGATTGTTCGTCGGACACTGCTGCGCTTTTCATTTTTCTCAACATCAGTTTTTGGGTGGAGAACAAGAGCTCCTGAAACTAAAGAGACTGAGAAAACGACGGGTGCACCTCTATGATAGAGCATGGGTCGGTTGGAGCGTTGTGTCGTCGGGTTATAAATGTGCCGATCGGGGAGGGCTTGGGTATGCGTTTTCAATTTTTGTTTTCCGGCGTGGTAGACGTCAGGACTGAAGGTGTTGAAAAAAAAAAAAAAAAGGCACGCGCTGTCTCGTAAAGCACCGGCCAAATACCACGATTAATATTGTGGTACCAGACGTGGGTATCATAGTGGTTTGCACTTTTTTTGCGTTCGAATCATTTCTGCATCGACAGTGACTCTTTCTGCATCGACAGGACTCTTTCTTCACCTGGGGAACAACTTCTATTTCTAATAGATAAGAAGTGTACCCGATACTCGCAAGGTATATATTTTGCGATTAACACATGTTGTTCGTTGTATCCACTTGGAAATACATGAAAAATCGTTGACCCATCATGGGATTCTTCACCGGGCTGAACTTTCATTATTCATTTATTTTTCCATCAAAGTCGGTGGTATGGGCGGAGGGGGGGTACGGTCGACGTCTCCTGCGATAGGGTTGCAGTAGTAGTAGTAGTAGTAGTAGTAGTAGTAGTAGCAGCAGTAGCACTTTTCGACAAATTATTTTCTGCATAATAACGGGCGAGCCACCTCCTTGACAAAGAAAAAAATGGCAGGAAGATGGCGTCCTTGTTGCTTCGCGTTAAGGAAATTAGTGGGGTAGTAGTCCGTTCGACCGATTGCGAAAGGTTAAACCAATAGCTTACCCAAGCTAGGCAAGCCTTATATCACTCAAACATAACTTTCGCCGTTGTAGTAAAGTAATCCCACGGCAGGAGTTATTGCATTTTTTTAGCCAAAAAAAGGTATACCTGTCGGCGTAGGGGTTATTGCATTCTTTTTTAGCCAAACAAGGTATACCCTCTGTCCGGTTGACCTTCTCAAGTGAGGAACTGCCGATTAGTCACTGATCAAAAGTAATTTTGCGAGTATCTTTTGTTTTAGGACTAGGGCATAAGTAGATGCTTGACCGAGTTGCGCGGTTTGAGCGCCTTCGAAGCCATGTTACGGGTGAGATGTTGGATTTGAGCTCACCCTCATGTTATGAGCTCAGAAAATTCTTAGAATCTTCTGAATTAAACCCTACCACCGTGGGATACGGCTGAAAAAAAATAAATAAAACAATTTATACCTACAGCAGTAGGCCATGATGATATTGATTTCTAGTTGTTCACTTCGGGTAGCACCTTTTTGTTCCTTTTTTTTTTTCTCAAAATGAGTGTGTGGGTGCCGGGGTTTAGAGCTCCTCAAGTCGCAACCCTCAGAAGGCAAGAACAAGTGGAGCACCTATACCGTACAATAATGTTGAGGTATTAGTGGGGCATTCGTCCCTTTGACCACTTGCAAAAAGGTTAACCAATAGCTTACCCGAAACTAAGCAAGTGTTATAAGGTTTAGTTTGGGTAAGCTATTGGTTAACCTTTTGCAGGTGGTCAAACGGACTAATACCCCACTAATACCTTAACAAATGGCGTCGTCGACGTACCATGTTTTTTTCGGGTCTTGGGTTCGATCCCCACCATTCACAATAATACACTTTTCAAATTTTCCCCATGTCGAACTTGAAAAATACTCTCCCTGGTGTCCCCAGGAAACGAAACAGCTTGGATATTGACAGAGGTCCGCCGTATATCCGGCCGACCTGCTATCCCGCCGTTTCAGGCGGGGAGAGTGCTATAAGGCATAGTTTGGGTAAGCTATTGGTTAACCTTTTGCAAGTACTTATTAAGGACTAATACCCCACTAATACCTTAACAAATGGCGTCGTCGACAGACCATGGGTCTTTGGGGTCGTGGGTTCAAATCCCACATCTACCTATAATAAACTTTTTCAGATTTTCCTCATGTCGATCTTGAAAAATACCCTCTCCGGTATATACCCAGGAAATGAAACGGCTTGGATAATTGACAGGTCCGCCCGTATATCCGGTCGACCTGCTATTCCGCCGTTTCAGGGGGGGAGTAGTGTTATAAGGCTTAGTTTGGGTAAGCTATTGGTTAACCTTGTTGTGCAAGTGGTCAAACGGGCTAATACCCCACTAATTCCTTAACATAAGCCTCATGACCCCCCCCCCCCCCCCCTGAAACGGCGGGACAACAAGACGGCCGGATATACGGGCGGACCTGTCAATTATCCAAAGCGGTTTCCATTAGTCCGTTTGACCACTCTTGCAAAAGGTGAACCAATAGTAGTAGTAGCTTTTACCCAACTAAGCCTTACACCTGTAACAATAGCATGTTGTTGTTGTTGTTGTTCTCACATTAATTCGCATAATCAAGTCCGTGGTCACAGGACAGTGTTAAGATACGGCCTCGAAAGGCCTGTAGGTATCCGAATTTAAGATCATTTGGATGGGTTTCGTATGATAAGGTTGGCGGTTTATATTCGGGGAAGTTAGCGAAGGAACGAAAGTGAGTACTCTCCGAGGACCTGCTCAATTGGCAGACCTGCAGGGGGCACTCTGTGTCCCCCACCTATTAATTTCACAAGTGGCGTCGTCGGCAGGACATGGGTTTTTGGGTCGTGGGTTCGATCCCCACCATCCACAATAATACACTTTTCAGACTTTCCCCATGTCGAACTTGAAAAACACTCTCCCTGGTATCCCCAGGAAATGAAACGGCTTGGGTAAATGACAGGTCCGCCCGTGTATCCGGCCGACCTGCTATCCCGCCGTTTAAGGGGGGGAGAGTGTTATAAGGCTTAGTTTGGGTAAGCTATTGGTTAACCTTGTGCAAGTGGTCAAACGGACTAACACCCCTCTGAAGTCCTTAACAAATGGCGTCGTCGGCAGGACGCTCCAGTCACTCTGGAGCTGAGGAATACCCCAGGGAAAAACACACACAACCCAAGGTGGTACACGCATGTATCACAGCTGACGCAATTCATGCCTCCATGTTAAGGACTTAGGTGGGGTATTAGTCCGTTTGACCACTTGCAAAAGGTTAACCGATAGCTTACCCAAACTAAGCCTTATAACACTCTCCCCCCCTGAAACGTCGGGATATCAGGTCGGCCGGATATACGGGCGGACCTGTCATTTATCCAAGCCGTTTCATTTCCTGGGTATACCAGGGAGAGTATTTTTCGAGTTCGACATGGGGAAAATCTGAAAAGTTTATTATTGTGGATGGTGGGGATCGAACCCACGACCCAAAAAACCCATGGTCTGTCGACGACGCCATTTGTTAAGGTCTTAGTGAGGTATTAGTCCGTTTGACCACTTGCAACTGGTTAACCAATAGCTTACCCCAACTAAGCCTTATAACACTCTCCCCCCCTGAAACGGCGGGATAGCAGGTCGGCCGGATATACGGCGGACCTCTGGCAATATCCAAGCCGTTTCATTTCCTGGGGATACCATGGAGAACATTTTTCAAGTTCGACATGTCAAACCCATTGTGATTTCACGCGCAGGTTCGTGTCCTGCCGACGACGCCATTTGTTAAGGACTTAGGTGGGGTATTAGTCCGTTTGACCACTTGCAAAAGGTTAACCGATAGCTTACCCAAACTAAGCCTCATAACATCCACCAGAAACATATAAAAGTGAAATCGGGAGTCAGTCTACGATGTGCCAGGTCCAGGCCGGTGCATACGTCTCACTACTCACGCCTGAAGAAACCAAATATTCCGATTGCCACCCAAGTAAGACTACCACGTTTATATTACACGTAGTATCTATCACTACGCATACGCACGACAGGCATAAGTCAATTGGAGGAAAAGAAACAAAGAAAAGAAAAGAAGATAAAGGAAAGGAAATAATAGAGAAGAAAAACGAAACAAGACGAAAAAGGCAAGCAAAGAGAAGAAAAAGACAAGAAAAGCAAGAAAAGACAAGACAAGAAAGCAAGGAAAGAAGAGAAAAAAAGAAAAAAGAAATAGAAAAAGAAAAGGAAGAAAAATGTCATACTAGCAGACCCTAGGAACTGGCTAAGGATGGCATTGGGCTAACAGAGGGTATCACGTCCATCATCAATGGCACCTGGGAGAGAACGCAACATGGCGAAGAAGTCAGGGCGGTCTTATGCTATCTTGTGACGGCCATTAGAAGGCCCACAACTTTCAATACGATGATGGCCAAACCCAGACTTCAGTCTCTTGGGCATGACGCTCCCCCTTCCGCCCCTCCCCCCTTCCTCCCTTTCCCCCTCCCCCCTCCCCCCCTCCCCTCTCCCCCCCTCCCCCAGTCCCCTCCCCGCCCCCCCCCCCTTCCCCCTCCCCCCGGCCGCTTAGAGATGCCAACGGTGGATGACGCTGCCGCAGCCTTTGCGCGTCGCTCTGCAGCTTTGCGTCTCTCCGTTTCATGCCAATTCCGCATAAACAACTCGGCTCCCTCCTCTACTCTTCGAAACCATCTGCCAGCCTTCTGAGCAGCCTTTCGCCATCCTTCGAATTTCATTCCAAAAACCGACATATCCTCCTTCAGATGATCCATCCAGTCTTTCTCTTGCCCCCCTGAGTAACCCTTACCCCCAACAAACTCCCCAAACATCACCCTCTGTGGCAGACGCTCCTCCCCCATGCGTGCCACGAATCCCGCAAATAAAATCCTCCGTTTGCGCACTATCACCTCAACGCTCTCGGAATCTGTCTGGGCAAGCGCGTCGGCGTACGATAGGGTGTGGTCGTCGCGCTTCCGTTTCCGCCATCCAAGGCATCGGAGGAGCATGGAGCGGTGAACCCGACGTAGCCTGTCATAGTCAGGCTTCTTCGGGCTCCAAGTCATGCAACCGTACAGCAGTGTCTCGACCACCTCAGCTTTCAGCAACCGCACCTTCAACCGTAAACGCACACCCGGGCGATCATAGATTTCCATCTTGTACCGCTGGAAGCACGCCCAGGCCCTCTGAAGACGCCGCGTTATTTCAGTGCTAAGGTTTCTGTCTGCGGTGATAGCCCCGCCCAAGTATACAAACTGGATTGTTTGTTTGTAAACCTGGCCGGCTGCATTGATCGTGAAGGACACCTTCCCCCCGCTTTTGGTTTCCAGGCACATTATCTGTGTTTTCGCCTCGGATACTGTAAGCCCGAACGACGAGCACGCAGTCACGATCGCCGTCATCATCCTCTCCAGCCCTTCTGATGATCGCGATACGATGCCCGCATCGTCCGCGTACAGCATACCCCACAATCTCTGCACCCCCTCCCCCTCCTTCCCCCTCCGTCCGTCGACTTTGCCTGTGCGTGAAGTGCCCTTCTTCTCGCCTTCCTTCTTTCGTTGGAGCTGCACCATGTTGTCCGTGATGGCTGCATCAGCGAGGAAGCGTTTCTCGGCCACACGCAGTACCGCAGTGAAAAACATGTTGAACAGCAGTGGCGCGAGCACGCATCCTTGCCTGAGACCTTGCCCCACGTCGAACTTATCCGAGCACTCTCCATCATCCAGCCGCACGCATGCTTGCATACCGTCGTGGAATTGGCGGATGACGGCGAGCATTCTCGGTGGCACGCCAAAACGAGCAAGGACATCCCACAAAAGGCTTCGGTCGACGGAGTCGTATGCTTTGGTGAGGTCGATAAAGCACATGTACATGTATATATGTATGTATGCTATGGGTCCTCGAATAAAGAAGGGCTCCAGAAAAAGGCAGGCGTGATTTTCGGTTACATATGCTACATATGCTACAGATGTTAACAGATGTTACAGATAGATGTTACAGATGTTGCAGATAGATGTTACAGATGTTGCAGATGTTAACAGATGTTACAGATTCTACAGATGTTGCAGATGCGTGCTGCGATAGAAGAGGCGGCCCTTGTTTTTGGCCAAGTTTTTTTCTCTTATTTTTCTTTTGTGAATGATGGGGGCTCCTTAACCCCCCCCTCCAACAAGAAAAAAAAAAACGGAAACAATGTCGGAATAATGTCGGAATGTCCCAAAAATAAGAAAATCTTGTTATGAAATTCTGTTTTGTTTTTTATTTTTATATACTTCGTATGTTCTAGACTAGTCTATATTTATCTCTATTAACAGGCCATTATAATGCCAATATGAAATTCGTTTATCGGGTTATATTTTTATATAAATATAAGAATAAAAATGCACTTTCCAGCTGTGAGATCGAAGATTTCTTGGAGACTGATCTTTGCAAGCTGTGTGTGTGTGATACTCCGATCGCGCGTATTACGGGTTGTGTGTCTTTATTAAGGATATACGCCGACGACTCCCCTTGGAACTACAGTGTAGCTTCTGCCAGGGTCAACAGTAGTAGTGATGCTAACCAATCTGTGCGCAGAAATCGTAAAATCTGGAAGAGATGAGGGCTTGTCAGTAACCACAATTAATTGCCGCTTGATAGTACTGAAAAGTCATCTGGTACGTATACATTGTGAGTTTTTTCATACAACAGTTATTAAAAGTCTGTTAA
This sequence comes from Undaria pinnatifida, assembly GCA_012845835.1. Classification (NCBI taxonomy): domain Eukaryota; class Phaeophyceae; order Laminariales; family Alariaceae; genus Undaria; species Undaria pinnatifida. The sequence goes on along the minus strand of JABAKD010000009.1, from coordinate 9,568,703 downwards.
GTCGCTTATCGATGCAGTATTTAGCGTGCAGAAGGCTCAGAGGTATCATGTTCTGGATACATGATACGCAGCAGTTTGCAAGCTAAATCATGTCCGAAAACTGGTGCAGCATGTAGTATGTACTGGTACATTAAGAGGGGCAGTCTTCGATATCCCTCCGGAACCGGTAGCATATAGGGTCATAAGTCCGTTAGACGTTGCTTAATTAGCGATATAGGCTACACAGGGTCATGTGTTCGTACTCTGGAATTTCGTCGGTTAGCGCCGTTGTTCGAGGGTCCATTTCAAGGGTCCTTTTCTTTGTGTTTGAAACGGATTTTGAGGGTCCTTGTTTTTGAGCCACGAGCGACGCACAGGCGCATCGTCCACATGCGCTCACTTCTCTTTGCTCACCATCAGCTCTCATGTGCTGAGCAAATTAATCATCAATCAACATATCGGCCTGGGGTCGCCAACCATTTTCTCTTCTTGGAAGCTCTTCTACAGGCACACTTAACCGTGAGTCTGCGATAACCTCTACAAATTGTCATATATATAGGACGGTTTAAAAAAACCCGTTTTTGAGGGGGACAAAGTCTGTCAGCTGTGGAAGGACATGCATCAGTTTATCAAGTATATCCTGTAAGTCGTATAACCGGTGAGGGGAGGACGGGGTGATATATATTATGGCACTTTCATTTTTTTTTCTCGAAATACGTTTTTCGGGTGGGGCATAGACTAATGGTATAAAGTACTGTAGTTTTATCATGTGAGGAGCCTCAGGAAGAAAAGGGTCAACCTCCACCGTACCGTACCGTGTATAAGATTTAGATGGGTGACCGTACCGTACCGTACCGCACCGTACCCGTACTGTGTGTAGCTATGTATCTATGTAGCTACGTTGTCGGCGGAGGGGCGCCAGGAGATGGGTGATGTATGAGCTACTAAGAAGGACGTCCGTATAACTCCCAAAAAGCCCGACCCATTTTTTTTTTTTTGCGATTGGCGTGCGAATGCAGAGCGCACGTGGAATGACTAGTCAACGCCAGAACTCACCCCCCCTGACAGAGGATGTTGAGAGCCCCCGGGGCCCCCTCGCATGATTTAGAGCCAATCTTTGCCGTGGCTGGGGTTGTAAAATAACATCGAGACCTCATACACATATTTGGACCAAACAGTGTGCTTACGCATCGTCCGTCGTTAATTTCTTGGAGCACTCGAGTCGCTGTTGGAGTGTTTTCGCTGCAACGTCTATCGTGTACACTTGTTTTTTGACGCCGGGAGGTACTGTATCAACCTTGTTACGAGTCAACGCCGTGGTTGAGGCAAAAATGTCGATTGTGGTGCCAGCGTGCGATATTCGACGCGAACCACCGGCAACGTGTTCGTGTAGACACGCCGTATATCGCTTAGCGATCGTACGACGTCTACGGCTGCGAGTTGGCTTGCAACATATAGCTGACTTTACGGCCAGCGATTAGTTGGGTGGCGGGTCCGGCGCTCACGGTGCCGCCCTCGAAGGGGGGAGGAGGGAGGTTCTTGATGGGAGTTTTTATCGCAATTGTGCAGTACAGGGCACATAATAATAGGAATTCTGGTTCAGGCTGGGTTTTTTTATTCGAACAAGGGTGCGTTTTACATTATATTCAGAGTAACGGCTTCCGTATGTGTTAGGTTTGTACACATCAGCCTGGATTTCTTGTAGCCCCATTTCTTACGATGCGCCGGCACTGTACCGCAGTTGTGGTCGGCACAGAAAAAAGGGAGAAAGGCGATTCAGCAGCAAAAAGGACTCGAGTTCTGGGAACTACCACATGGGAGGGGTGGGAGAGCGCAGGTAAAGGAGGGATATAGCGTCAGGGAATCAGACCTCAAGTGTTTGCTGCGGCGTGTTCGAAGCATGAGGCTACCTGTACGATGTGGTTTGAAGAAACAGCAACAACACCTTTTGGACTACAAGGGTGGATGATGAAGCGCCGCGTGCTACGGTAGGAGGTGCACCATTTTATTTTTCTAATACTACCCCTCGCTTTAGGAGGTTCAAGACATGTCCTTGCTTGAGACATGTCCCTTCTTAAGACATGTCCCTTCTTAAGACATGTCCCTTCTTAAGACATGTCCCTTCTTAAGACATGTCCCTTCTTAAGACATGTCCCTTCTTAAGACATGTCCCTTCTTAAGACATGTCCCTTCTTAAGACATGTCCCTTCTTAAACAAACAAGAAAACTGATTCTTGGACAAAAAAATAAAACCTCTTACGTACCGGATGAAAAATCCCATGGCCTCGAGGTATACAACGAGAATGATGTTTCGCACAATATTAGGTCAAGGAGCCCCGTCAGTCAGAAAAAAATTCAGGCGAAAAGTGCTACCTCCATCGTAGCACGCGTAAAGGCGAAAACGGGGAAGATATTGGAGGCGGGAGAGATTTGTCGGCGAACCAAATAGTGCTGGAAGTTCCTCCAATGTACTACCCTGCTACGAGTTGAAAGGAAAAAAATATTTCACAAACACCCTATCATGCCGCGTGGATGACCTAACAAGAGGGAAGGCTGAACCAACCATCACCTTCGCAAAAGCATCCGCAATCAGATGGCAGTAACGGTAACTGAATCGAAGATCCATACGAGTACGCACGAGTCATCGCCGTCAACTGGCTCGTCGCTCATGTTTGATGTGTTTTCGATCGTCCATTGCTTGGAAAAAATTGTGCAACAGGAAAAAGACGTCGAATCCGCACGCTTCGTTGCCAATGAATGGCACATACAGTCTACCAAAAAATAAGGCATCAAGATTGCTCTTCCGCAAGTGGGTGGGACCCATGCTGCGTTTAGATATGCACCGCTTTTTTTTTTCCCCTTTCGAGGCTCATAACCACTTGAGGAGTTATGTACTATTAATGGTATACCTCTCCCCAAAAAATGATTTTTTGAGTAAGCTGAGAGTGCAACTCGATGAACAAACTCATGGCCTACTACTGTAGGGTATGAAAAAAACGTTAGTACTGCAAAAAACAAAAAATGACCTACGTGTATTTCCTACGACTTTGGGACAAAAATTGCCCCTTCATTCAGAAAAAAAATAGTCAAAAAGAGGTATACCTTAATGTATCTATCGTAGCACGCGTCGGTGGTACAAGCGGAAGAGTGGCTGTAACCTCATTTAATGGGTGGTCCGCTTTCGGGTTAAACGCAATAAGAGCTCTGCGGGAGGTCAGCGCCTAGCAGATCAAACAGGGGGTAATCGATGGCCACCAGCGAGTCCTGGGTGTTTGTGGCGTCTCCATAAGGGCGAACATAAGAGTCGCAGGTCGTGCGTAAGAGGCGATCGCGCGCGCTACATCTCCGTGTCGAATAATCGTGAAGCATGTGATAATTTCACGTGTAGCAAAATACGGTTATCGAAGGTTTGGAATGTCAAGATGCGACTGCTGTGCGGAAAAAGCGGAACATGCTGAAAAAGGCAGGTCATTCTTAAACTTCTAGATAACGCTTGCACGCTTCCTGTTCTAGGCAGAAAACTAAACAAGGTGCTACCATCATCATGGCCGCATGGTAGCAATCATCAAGCAACTCACCTCTGGAGCCACCCACCCGCTCGTACCAGCCTCCTCCGTCAAAGCAGCCCGTCCTTCAGGGGGCACCAGCGCGGCGCTCCCGAGATCACCGAGCTTCGCTTCCCACTCAGACTTACCGCTAGTGCATTTTTTAATTCCCTTTTCGAGCTTGCCCGAACCGCCGACAAGGTCGTCGTCTATTGGCGGGCGCTGCCGTCGCACCATCATGACGTTGTGACTTTTCACATCGCGATGGACGACTCCGGCGTCGTGGAGGGCGGCGAGACCGTCAGCAACCCCCGCGAGGAGCCACGCCTTCCCTGCGGGCGCAAGTCCATCACCGCATCCTTCCTCCTCTCCATGGCAAGTTTCTTCCGAGTCGCGGCGGATAAAGTTGTGGAGATTACCGATGCCCATTGGCTCGAGCAGGAGCGTAACGCGCGGCGTGAGCCAAACTCCTCGTAGCGCAACCACGTGCGCGCAACCGGCCACGCGCAGGTGGGCGCACACCTCCCGAAGAGCGTCGCGCAGAACCGACAACGGTGCATCTTGTCGGGTGTAGCGGAACTCCTTCGCGGCAAAGCCTGTGGATCCCGTGCTATTTCTCCTCGACTCCCGCGCCGTCACCGACGAAATCGAGGCAGCCATCACTGACAGTACCAGGCCTGCCGCCAGGGTGTTCGATTCAGGCTTCGCGGTCGCGTCTGACGCCGTTGTTGTCGCCATGATAGCTCCCGTCGCCGCCGTCGTCACGATGTCCGTCACCGCCGCTGTTGCCGTCGCTATCACCCCCCCCCCGACCGTGTCCGCGTCCCCCGCAGGGTGCACTTCCGCCCCACCCCACCCTCCACGTTGCCTTTCCTCTGTGCTCCGAATTGGAGCTGCGCAATACACCACCGAGTATCTACCTTCGCCGTGCACCGCGCCGCGCGAGAAAGACTCCGGAGCATATCGATCTAACCGTTCGGTGCGCACGAGCTCTTCTAATTCGCGCAGCACCGCAGCTCTTTGCTTTAACTCCGCTTCCATAATCTCCTTCTGCATCCGCAGCTCCGACTGGCTAGGCTTTGACGACGTGCTCCGAGGTGTCGACGCGGTAGGCTTTAGGGACGCCTGACCCGCCACAATCTCGTCCAAAAAGCCGACAGGAAGCCCCTTCGTTTCCACGCCCAGATGCTCATTCGGATCATCTTGTCGGTCATCCTTGGATAAATTTTTTTCATGGAGGGGCTTCGGACTAACATCCTCGGAGATTGCAGAGGTTGGGGAGAGAGCGAGCGTCTCTACTGAGTTAGCGACAAGACGTGCGGATGGGTCGTTGAGACCCGCATCTGTCGTTAATTCCGAGCTCTGTTCGTCCAAGACTGCCGCTACCGCTGCGTGCGAGCTTTGACGCACGGCATCGGCGACGACCTGTTCAAGGACGCCTGGTTGCACGCCCACCCCCGAAGTCGTTATGTTCGAGCTCGCGCAGTCGCGTTCCATCTCCGTTGCTGGTAACGAGCGTCCGATTTCCTTGCGAAAGGCTGCGTGCATGTGTGCCCTTATCACGTCTGATACAACTTCTTCGACGAATCGTTTCGCCTCAGCACCCTCAGCATTCGCGGCTGCTGACCACGACCTCGGGATCTCATTGCCGGGGGCTGCAACTTGCCGTGATTTGTTTGCTTGAGATACCTCCTTGTCGACGCAGTGTCCCTCCTCCGTGGTCCCATGTTGCACCGCCGATGCCGCTGCTGCACCCCCTTGAATGGCGAAACGCTCAGGCTCCGCGTATGCTCTACCTTCTGGCCTTGGCCCTGTGGCCCCGATGGCCGAGTCTTGCGTCCGAAGGTGCTGTGACAATGTTTCGTCCACACACGTCTCGGTCGCAGCGTTCGCTTCCGGCGACATGATATCGACAGCCCCCAACCGGGCATCGTCAGCCTCGGCTGATGTTGGCAACGTACGCGCCGCTGTTGCTGAGGCCCTTCCAGGCGAGGAAGCCGCTAGGTGTGTCTGCATGCCCTGGGAAACGATCTCATCCACGCATTCTTCTGCTCGTACTCGTGCAGGTGATCCGGACATCTCCACTGCTCGTGGCCCCAACTGCGTAATGTCGATAGGCCCAACGTCTTCGATGGGTGGCGCAGCAGCAGCCTCCGCTTCGGTTGTTCCGTAAGATGTTCCGTGCTGCCCTCCTTGCCTGGAAAGCTCGTCGCCTGCCGAAACTTGGAGTGAACGTTGCTGAATGCTTTCAACGATCTCATCGGCGGGGATTTTCTTCGCTCCTGTCAAAGAGGCAATGTTGTCGACGTCGGAACGGTTGCCTCCACCATGCCGCCCACGCTTTCCAGAACCCTCGACCGTTCGCGGGTGCTTCCTGTCTACGCTCGCATCTTTCCGCAATTTGCGCGGTGGGCACGAAGCAGAATGCCGACCGGGGTAATTTTGCGGTTGTGCTTGACCTGCCGCAGCGGCACCTGATAGCCGAGAATGAGAGCCAACACGTGCACCGTTGCTGTTGACGAATGGTGTAGCGCTGGTAAAACCGTGATGTTCTCCGTTGTTGGTCGGCGTAGCAACGCGCAATAGCGGGATCTTCCACGACTCGTGGTCCTTCTTGAATCGCGGTAAAGTTGACCCCCCGTACACGTGGTCAGTCTGCGCACGATGAAAGCGGGCTGCCTTAATCGCATGTATATTTGGCTGGCCTCCCCGCATGCGTTGGTGCACTTTTCTCCTGGTTCTAGAAAATTTGCGTCGCTGAGCCGCGCATGCCGGAAGCCGGGCTGGCAGCCCTGCGGCGAAATTGAAGGTGCCATCGTAGAACGTGAAGTCTTCGGGCTCCCCTCCCAGGCGCTGCCCGAGGTTTTCGAAGACTTCCTCGCGCGACCGCGTCAGCTCGAGAAGCGCGTTCTTAATGACACGCTGGTGTATCTTCAGGAGGGTCGGTACGGTTGTCTTTACTCCAGATTTTTTGTTGTTTCGAGCGCCGTTCTTGTTGTTTTTGCGACGTTTGGGGCTCGCCGCAATCCCGTGTCGTACGCTGCCAGCGATCGTCTCAGCGGCCCCAGCGCCACCTGTACCATCACCCCCATCAGGTTCGCGCTCAACGCGAGAACTTAATTCTCGACACGCTGGGCCCTCGAATTCTCTGCTAAACCCGCTTCCGAATTCACGGTGTGGTGCGCCGGGAACCGACACCAATAGCCCGCTCGACAACGATCTTTCAGTCTGAGCGTCATCACCATCAGAGACACATATCCTCGCGCTGCGACGTACGAAGGGGCACCCTTCCCCTGCGGGGCGGGCGTAAGGACAGGGCTTCCTGTGCTTGGCCTCCCAGTCTATCTTTCCTCGGTATGCCTCGGGCGACAGCCGGCAGGGGGAATGCGGCGGAGGCAAGCCCGGCTTCTTCCCACCGGATTGCTGCTGCTGCTGCTGCTGCTGCTGATGCTGTTGCTGATGTTGCTGCTGCTGTAAAGAGGAGCTGGACGGCCGTGAAAAATGCTGCGGCATCGACGTCATCGAGCACGGCTCCTTTTTGTTAACGCGACGTAGCAACGGTGTGTGTGCCCTCTGACTTCCATCGGGAATGCTCAACTCTGGTATCTACCGACATTCTGGCAAGCACCATATTTCGACAGCGTCCACATCATCATCTTCCTCCGATCTGAATATCGTACGTACTCGTGCCCGTTTGATGTTATCGTTCGGTGCGGGGCGCGGTGCGGCGGAACCACTTCGTGCGCACTACTGGTACTATATAGTCTACACTACTATTGATAATATTAATACCACGAATACACAGCAGTACCTACCGCTACTACTATGGTCTCGAGATCGACGCAAAATGTTACGTTTCGTTTAGCCTTTTTTTTTTCAAGCCCAGAGCTACTACTTGCGATCTTACGATACTCGCCATGGTAAAGATACAAGATACCAGCACGCGGTGTGCAAGATACCAAGATACGTGGTACCGGGATACAAGATACCAACCAACATATCACATACCAGGTACCAGGTATCATACAAATCATACGAACCATACAGTATAGCCGCAGCAGTGTACGTACGTACGTACGTACTCGAACGAGTACGATATGATTTGATATGTATGTGGTCTATTAATAGTCGCTGATGCTATATCGTCCCTCGCATCCTCGCACGAGTAGTCTACAACAACAGTTTATTCGTATACTATCACGAATATTGGTGGCATCGAGATGCTACGATCCATACAATGCACGTGCTCCATTATTATTACGCCCGTCAACAGCCGTTCTACCACCACTGTCGATCACATGTCACTTAAAAAATCTGGGCCGGGACTGCAGCAGGGACTGCACCGACCCTGTCCTTTGGAGTATCGGCTGAGCGGAACAGCAAGCCCTTTTTGCTAAAACTTTGTGTGCGTATGTAGACTATGTGCTACTCTCTTCTTTTCACACCCCCGACGGCCACAGCAGTACAGAGTTTTTTTCTTTTACACTCCACAATCTCCTGTGAACGAGCCGTGGTCACAGCTAGCTGTTCACCTCGTTCGTGCTGCTTGTTGTGCAGCAGAGCAGTGTGTCTTGTGTCCCGTGCAAATATCTCACGCAAAGATACTAGAGTACGGTACGTCGTACGTTGGACTGCTTGCTGTGCATCTATCTGTCTGTGTACACGCGCTCGAGGGCTGATGATGGTGCTCGCGTGTCTTCTGTCGATCGGACAACTGGCCAGTTATGTATGGGGGTGAGACGTGAGACTGACTGGATGCTTCTTAGGCGTGGAGTTTGGATAAAAATGTCAGCATACAGCAGCAAGCAGTGTAGACTAGACTAATATTTTTTTCAAAATATATGATAGGGGTGGGACTGAATGATTTTTAGATGTAGTATCATACAGTACTTGGAAAAAAAAATCTCCCCATGGCATGCCGCATGGGTCGTTGTTAGCAGTAGTAGTTAACTGTGAGCAGCTGAGAGCAATGGGAATAACAAGGCTATTTGTTATGGGTAGGGTATGGTGAGGGCATGATGATGAGACACGTGCTACGTTGCGGGTACTACTACTACTGCTGCTCTATGTAGCATCTTTCTTTGCTTTTGGGCAACAGTTGTTTTCCGACTGACGGGCCTTCTGAATCGAGAAACAACTATTATTATTAACAACGAAGCTCCTGAATCAAAGAACTACCAAGTCAAACTCAGGTAGGTACCCACCGGGTACCAGTGTATATACTCTGGGGTATCGGGTACCAACCCTGGCCGTTTGGGTCATACTTAGGTACCCTACTCCCAGAGTATGTACCCTGGGGTACCCGGGTACCAACCCTGACTGTTTTGGTCATACTCATCAGGTAGGTACCCGCCGGGTACCAGAGTCTACCCTCCTATTAATACTAAAAAATACGCCACGCCCCTGCAGTACATTCAGATATAGTCTATAGTCTATACAATTAGAAATATACACTATATCTACGATATACCTGGTGTATATATGTCTGTTGGCAGTGTGCCCATACATTACCTGGTATAATAACAACAACATCACATCGAGTCGTTCAGCAGCACAAACAAGGCAGTGACGCCCGGGCCCATCGCCCGACTGGACACGTCACAGAACAAAACCAGCCAACCGGAAGGGCCTCTGGACTGATTGATGATGCCGCCCGACCACACTACAAGTAAGTACCAAACGTCAGTTTGTTGACAGATCTCAACTATTATAACCATTCATACCGTATCCAGCGCGCACGCTCCTCCTGGATACAAATATGATCTGGGTGAGAATCGTACTCACGACAAATCCTTCGTTGGTTATATACGGTATAGCACTACTAGTCTATACCCACTGAGCCGGAAGGCAACGACACACAGCAGTAGTAGCAGCTACGATAGGGCAAGCGCTTCGAGGCGGCCATGAAAAAAGCGTCGTCGGGAAGGAATTTAGATCCCAATGAATGACTGATTCTACGGTACCCCCCCCCCCCCAAACCAACGATTTTGTTTAACGAACGTTTCTTGGCTGCTCGTCACGAGGAAGGATGCCATGAAACAAAACGTCTTCGTATATTTTCTTGTTTGCAAAGGACCATCGAACGATGACCCCGGGGCAGCAAGGGGCACCGCATTGCAGGAGATATGGCCGGGAGCTGGTTTCAAAACGAACCGGCGATTTCGTTAAAGGAAAGTTGGGGGGGGGGGCTACCGACCCAGGCTACGGTAGGGGGGTCCCCTTTTGGGCCTTTTATTTCAGTGGCTAGGGGTCACTCGCGCGAGTAACCCCTTTGTTCTTACCAGATCTTACGTTTTCTTCATGTTTTACACTGACGAAATCAATCCGCAATGCAAAGGTGATCTAAGCTGCGCCAAAACAAGTGCCTAAACCATTTTCATCCGTAGGGTACAGAGCCACTCGTACGAGTGGCTCAAACACACCAGTGAAAATGGGGGTACCCCCCCTACCGTAGCCTTGGTCTACCGTGGAACGACTCCAATTTGGAAATGATGCCCATTTGGAAATAAATGTTGCCCGTTGATTTATTCGTTCAAGCTCTAGTCTAGACTACATATATATGCCAAGATCCAAGCATAGCTCGGGCGTATACCACCCAAAATGCAAAAAAAACGCACTTACTTCTCGCTTGTCTCGTTCACCGTCTATCCGCGTTCATCATGTCGAGGTGCAGAACGGATAAGGCAGGGCGAGGGAAGTTGGAGCCTCCTCCCGAAGACGGAGCTCGAACGAAGCGATTTGACACAGAATTCCAGTTCCGAGAATCGCATACTGAGGCCGAGACAAAAAAAACTCCTGACCGAATCCCCCCCCAAAACGAATGATCATATAATGTATAGACTAGTCTAGTCTATAGTCTATATTATAAAAATGAAAATACACTCCAGCTGTGAGATCGAACATTTTGTCGAAACCCATATTTGCAAGCTGTGTGTGATACTCCGATCGCGCGTATTACGGGTTGTGTGTCCTCATTAAGGATATAGATCGGCGACTCCCCTTGCAACTACAGTGTAGCTATCAGGGTCAACAGGGTGATGATGATGTTAATCAATCTGTGCGCGGAAACTATAAAACCCGTTTCTGAGGGGGACAAAATCTGACAGCTGTGGAAGGAAATGCATCAGTTTATCAAGTGAACCCTGTTAGTCGAATAACCGGTGAGGGGAGGGCGGAGTTTTTAAGGACGTGGGGGCCTGATTTTGATAAAAGGGGGGCGGGAGGGGGGGAGGGGGGAGAGGGGACGGGTGGGGCAGGTCAATTTGTGCGTGGAGACTATAAATCCTTCTTGTGGGGGAGGGGGGGGGGGAATTTGCCGGGGGGGGGGGCGGGGGGCGGGGGGGGAGGGCTTTAGGTCGCACAGATGTAGGGGTCTGCTATACGCGTGGTGCTAGGTCTAGGCGATGGTTCGGGTGGTGGGGAAGGAGGGGGCGTTGGGGGCGGGGGTGGGTGGGAATTGCAGCAGCGGCATGGACGGCTATAAAACGATAACGAGGCGATATCCAGGGCGTGGAAGTGTTTATTACTCTGTCTGGCGGATTTCGATATTAGGTGTGCGTTTAAGCAAGAGAAAGCGAGGAGAAGAGAAAAAAAGAAAAAGAAATAAAAGGCGGGGGGGCAGGGGGGGGGGGGGAAGGGTTTTCAAGAGGTTTAGGTCACATATAATATTCAAATACACTCCAGCTATGAGATCAAGGATTTGGTCGACACTGATCTTCGCAACATTATGGGTGATCCTCCGATCGCGTGTATTAATCATACATGTATGGGCTTGCTATACGCGTGGTGTGCTGGGTCTAGGCGATCGTGCGGGGTGTGGGAAAGGAGGGGGCATTGGAGGGGGGGAGGGGGAATGAATGAAAGCTACGTCATGGATGGCTAGAAAGATAATGACGTGATATCAATTGCTTAGAAGTGTTTATTACTCCGGCCGATTTCGATTGTAAGTGGGGCGTTTGAACGAACTGGGCGGGGAACAAGGGGGGGGGGGGGGGGGGGGGGGGGGGCGGAGATGAGTTGGAGCTACGGCATGGATGGCTAGATGGATAATGAGATGATATCAGCTGACTGATAGTGTTTACTACTCTGATGAATTTTGATTTCAGGTGGGGCGTTTGAACAAGAGGGATCGGGGGGCGGGGGCGGGGGGGCGAGCATTTCAATATGTGCGCGGAAACTATAAACCATTGAAGGGGACGAATCTGACGGTTGCAGCAAGAAGACACCTCTTTACATCACCCGCCTGGTAATGCTTATTTTTCTAGAAGGTTTGATGTTACATGTAGTATGCAACCCAGTTCTTAGGTGTAGTGAACAACGTGTTAAAAGCTTCATAATTTGTTATTGTACATGGATCGAAAGATAGAATATTTCAATCGATAGGTACAATCATGTAGAAGATACCATTATTTTCTGACATCGCTAATTATAAGAAAGAGATACATATTGCCAAATACAACAGGCGAGGTGATGTGGTCATGCAATGTCACCGCCATTGAGAACGAAAGGGAGAGATGCGAATCGTTTTTGTTTTGAAAGGAACGCTTAGTGTACACGCGCTCAATTACGTTACTTCGTTAGTCATACTTCGCTTGACATAGATAGATTGGGAGGCGATCATGCAGACGGTATGTACGGAATACCTTACGTGATAAGTTGGTAGTGCGGTTTGCCGCAATTTTAACATATACATCTGTCTGTACCTCCTTTTCACATTACTATTTATTGTCTCACATAATATACGATTTTACGCCTATGATTTTTGCCGTGCCGATGTGGAGCTCTCAGGTCACCAACTCTAAGACAGAGATACATCTTACAAATACACCAAGCGAGGTGCCGTGGGCATGCGATGTCACCACTATTGAACGCGAGGATGACTTTACTTTGTTAGGCATATGCTACTTCGTTTGGTAGAGGTTGTCAGGCGATCATGCAAACGGCCGGAGGCACGAAATACCCTGCGTAATAGGTTGGTAGTGTGGTTTACCGCAGTGTTAACATGATAACTAACTGTCTGTACTTCTTTTCACATTGTTATTTTCTAGTGTACGATTATACGCCCTGTTTTCTCCCCACTGTCGTCGAAGATGTTGTGGTCCTGTAGATGTCGCGTCCATGTCTGGTGCTATTGTTAGTGGTGCTCATGAAAACATGCCCTACCTAGTAGTGTGTAGTTAGTAGATGATCGCTGAGTGGTGTTTCTTTCCTCTACATCAAGCCAGGTAGTATTGTCAACGCAACCGCTTGCTTGAAAACGACGAATAAAATTCCGCACACACCTGATACAGAGGAGACGCGGCCCGAAGATTGTTTAGTATACCGACGGCATAGCATATTGTGTATATGTATACGAAGTACAAGGTTCCGCTGCGGGATGCGGTTTCCTTGAAATCCCGCGAGTTTCGCAAGTTGAAAACGGAGAGCACAGGCGTTCCTTTATACTTCGTATGAACTACAAATAACAGGTACCAGGTTCGTACCGTGTACGTAGCAGTTCATACTTCTTGAAAAATTTACAAAAGCAATTTCGAAGCCACCGCGCTAGCCACCACCAGTCAAATAGCACCGATCAGCCCAGACGAGTTCATGGTGTGTGTGGTCTATGTATATGTATGCGTGTGTTCGCATTAGCAGCAACAATATTACGCGTCACAGGTACGATCTGAATATTGACCGCCATCGTCGCTCCACTAGTCTAAAGTCTAGTCTAGTCTATAACAACAGCGATTTTTGAAAGGATAGACTATTGATTCAATTCGGTATGTTTTTGCTTGCCACTTTTTTTAGGACAAATACTTTATTGTTATTATCATTATATATAATTATTATTATGATTTTCACGCACATCTATTTTCCAGCTTCTGGACAAGCCGTGGTCACAGGCGTCGTCCCTTCTCCCCCCCACGGCTCTTGCCTTCAATTTTTATGGTGCATAGGTAGGGTTCAGGAATCCCACTGATCGTCGCTTTTTCGTCGAGTGTTGTTGCTGACTCACGCTCTCGCGCCTTCCGCAAGTCAATTTGTGCACAAGAAAAAGTCCCCACGAATTTATACGAGCACGCACTCGGGGGGAATCGAACTCACGAAACGGACCTATACCAGGCTCGAGGATAACCTGGAGTATGCCACCGGGGCGACCGGCGTTAATTTTTAGGGCCGGGTGGTTGGTGGCGTATCGGTGCCTGAAGCTTTTGTAGGTAGGTGTGGTATGGTCACTCTGGGATGTTCAGATGTTTTTTAGCTCGGTTAAATCCTTGATCTCACAGCTGGATTGCATTTTTACACTTATTTTGTGAAAACTCGGCTGGCTGTATTCACTATCTCGTGCTTGTGACGCCGCTTTTCGGGGGAATACATACTGTCCTGTGTACAGGCCTCTTAAAGCGGTCAGTGTTGCTCGGAATTCCTTCGATAAGTTCCGGCTTGAGCACGATATCCAGCCATGTTTCACTTTGATAGAGAACGCATGGACACGGCTGTGTAATACCTGGTGAGTATATACATAGGCGAGAACTCTGGTTCCGCCCTGCTGCTCATCCCCTTGTTTCTGTTTCCCCATGTACGAAGTATTTTTTTACAACCGCACTCGTTTTTTCAGTGCATATGGAGAATGATTCGTCGCCCAGAGCAAGGCGCGGACGTTTATGGCCCGATTCACTTTTCCACCATGCCCACCGCCACCATGACCACCCCCAGCGGCTGGGACGACGACGAGGAGGACTTTCTTTCACGGCGGCGATGAATCGGCCGTCGCGGGTTAAGCGACTTGCTCCCCCACCCCGACGACCGCGACCACCAATCGAGACGACACGGTCGTGCCCTGCCACCCCCCGCAACGAAGAACCGGGGGTTCCCGAGACCGAGCATTTGGTGTGCCATGATGAGGAGGAGGAGAATGAGGACGACAAGGAGGAGAACGGGGTGGAGGTTGTGTTAAAGATATTAGGGCGTGAACACCTACATTTCTGATTAATGTTCATCGCCACTGCTGTTGCCTGGGGCAGCAGTAGTTAGCACCAGTACTGCTATAGCAAAGGAGAGCAGGTAGCTGTAGCCGGGGGAAGCAGTACGTAGCATAACTGTAATACTGCTGTAAACAGGGAACAGCAGTCACGATACGAAACGAAGTACCACTCGGTAGCTTCGGGATCGCGACGAGTCAAGAAGCAAGTTTAACCGAGCTACGACCGGCCAGAACTGGGATCGGCTAACCGCTATTCGTCGGCCAACGTAGGTAGCACTGGGTCGTCAATAGCGTGTTGCAGTAGCCGAGCACAACAGTAGTAGCATCGGTGATGTTTTAGGCAGCAATAGAAAAACACGGTGTGTTAAGTTACGGTTCGACTAAAATGCGGCGTAACTACGACCAGTTCTTTTGAGGACCCCGACGAGTTGTTGCTGTTTGTTTTTGTACACGGGGTCCTTCAAGTACTATTGTTGTAACAAACGAAGGAGCGGGGTCTGAGTACGTACGTAGCTACGAGAGAGAGAGCGCGGGCGTGCCCCACCCTCTCTCACTCCTCTCACCACCACCTCTAGACTCAGATGTCTATTGTTCTCTAAGTTTGATTGCCCAACAAGCGGCCCTTCTACAAAACATCACTCTTCTGGGGTTTTTATCATCGGTGGATCATCTTTGTCCAACACCAGCATGGCAGCATGCTGCTGCCTGTGCCCGCCTGTGCGACCACCTGTCAAGGGTGTAACAACTATACCTGAATAGGTTATGAGCCTCGGTCTACAGCAAGGAGCACACATCTAAGGATTTTCAAGACGACGTCCACGAGGGATCCTAACTGAGAGCTGGCCTGGGCAAGGGTTGAAATCGGAAAAAAAAAAAAAAAAAGTGAGTTTACGTCAACACTGCACGTCTACGTACGAGTACGAGTACGAGTAAGGCATCTATCTGCCAATCGGTGTACTGCTCGTCAGGATAGCAACACATAGCGCGTCGATTCACTCTGTCGGGGCGTGCGTGTGGTTGCGCTTGCGATTTTACCAGGTCGAGTGTCACAGTATCTGGTGACAACAGTTTACTCGGGCTGGTAGGAACTGCACTACATCCAAACGTCGGCTCGTCATCGTCAGGATAGGACTGCATAGCGCGTCGATTCATACTGTGTCGGGGCGTGTGTGTGGTTGCGTTTGCGATCCTATTGGGTCGAGTGATAAAACATCTGGTAACAAACAACAGGTGGCTCGGGGCGATAGAAATTGCACTACATCCAAACGTCCGCTATTAACAACTGCAGCGACAGACCGCAAAAGGCGTAATTGCGGCTAACGCCAACACCAACTGTAGCAAAGGAAGAGACCTAGAGAAGGCTGATCACCAGTTGAAGGCGAATTTGAAAATAAACCCGCAATATACTGTTGCGGTAAACGAAGAGAGTCAAAGCTAATCACAGCTGAAGGCGAATTCGAGAAAAAACCCGTAATGTACTGTTGTTGCGGTAAAGAAGAGAGTCCACGCTTATCACAGTGGGAGGCGAATTCGAGAAAAAACCCGTAACAGACTGTTGCGGTAAACGAAGAGAGCCCAAGCTAATCACAGTGGGAGGCGAATTCGAGAAAAAACCCGTAAAAATATACTGTTGCGGTAAAAGAAGAGAGTCCAAGCTTATCATCACAGTGGGAGGCGAATTCGAGAATAAACCCGTAACAGACTGTTGCGGTAAAAGAAGAGAGCCCAAGCTAATCACAGTGGGAGGCGAATTCGGAAGCAAACCCGTAATATACTGTTGCGGTAAAAGAAGAGAGTCCAAGCTAATCACAGTGGGAGGCGAATTCGAAAATAAATCCGTAATATGCTGTTGCGGTAAAATAAGAAAGTCCAAGCTAATCACAGTGGGAGGAAAATTCGAAAATATACCCGCAGTATAATACCGTTGCGGTGTGAAAAAAAAGAAAAAAAAAAAAGAATAAAAAAAAAAGAATAAAAAAAAAAGAATAAAAAGTAACAACAACCAAAAGGAGGATGGAAAACTACAGCGAAGTAAGGTTGGTAGCCAAACGCCTCCCTCGTTCGATGGGGAGAACGAGCGCGCATACCGCGGCTGGGAGGTACGGGTCGAGGTCCACTTCAGCGAATCGACCTCTCCTATCCACAACATACTCACGGGACAGGAAGAGCACATCTCGGCAGTCGGCAGCAACCGGGTTCGAGTGGCAGCGCAGCAACACCAACGTTTACATTGCCCTCTTACTATCTACGAACGGGGGAGATACAGCTGCGACGCTGGCGCTGTTTCGCCCGACCCCCGACGACTGAAAAGCCGTTCGAAGGGGGAGAAAGGGATGAAATTTCGAACAACTTTCCAGACGCCATGCAGCTAACTACCGGAGGCGGTCCATTGGAGGGCAGCGTCGACAAGGGGATCGGAGCCTGGAACAGCTCTACAGCCTACGTACATGTTCTTCAGCGGGAACTACTACTGCTGAGATTACCGCAACTACTCCGCGTTTTACGTATACTACTACTCGATCAAGACACGAAGCAACCATCATCATCATTGTCATCACGCACCGAGTGTACAGCAACGACTGGTACAGCAACGACTGGTACAGCAACGGAGGGTACAGCAACGACTGGTGCAGCAACGACTGGTACAACAGCGACTGGTACTGCAACGACTGGTACAGCAACAACGCGTTCAGCAACGACTGGTACACCAACGACTGGTTTGGCACAGCAACGACTCGTACGGCAAGGGCCGGAATACAGCAACGACTGGTACTACAACAACGCCTACTCCTACAGCATTGTCTACTACTACAGCACCGACAGGTACAGCAACGCCTACTACAGCAGCGACGTCTCCCGAAGACACTACTACACACCGTACAGCAAGCAAAGGCACCAACTACGTAAGCAATGCAGCAGGACTAGCGGCAGCTACTTCATCCGTTTCATCAGCTATTTCAGCTTCGTCTGCTTTACAAGTTCTAACACTACTGACTACACATCGCACATCAACGTCAACAACGACGCGGCGTACGGCCACACAACTCCCATTGTGGAACCCCGCAGCCCGGAACTAGCCGAGATCCTTTCAAGGCTTCGCCAACTCACTCACAGTGACCTTCAGGGAGGACAACTGCTACGCGGTGGACCGCAGTCGCAGAGCGGACAACAACCACTGAGCGGACACCAGTCACCTCCGCCGTCGTCTGCTGACGACAACTGCCCGCTTCCGGAGGCACGCGGCGCTGAAGGGGCGCCCGCCGTAGGGACTGGAGGAGAGACGCCCGAGAAGAAATCAGAGGCTGGTGGAACGCTGGAGGTTACGCTTGCTGTGACGCGCCGAGCGGCGGCTGCTGCCGGGGGACTCAGTTCCCTGGTTACCGAGTGTACTTTGCGCGAGCTACAACAGCTCAACCTTTACACCGGCGCAGATCTACCGGACATGGCTCATGAGCAGGAACTGCTCACCTTCGCGGAGTACGCCTATGCCACCACTAACACGCAACTTCAAATGCGTTCGGAGGGGGAGACGAAAGCGAAAATAGTTCCGAACACATTGTCAGAGGCGAGGAAGCTGCCGGAGGCTGCTCTGTGGGAGGCAGCCGAAGACAAGGAGATAGCGAGCCTGATCAAACACCAGGTCTACGACCTCGTCCCCCTCACCTCGGTTCCTCCGGGATCCAAAATCATCGGCTCACGGTGGGTCTACAAGGTGAAGGCTGATGACTCACACAAAGCGTGAAAATGGCGCCTGGACGCGAGAAGACAGACAAAAAACGGAGTCCACCAAGTCATGAGGCTTCGCAAGAGCCTCTACGGAATCCCGCAGGCACCAGCCAACTGGCATGGTACCATCGACGACTTCGTGATCGCCATAGGATTCAAGCCACTCAAGTCCGACCCCTGCATCTACACCTACACGCACAAGGATGGAACCTACAACCCCGAAACCAAGAGAGAGCCAACGTTTCCAAGCTGGAACAAGGACACCGTCATTCTCACCATCTACGTCGATGATCTTCTACTGGTGGGGCAGAACAAAGTGCTGCTCAAGCAGCTGGAGGAGAAGCTGGTGTGGCGCTTCGACACGAAGTGGATGGGGGACGTCTCGATGGTGCTCGGAATGCAAGTCACTCACGACCGCGAGAAAGGAACACTCACCATCTCACAAGCGCACTACACCAAGTCGGTACTCGAGACATACGGTATGGGGGAGTGCAAACCGGTGTACACGATCGGAGCCGGGCCGGAGCTATCGATCAACCAGGGGGAAGGGGACCTTCTGAGCAAAGCAGACACGCAGCGGTACCAGTCCATCGTCGGCAGCGTCATGTACCTGGCTCAAGTAAGCCGCTACGACATCCTCTACGGCGTCAACCAGCTAGCGAGGGCAATGTCAAAGCCATCGAAAACACACATGGGCGCAGCTAAGCATCTGCTTCGATACCTCGCCGGCAGCATCGACTTCAATATCACCTACTCGCAAGGAGGGTTCAAGCTGACAGCGTTCTCAGACGCCAACTGGGGCAACAACCCGGACAACGGCAAGTCAACTTCATCGCACGTCATGACGATGTGCAACGGGCCTGTGAGCTTCAAAGTGGGCATGCAAGGGTTGACGGCCCAGTCAACGATGGAGGCCGAGCTTGTGGCAGCAGCACTGGCGATAAAGAAAGCAGTCTACTGTGCCGGTATGATGGGGGAGCTAGGATTCGATACCTCATTGGGCTGATCAACAACTTCAAGGCCTAAGGACAATCTGGAATCAGCACGGAGGCGCTCCTGGTGCGACAAAGGCGGTAGGTATCATTTGTTTGACATTTATAGGACCATGAGCGGTCTTGGAATACATACATTCTACTGTGCGGTATGCTTGTTTGGACCCTGTTTCACGACGTCGATGGTCGTTTGATTACCGGGCAGA
The DNA here is from genome assembly GCA_012845835.1 of Undaria pinnatifida. Taxonomy (NCBI): domain Eukaryota; class Phaeophyceae; order Laminariales; family Alariaceae; genus Undaria; species Undaria pinnatifida. The sequence goes on along the minus strand of JABAKD010000009.1, from coordinate 9,549,289 downwards.
GCCCTAGTTACGACGGCGTTTAGTTGATGATCGGGAAGATGTTGGAGCTACAGCCAGTATAGTTTAGAAGTTTGCTTTCGCTTACTTGACTTCGTAGACATTTAAAACGAGTATCGACAATCGACAGGGTTAACATTAGTTGGTGCTTCAGTGCCCACAGCAGTGCGATTTCCATTAAGGGGGAGTGTTAAAGATATTAGGGCGTGAACACCTACATTTCTGATTAATGTTCATCGCCACTGCTGTTGCCTGGGGCAGCAGTAGTTAGCACCAGTACTGCTATAGCAAAGGAGAGCAGGTAGCTGTAGCCGGGGGAAGCAGTACGTAGCATAACTGTAATACTGCTGTAAACAGGGAACAGCAGTCACGATACGAAACGAAGTACCACTCGGTAGCTTCGGGATCGCGACGAGTCAAGAAGCAAGTTTAACCGAGCTACGACCGGCCAGAACTGGGATCGGCTAACCGCTATTCGTCGGCCAACGTAGGTAGCACTGGGTCGTCAATAGCGTGTTGCAGTAGCCGAGCACAACAGTAGTAGCATCGGTGATGTTTTAGGCAGCAATAGAAAAACACGGTGTGTTAAGTTACGGTTCGACTAAAATGCGGCGTAACTACGACCAGTTCTTTTGAGGACCCCGACGAGTTGTTGCTGTTTGTTTTTGTACACGGGGTCCTTCAAGTACTATTGTTGTAACAAACGAAGGAGCGGGGTCTGAGTACGTACGTAGCTACGAGAGAGAGAGCGCGGGCGTGCCCCACCCTCTCTCACTCCTCTCACCACCACCTCTAGACTCAGATGTCTATTGTTCTCTAAGTTTGATTGCCCAACAAGCGGCCCTTCTACAAAACATCACTCTTCTGGGGTTTTTATCATCGGTGGATCATCTTTGTCCAACACCAGCATGGCAGCATGCTGCTGCCTGTGCCCGCCTGTGCGACCACCTGTCAAGGGTGTAACAACTATACCTGAATAGGTTGAGAGAGGGGGAGAGAATGAGGAGGAGGAGAAGGAGGAGGAAGAAGAGGGGGTTGAACAGGAGCAGGAGGCGGGGCAGGAGAAAGGAGAGGGAGAGGGCCGTGGCTTTGCAGAACATGTGGTTCCACCGCTGTGCGTGTACGATGTGCTTCTCGGCGGCGAGGTCGTACCAGCAAGCGGACGCTCCGAGGGGTGCCCCGCCGCTGACGGGGGGGTGATGTTCGACCACTTCGAACGAGACGCCTTGTCTGACAAGCCCGAGCACGAGATGGACCAGTCCATGTCAGACCACAAGACGGGGGACGAGGGGAGGAGGAGGGGAACGAGGAGGAGGAGGAGGAGGAAGAGGAGAAGGAGGAGAAGGAGGAGGGGGAGGAGGGGGGGAAGGAGGAAGGGGGGAGACAAGGAGGAGGAGAACGAGCAAGAGGAGGGGGGACGGGGGGGAGGAGAGGCAGGAAGAGAAGGAGCAGAAGTAGGAGGATGAGGGCCACCGTCGCGGAGCCATCCCACGCTATAGGGGTGCAGCACATTCTAAGAAGTTTATGAGCTCCTAAAACACGAGGAGCCCAACACTTCATCCGAAACATGACTTCGAAGGCGTTTCGGTGGCGCAGCCAGATGAACAACGCGCTAGTCCTACAATTATGTGCCCTCGTAGTATCATCATGCTAACCGATAGTAACACCCTTTAGGGGCGCAAACCCGCCATAAAAAACGTTTAACCCCAAGAAGTGCAAACCCCTGTCGGGGGCACTCTCCGGCGGAGTTAAGAATTGCCCCCTCAAAGTGGGAAACGTTCTTTGCGGAAAGGCCGTGTCAGCAAGCGGACACTCCGCGGTGTGGCCCACCGCCGACGGGGCGTTGATGTTCGGACGCTTCAACCTCCCGGACACGAACGAGCCCACGGGGACGGCCTTGATGGGCAAGGAGCACCGAGGAGAGCGACAACGGGGACGGCGCAGATCAAAACGCTCCTGGGGCCCATTAATAGTGGAAGCAAGCTCAGGAAGGCCGTGAGCCTGAGGAGGAGGGAGGAGGAGGAGGGGAAGGGGGAGGGAAGGGAGAGGGGTGGGAGGGGGATGAAGGGGGAGGAGGAGGGGACGGAGGAGGGGGCGGGCAAGGCTACCTTCTCGTGGCTACCGTAAGAATGCGCGAGATGACACCCGGGTGCGATCGTCTGTTGAATAGTTCCTTTCTTGGATTTTATCGCACCCCGGTGCGATGGTGCGATGACTCCGATGGTGCGATAACTCCGATGGTGCGATAACTCCGATGGGTGCGATAATCCCGGTAGGGGAGCAATAGTCGAATCAAATCATGTCGTCCTAGCTTTTTCAACGCACTCCCCGGTGCTGTAACCCCCGATGGGTGCGATGTTGAAGAATATAACAGCGGCTACTGGTGCCAAAGGTGCTGTAAACAGGCACACGCCGGTACGATAACTCCGATAGGCGCGATATTGCTTAATACCACAACGGCTTCCTTTGCATCATTTTCGTGCTGTGGGCCATTGAGTGGGCATCACGATAGCTGATGCGCAACAGCTTGGTGATGTGTGCGGCGAGTAATGACCGGCGGAGTCGAATGCGAGTTTGGCATACGTACGGTAGCCAAGGACGAAAGACGACGCGGCGCCCTGCGCTGGGAATAGTGTTTCAGTTTGTCTTCCAGCTTGTTGGTTTGTTTCCCTGTGTTGTTTCTATATTCTTTACTGAATACGGTAGTGCCTTCTGGTTATAAGTTGCGGGATGTGTGTGTTTTGTGCTTGGTTGAGTGTACAACACTTTGTAACGGTATGCGTTTGATCGATATAAATGAAAAAAAAATCCCCTCGTACCTATTTGGGTACAAAGAAAGGAGCAAGTTAAGGTGTAGAGGGTGTTATTAATAGTCCGTTTGACTGCTGGTTAGCCAATCACCTACCCAGACGGAAGTCTTACCACACGAAGCTTCCTCCCACTTGGCGTTTCAAGCATTTAGGATCGCGTGCAGTGATCTCCGCCGCGTCGCCTTCTTCGCGTTCTGCATATATACCAAGGCACAACATATCTTGCGAGCATAGTCTATATATGCTACAAGACCACCTCACCCCATCCCTCCCCAGCGTTCTGTTGCTGTGTTACACTAACGCCCTTGCGAGTAGCACCAACCCCCCCTCCCCGTTTTGGAGGCCAACTACTTGGATTTAGAGTGGAAGATGTAATTATTTGGAGTGCGTCAACAACTAAGAGCGGAAGAGTCATGCTACTGTGCGGTAGGGGGGGGCGGGGAGGGGTGTACTCAGCTGGTGCTTGGCCGTAGTGGCATGACCATAGGGTATAAACTAGACCCTCGCATCCCTACAATGTCGGGACGGAGCATGTCAGGTTTTCGCCGACCAGGCAGACATCGCGTGCACCAAGCGCGAAGCGCCGCGAGATGCTCAGCGAGTCGCATGGATGATGAGCCGCATCCTGTTGGATTTGCCAACGGCCGAGAGCGGAAGAGCCATGCTACGACGTTGGGGGGGGGGGGGTACTTATCAACAATTTCGCTCAGCTTCCTCACCTGAGATCTTTACCCTCCCCCAAAACCTGATATTTTTTAGAAGCAATACCACCATTATTTACTGTCAGCGCTACACGATCAACACATGAGCTCTCATCCCAATGAATGGCTAAGCGCGTGCGACAGCTGTCCACAGTGAATACTTATGCAGCCCACCCCGCCAGTCCGCAGATGTGTCGGGCAGGTGTTACCACAGGCAGCAAAACGGAATGGCGGTAAATACATACCGGGTATGTTGCTATAACCAGGGCACAATACCATAATAACATTGCGTCGTAAGATGGATAGCGGTGAGCGCATGCTCCTCTTCAAACTTCAATAACAACTAGCTTCCATGTAGTTAAAAACTCAATAACCGTGCTCGTGTACTTTAGCACAGGGGCGTAAGTGTACTGTAGTAGGGTATACCTGGAACCAGTAGGGTATTTTATTATTGTTGTTGCCCTCCGACAGTGTGGCGTAGGTCAGATTTCGTTCCGATATAAATCGAATTCCCTTCCATATAAAAGCAGTACGACACGAGTATCTCTATAAATATGGTGTATGTACTCTCCGGGGTACCCCAGTATCAACCATGACTGTTTTGCTCCCTATTTTATCTTTGGAATAGGTACCACTCGTGCTTCAAGATATTCGTCAATTACCCAACAACACGGTAGGAAGTGTCGCCTTCAACTAAGAAGCAGGAAAGGGACTGAGTGAGGGTGACACTACGATAACTCTTCGGTTCTATCATTGGATCGGCTCTCTCGCCTCAAGTACCTCCGTCAAAGAGATACAAACACTACAGTATTGCGTACAGGTATACAAACACGTAGTCCACTGATGACATCGTTTAAAACACGAATTGCACATGGTCGGATAGCAAACGAAAACATAAAAACCAAGTACGGGTACGCTGCAAGCATGTCGTTTCCTTCGATACTTGGGGGTGCATATTGTCGAAGGGCAAATAATATAAAATTAATATTTGGGTGTCTTTGCCTCCAGTCCTGAACCGCAATTATTTATAAGTAATTTCTTCGTCAACCCCAAATTGCAAAGATGCCTTCTCAAAGCACCCGCAGCCCTATTGATGGGTGCTGCATGTTGTGCAGCAGCTTGGCACAAGGTAAACCTACGCCTCCCGTGTCAATAGAGCCAATACCCCCCAAAGGCCACCCCTCCCCGCCGCCCCCCTACCCCTCCTCCAAAAAGGCCACACCCTACTCGTACGCGTGTCAGTAGGTACCTGCTGGACATAAGCCACCCTTGTCGGCACAGGTCTGCTTCCCTCTCTGCAAGCAATCTTCACCTACCGCTCGAGCATCGTAATACACCAGTTGAGACTGTAGATTTTAGTCTATTAACAACACAGCAGTATGCGCAACACCGTAATACAACAGCAGTCCGATGGGGGCTTCAACACGCTTCTTGTGGGTCTCAGCGGTCCCGTACGACAGCAGTACGGCCTCCAATACGTTTCAACTGGGCCTCAGCAATCCTGCACGACAGTTGCAGTACGTTACATGTTCACCGTAACCACTGATCCACAGTCAGCGCTGACTGATACAATTAGCTCAGTGGTTATAGTGTACACCCAACACGGTAGGGGCCTCAATACGTTTCTACTGGGCTTCGTCCATCGCTCCGGGTTTGTCATTATCGATGCTAGAGCTGGGGGGGGGCGCGTCGGCTTCACCCTTAGCCTCCGCGATCGGATTTCCGCGAATCAACACTTCCACGGTGCGCGGTGATCCCACGGCTTTCGGGTCGAGCTTTCCCGTTGCAGCATCCGGCCGCCCCCAGGCAGCCTCCACGTCGATCGGAAGGGAGTGGATCGAGTTGTTTGCGAGATTGGCCTTAAAAAAGTGCCGTTGTGGTTGGTGTTGGCGTTGGTAGTGGTGGTGGTAGTGGCGGCAACGGTGTTGGTGTTGGTGTTGGGGGCGGTGGTAGGTGTTAGAGTTGGTGTTGGTGTTGGTGGAGGCGGTAGGTGGTGGTGGCGGTGATGGTGGCGGTGGTAGGTGGTGGTGATGGTGGCGCATCCAATGGAAATAGTTGGCGGACGCCGGGAGGGAGATTGCGGGGAAAGGACAACAAACAAAAACGATGGGTGTTATTCGTGTCGCGTGGTGGGGGGAGCGGATGTCAAACGCATGGGTAGAGTTACGTTTGGGGGAATAATCGATTCAGCCGCAGCGCGTTTGTCCGTGAGATGTGCCACAAACAGCACATTCGGGTTTACAGTACTAATACGACATGACACGGCGGCAAGAAGACGAGGAGGGGTCGCCTGATATGTATCTCAGCAAAAGATAACTACGAACTAAAAACTACCATCACCACCATCATCATCAACAACAACAACAACGCGGTTTCGCGGCTCATTCTAGAAGCGGCTGACCCGTAAAACGTAGAACGAAAAAAAAAGTGGCCGATCGCTGGGAGTCAACACACGCAACTGCGTGTTTCCGACTCCTCATACTGAGGATTCAATTCGTCACTTCGTCACTACGCCCCTCACAATAGGATAATCCAAAAAGTACCCAAACCGCATTCCGAGAGCGCGACAAGAAAACCACAGCACAGAACACGCTCCAAAACGCCGTGCGCAAAAGCACATCCAAACAAGCCGGCATCTCAATGTGGAAAACATACCCCGGTCGGAGATTTCATCGAAACATCAACATGTGTGAAGCTGTGTGTTAGTGCAGTCGTGCGTGTATGATATGAGTCCTCACGAACGATATAGGTCGGCGACTCCCCTGGGCTCTGTTCGCAAAGTTTTTATAGAAAGTGAAAAACGTCAGCTGTGAGTACGACCGATTGAATGGTTGGAACTCAACTTTGCCGTTGCAGTTTTGTAACGTTTTCGAAAGTTCTTTTATCAAAAACCTTGATGAGATACAAAAGACACGTACCAAAATGGGCCAGCGAAAAAAACAACCCACACGAGCCAACATCGATATGTGTCGCAACGTCTTGCAATGCTGTTTTCTTCTCCACCTTTTTAAGGTGCTCCAGCGCCGCAAGCTCCGGAGGAACGGAGCGTAGGCGGTTCCCGTTGGCGAAGAGAAACTCGAGCAGCAGCAGCCGACCCATCGCCGAGGGCAGCGACTCCAACCGGTTGCTGCTGACGCCGAGAGTGCGCAGCTCGACCAGGTCCCCCACCTCTGCGGGCAGCTCCTCCAGCTCGTTTTGCCTGATTCGACAAACACATAAGTGAGTAACAGCAGTAAGAAAAAAGAGACAGCGAGCCTCAGCCTACGCTGGGGAACTCACACCCTCCAATCGCATTGCCCTCCAATCACAATGCAGCAACTACAACCGCAACTGCAACGCAGCTACAACACTACAGCAGTTGTGCAATCCAGATAATCTATAGACCGACGGCGACGCGTTGGGCGGAAGAGGCCGCGACCGTATGCTGCCGCCGAAACGTCGGCAGGTGCTTCGCACAGCGCGGATACAGTAGTGATCCTATGTTGCCGGTTGAGTAGTGCCGGTCGCCCGCTATAGTACCTGTGAAATCGATTGGCACAGATGGGAACAACCAGTAGCGGCCCTAGGTGGCCCTATGCAGAGTTGTGCCGATTGCCGCTATAGTGCCGGTTGTTCCGGCTGGCACATACAAGCTCTACAGAGGGTCCACAACTGTATATACAGTCATACCTCTTACTACCAACGACGCAAAAGGGCCCTCGCGCAACGTGACGGACGAAGAACCAAACATTTCCGACGACAAAGCAGTACCAGTGGGTAAAACATACCAGACATATATTACCAGGTAAGTCATAACAACTTGTGCGCACATGCTCCTCAGCTCAGGAAAAATCGTCGCTCTGGGCCGACGTTCCGCCGACCCCCCACCCTCCACCCTCCGGCCCAGACGGGCACTCAAGCCACATCAAGGGGCTTGCTCTTCCTCTGCAGCTGGTAGCTCCCTGGGGGTACAGCAATGGCACGTGCCCGCCATAACACGGTCTACAGCTGACATTAATGGCCCCCCGAACGTGTAGTGTTAGAAGGCCTACCCGTTGACCTCCTTTAGCCACGAACAACTGCCATCATGCTGGGACTCGAACCCCACGTATGGCATGCTCAGAAGCAAACGATCTACCCACAAGGCCATAGTCACATGGCCGAAGCAGCTTAATGGGCGGACCTTCGAACCAACACACTTCGAAGTACGGCAATGACACGTGCCCACCAGTACACGGTCTAGAGATGACAGCTCCCTGAACGCATAGCACTCACATGTGCCCGCCCGTACACGGGCGTCCGTACGGGCGAGACAGCGAGAGCAATTGTAAGGTGTGCACTAACCTAAGCAAGAGGGACTGCAAGCGTGGCAGGGTGCCGATGGCCGGCGGCACGGCCTTGAGATCGTTGTTGTCGAGAGCCAGGATGCGAAGCTCCGACAGGGCAGCAATGTCCGCCGGCACCTGCCGTCCACCCACCCATCGCGCACATCATCAGTAGCAGCAGCACCACCACCACCACCAGTAGCAGCAGAAGCAGCATCAACAGCAGTAAGTCGTAAGTGGGAGCTATAATGGCGGGGCAACAACACTCGAACTGTGGATGTCGAAAGCAGGCGGCAGCGAGCGAGCATGGCTAATGTGGCCGAAACGCAAGCAACGTTGCGATAGTGCACTCAAGCAAAACCTTAGCCTTCAACGTGCACCCTCTCAACGTCGCGGGTTCCTGCAAAGACAAAAAATTAAGAGGAAGAGTGGGCCGGTTGCCGATCGCAGGCAGAGCGTATGGACGGACTTCTAAGTTGTCTGCTGTGCACTGTTGTGCAGCACCCGCGTGCCATTGAAGCCAACTCTTTATTATTTCTGAACCGGCGTAAGGTGCTGGGTATATCGTACACTACTCACCGCGGGTACCAACCAAGCCATGAAAGGATGTGGTTCACCGCTTACTCTTGCACAGCGCGAGCAGGTCCCTTTTGCAATACCTTACCCCTTTTCAGCACTGCATAAGATATTCCACACAACTTCTAAGCAACTCGTCCCCAGCAGCGTGGGTGCAGTACACAACCCCCCGTCTTCGTGCCCGCCACTGTTACGCCCGTCACGCACACCCCGACAACACGCATACGCTACGTCCTAGGTCGCGCGCTTACCTCCGATATTCGGTTGCCGCTCAGTCGCAGCTCCTGAAGCCGCCTGGGCAGGCAGCAAGCACCCAGACGAAGACGCAAAGAGTCCGCGGGGGTGGTTAGCAAGGTATGGTTGTAGAACAAATGCGGACACATTCTACGGAGGCTTTACTTGGAGGCTATACTCTGGAGATGTCAACACACACCCCGGTGCGAAACCGTCCAACTTATCTGTCTTCCTGCCTCATCGATAATGCCACTGTTAATAGTTCTGTACGTACCATAATAATATCTTGAGCGGTCGTGAAACTGGGCGTGTGATTTCCCCGCGGATGCTATCTCGCTGACAGCACCGGTGCTGCATCTATAACGGCGCCGTCGGTAGATTAACGCCGCGGTCGCCGTGTCACATTCACGGATACATGGGAGCACAACGCGCTACAAAACCCAAGTCAGGAGGTCAACACAACTCCGCAGGACGTCGGGAACAGCGGCGTGGAGCGGGAACGACTGTGCACACACCACACGCGATGTTCGTGGAGGGGACGCCAGCCCACACACACAACCTATCGCATAGGTAGAGCATTCCGAAACAACAAAAAAACGGGTACATCAATACCACACGCATATACAAGCGCCTGCCGTACACTTACACACAAACTATTCCTGGGTACCTGCAATAGTCCGTGATTGTCTATCCTAGTGACAACCTGAGCGCATATCATCGTAGACCCGCTGATATCGGTACGATATTCATGCAGATTTCGCAGTCTTATCGCATATCACATCCCGACATACACGGCCAACCGACCGCCTGACTAACGGTTGCGACGTTTGCGCCGCGCTCCCTCGCGGAAATGACCAGCACCGCGTACGCACAGCGCCTGCCCCCGTGCTGCTCACTTGAGTCGCAGGATCGATCGCGGGAAGTCGGGGACGGCGTTGTCGTCAGCCCAAAGAGTCTCCAGCGTCTCCACCTGGTCACAAGCATTTACGATCAAGCATCAAGCCTAGGGCACCCTTAGCAAACAAGTGATCCCGCACTGATTTCCTGGAGTTTTTTCTATTAACCCTCTTACCGACGCGGGCTACGATGTAAAGATATTAGCAGCACTTTTGGGCTGAAAAAAAATCGGAATTGACGGGCACCTTAACCCAAAATCCGTCATAATATCACTCTTTTTTTGGGGGGGGGGCAATATTAACGTTTTTTACACAACAGAGCATGAGTCTGCTCACCAAGTTGTACCCTCAAGTTTACTCAAAATCCAACGTTTGCCTCAGAACGCACAGTACAGAGCACCCCGGGTCAGGAGCGCCAGAAAAAAAAACGGTGCACACCTGTATGGTGGCATGCGTCTAACCGCTACAAAGGACCCATGCTACTACTGGTACTGCTGTAACATTTCGCCGACGCTTGAACTCGTATATAGTTTTGGGATCAACGGGGCCTCTCTGCTGCGATCAGCCCGGGGACTATCACCCAGGGCTGCTACCCCCCGTGTTGATTCGATGGCAATCGACGCGGCACTTCGTCGCAGAGAGTATTAAGAGTTACCCCGGTAAAAATGAACACTACAGTAAAGGACCCATGCGACTAGCAGTACGGTAGAGCTGCACCGATTTTTTTCTAAGGCTCCTTAGCCACTTGATGAGGGAGTTTTATACCCCACCACGAAAAAAAAAAAAAAAAAATGTTTCGAAGAAAAAAAATGAGAGTGCAACCCGATACGTAAAACAATCCCATGACCTGCTGTAGGTAGGTACACAGCAAGTCATACCGCAAAAAAAAAAAAAAATGTTTTGACGTTCCGACGGATTTCGGTTAAGAAGCACCGTCATCCAGAAAAAAAAAGGGCTTTAGCCAAAAGGAAAAAAAGGGCTTTAGCCAAAAGAAAAGCGACCTCTATCGTAGCAAGCGCCTTTTTTTAATCCCACACAAAATGTACAGGCATTTTGTAACAGAAAAAAACACGGCTGCAGCTGTAAAAAGGGGTTTGAGTCCATCCTTTCAACTGCTGCGTATTTGATGAGCAGTCATTACGTACGGTACTCGTAAGACTACATTAGCTTTGGGGTATTCAGCGAAACGCAAAACGCGACTATTTATTTCTTATATTTTTTATCCTCCGGCGAAAGGGGAAAAATAAAGAGAAATATTATTAGGAATCGGGAACCGATATAAGAATGATATGTTGTTTTTTGTTCTAGAGAGAATTCGGCGTTATGGGTCATAGTATTTGTGGCGGAGTACGTACGTAGCTTACTTCGACAGCAGCAGCTGGCACTGTTTGGTTGATCGCGCTTGTGGAGATACCAAGCGCATGCCGCACGGGACGGTGCTGGCAGACTGCTAGAACACGCGAACAGACAAAGCTTTGGTTTACACCTGGACAGCGGTCGCTCACTTGACCAGATAATTCGTGATTTCTCCCGCCCACCCACCCTTTTTCTTTCGACGGTGAGGGGACGGAGCTCACCACACTTCCACGTATTTTCGTACACATCGTTCGGCGCGACGTGCGAGTTTAGCAGTCGGGCGGTTGACAGCACTACGAAGTGGCCAACATGCCACCCGAAGTAGAATATCAAGAACGTTGCGGTAGAGCGCCGCCGGGATAAGAATATCAAGAACGTTGCGGTAGAGCGCTGCCAGCGTAGAGCGCTGCCAGGACAAGAAAATAAAACTACAAATCCTACGCGGGTACTTGGTATGTAGTATTTATACCCGGTACACGGGTAGAGACGGGCAGTGCCTTATACCAGGTACTTCGTATAATATTAGTTTTGATACTGTATACGACCTGGTGAAATCGATCATATGGTGTAAGCCAGAATGAAGGCCGGGCTGTGAACCACCAACGTCGGCCCGAACACAACAACGCCGCCCTCCGCTCGATCACGCCGACGCACCTTGCCCAACTCTAGAGGCAGAGACGTCAGCTGATTGCGCCCCAAGTTAAGGTGCTTTAGTGGTGTGGCCGACAGGGTTCCTATGCTCTGTGTAAGGATCCGCACGCCGGGAAGAGGACGCAGGCGAGAGTGAGGGTGAGGGCAAGGGTGACAAGAGAAGAGGCAAGAAAGGGGCCAGTTTGACGTGCTGACTAACGCCCGCCTGAAATGACACGAGCGATACATCAGGTATATCACTTACAACAAACAAGTCAAATGTAGAGGCAATAGCAGTAGTACCAGGAAACATGAAAATCTAGGGGGAGAAGAAAGGAAGGAAGGAAGGAAGGAGCAGGATAAACAAAGCTAGAGTCATCGGCGAGAGCGCGTGACAGCAACGGCATTGTTTTGTCGACACGCCTCGCGAGCCGCACCAGTCGCGTGGAGACAGGCACGAACATGGCACGGCGTGTTCACGTTGCGGAGGAACGCAAATGGGCACACAGCTACTCAATTCACTACCTGGTACTGCCGTGGGTACACAAAATAAATCCGGATCAGAACAAAAACGGACGGGAATGGGGAGGTGCCTTTACCGGGGTCTCAACCTACCAATCATACCAGATAAAGTACAAAAAATATGCCGCTTTATAGGGTTTCTTAGGCTTTTTTTTTGGGGGGGGGGGTTCGCGTTCTACAAATCACAAGAGGGCGTCGACCCAGGCCAATCGTTCCCCTAGCCCTAAGCCAGGTAAAGGCTCCGACATGAGCGCGGCTTCTCCGAGCGTTTGGGAAACCCGAGAAAAAAAATGTGCGGGCCGCCTGAAGAACAAAAATCGAAAACGTATTCGGTACTTTTATCTGGCACGTTTTTTGGAGAGGGTTGAGAACACCGTAAAGGTTACTGAGAATGGGAGACAGATGATTTTAGTGCCTTGCATCGGGGATATGCTGCGCCGACGAAAGCGATCGTGTGCACGATGCTTGGTTGGCTTAATTGCACAAAAAAATGCACGGATTTTCACGGGTCGAGTCATCTCTCGCGGGTTGGGCCGGGTCGGGGTAACACCAACCGACCCGTGAGATTAGAGACATTAGAAAACCTCCTGGCCCGACCCGAGTTGACCCGTGAGAGTCCGGACTACCTCCTGATCCGACACGACTCGACCTAGAGTTCGGGAATTCCTGACCCGACGGGTCATGAGTCATGAACCGTGAAAAGCCCTGGCAAAAAAATGTTGTGTTTCAGTGCCAGTAAACCGCTACAACCGTTCGTATCACCTGCGCATGGATAATATTTAGTACGGCAGCGCTGACCGAGACGAACCAGCTGCTTCCACTTTTGAGGCGCGCAAGCGCAGTCACGACGCTCGTCCGGGACAGGTGTCCTTCGACGAGCGCAGCTTACAACTCACCACCGTCGCGGTTCAAAGCTTTGGGCGCCTCGGAAAGGAAGGCAGCGGCCTGATCGATCAGGTAGCGGTGAGCATCGCCGAAGGGACGGAGCTATAATATTTATAACGGTACGATACGATCCATCGAGTTGCAGGCGCATGAAAAACCAAGACCCCTCCCCGCGACCCACCCCACAACAGACTAGAACAGACCTTAACGTTGGTGAGCATGTTGTCGTAGAGCGACAACTTCTGGAGTTTTTGGAGTCTCGGCGTGTTCCTGCTACTGCACACCACCTTGATGCCGTTGGCCACGAACTCAGACGACCTTCCGTGCATGGACGCAAGGGCACGCGTGAACAAAATACGATGTATTTATAATAATTTAACAAAAAAATGGGATGATACGCGATTAGATGCTGCTGCTGCTGCTGCTGCTGCCGCCGCCGCCATCACCACCGTTGCTTGCAAAGCCTCGGTCTTAAACAACGTACGGCAGACGAAGCCATAGTTTTCGCTAAGCAGCACGGTCATCGCTGGCAACACACAGCAACATTTTATACGACTCGTATTCGAGTACAGTACAGTCGTGGTCACGCGTTAGTGCGGTACCCTTTAATGCGGGGCCCCAGTTAAGTGTGGTGAGAATCCTCTAGAGTATTGTACCTGGCACTGCTGTACTGCATTCCCGGGATAATGCGGGGTCCCATTTTAGTGCGGGTGTCCTCTTCTGGATCCTGCAGAGTACTTTTTAAATAGTGTCCTGCACCTTCCCGGGATAGTGCGGAGTTCCACTTTAGTGAGGGTGTCCTCTTCTGGCAAAGGCCCCGAACTGAGGCACCGCGACTGCTGTATTGTGCAGATAGTACTATTAGTCGATGTATCGTATGTACTGTAGTATGCTACATACGCCGACTCTTGTTTGCAGTTAGCACGCCCACGAAGGCCTACCAGACAATTCACAAGATGTAAAGCAGCGGTACGATCTACCCACACCTCGGACAGATCATCAATCCCTACTTGATAATCTACCGGGTATATACTTATTGCAGGGAAGATCTGTTTGGCGTAGCTCATGTTACCGGGTGGGAGCCGTACGATCTGTGCAGTATGATCTAGCACATGTTTCCTGCGTTGGGTCTGTAATCTATAGATACAGGTCCGGCATAACATATCATAACGATAGATACGGGATCTACTACTGTAGATGATCTAGGTCCTGATCTGGGCAAGGTGAGGATATATCCCTGTTGCTATGTGCTCTCGTGTACCAGCTGGAACAACATCACATGTCATGCTCGTACCAGAGTGTACCAGTACAGCAGTACGTATGCTGAATTTGAACTTGCAGGTGGTTCTAATACTGAAAAAACAGTACCTGGTAGATGTTTGCTGAATGCATAGATCTGTTCGCGTTTCTCTCAAAGGCATACTCGTGGCCTATACGAACGATAGCTGTACGTACTGTAGCTTGCAGCTCTGGATAAAGAGGCCCTCTACCGCAGCCTGTCAAAGTTGCGAACAACATGTCTGCACGTCTGCACATCACCACGCCGACGCGCTTCGATCATTCCCGCGCAGCGCGTATCGCAACATTACAGACATAAATATAAACTACGTTGTATAATTAATATTAATGTAAAACGGTCATTAAATTTAAGTCCGTGCGAGCGGATAGCAGACTGGGCAATCTAGGCGAAATTCAAAAATGTTGAAAGATGGCATCCTTTGAGCACATCTCGAGCGCGCACCTTCGGCCCAGATGCAGCTCTTCTCGTTCGTCGCTCTCATCGGCAAGAATATCGGGGATTTTTCTGGTGTCTTTTTTGATGAACATGGTGCCATCCGCTGTGAGAGCTCCTTGTCTTTGCCTTCTCCGCAAAAAGCTAAACGCGTGTTCGTTTGACGAAAATGCGCGTATATATAATGTGGCGTTATGAATTGGGAATTGGGGTGTACTAATAAATGAAACCGTCACAAAACGAGCGAACAACAACGACCACGACGATGACGACACGCGGGGGGTCGAGCGCAAAGTAGTGTACTCGAAGTAAGGCCGACTATCTCTGACTGCCTCCACTATGCACTGTGACCTACATCACCCGACGAATTATGCACACAGAAGCGTTGTGTAACCCTTGTGTGCTGTGTCGGTCTTTTTGAATACGCGATCGCCTGCCGTTTAGGGTTGGGTCGACGTACATACCAGGTAGCATAACATCGCCTGCTTCGTGGACGGCTCAGCCATGGCTGCAGTGCGGCAGCGAGGGACTACGCCCGCGGCTCATCCAGAGATCGACGAAGGAAACGTGAGATACGTTTTTACTGAAGAAGTACGTGTGTCGCGCTCTCTCGGCTTCTATATAGGCGGCGCGGCACTTTCAATAATTTCTTTGTCGGCGTAGGTACAGTTGTACTCGTACGAGTCGCCTTCTTGCAGGCTATCGCGTCTCTTCCTCCTTCCAACTGCCACCCCATCGTTCCAGGTATTACATACAGTAATGTCATACGTCTCAAGAACCTTACGTTCCTTGTGTAATATCATACCAGGTATGTACGTGCCACCATATCTGATCCCGCCGCAAACTCTTGCATACGCCGGTGGTCAATACATACGTACTCGTCGCAATTGTTGGCGACTCATATAGTCTAGTCTACACATGAGGTGGTATAACTAAACAGAGGGTTCTGAATTTCTTTGGGCATATTATGTGCCGAGGATACGGCTTATAAGTATAGGTATCGTGCCATCGGTGCTGAAGAGTTGTTCCCTTGCACCGTTCACTTCCGTGTGTATTTACACTTTCAGCATACCGTGTTCGTCGCCGTCGTCGCCCGCCCGCCTGTCGGTGTCGTTGCCCCTTTCCAGCGGCACTTCTTCCGTATCTCCTTGCATGTGGTCGCCTGTAACGAAAAGCATCCGCTTATGCACACTGCCAGTTCTCTCAGCCTCGCCGTTGTGCTCGTAAACTGCGTACCAGTGCGCCAAATAGGCGGAAAGCTTTTCTAGTGTACATCGTGTTCGAACGCTTGAGGTGGCCCTCTCGCGCACTGCCGACTTTCGTTGTCTGCTACAAGTACAGTATCCGTAAAAGACGGCCGCGACGTGTCAAATCATCCGTAGCGCGACCACGTCTCTACGTACATCGTAGCGAGCTTGGCCGAAACCGTTATGGTACGACGTCAACGATGCCCATTACTTGGTATTCCATAGCATTGGCATGCCACTGCCGCCTGCCATGCCAAGGCCATTGGCCGAGTCGCGATACGTGCCATAGCACCGCCATGGCACCATCTATGGCACGCCACAAGAATACACTGCGCCATGGACTTGGGATCAACGATGCACATTTTTTCTACATTTCCGTGGAATTGCCATGGATCAACGATGCACATTTGTCAACCCTTTGCATGGAGTTGCCATGGCACTGCCATTGCGGCCCATATGGTCTTGCAATGACAACGCCGAGCCATTTATCACGAAACGCGACATGGGACCGCCATGGTACGCCGTGCACTGACATGGCACTACCATGAAGGCCCATAGCCGTGCCATGGGCAATACCATGGCCCGTCTTACGTTACACACCATGGTACCGTTATCACGCACCATTGGGCTTGTTCGCCTAATGGCTGGTTCGGCGATCGTTCCGACTTCACAGGAGGAAACCATGGCCGGGACAAATCCGACGGGCCGCAACCCATTCGTGCTGCCCCCCGACGAGGAAGTTTTTCGGATGCGGGAAGCGGACAAGAACCAGAAGGCGCAGGACAGAATTACACGGAGAGGTCAGAAGGTATGCACAACAGTAGCCAGAACACCAGCAGGATATTTGGTCACGTCTTCTTCTGCAGCAAGGACGTATAATCACATGGACAAGACAGAAGGGATGCAATGATATGCACAAAACAGTCAGAAAATACCCCTTTGAGGCTTCAGAGGGAAAATTTGACGACGAAAATTGACGATTACGGCATCGGCCACCGTTGGCTGGGGGTGATAAAGTTGGTGTCCGAACGACAATAGTGCAGAGATCCGTACGGGATGCGCGCAGCATGATTTTGCTCGTACTGCTGCGAGCTCAAGCTACAGGTAGACGCTTGAAAATATCGCAACCATTGATTTTTTGGTCGCAATACACGGGCCTCAAAAGGGTTTTTCGTCGTGCGTTAATTGATCCCGTTAGAGCTGCGAAAGTTGTTTCACTCCTAACCCCAAGAAACTTCGTCTCCCAAAAAGTGCATACAGTTCTAAAGGTGTTACTTAACACAAAGCCGTGGCCGCTTCCCCCCGGCACCATACACTATCCAGATGGGCATCTTCATTGTCCGTCCGTATCATGTCGCCGCAGATACGTACTCACGTGTGTTGGATCGTACGCGTGACGAAATCCGCCGTTCTCTCAATACGCCATTTTCTTTTAAAACTGACGAGGAGTCTGTGCATGTGATTTTTGGCCATCGCTTGTATTTTCCAGCTCAACTCATGGGAGATGTACATTCTCGTCGGCCTTGTAGACGAGACGTGGCCCCAGGTGTCGCCTTTTCTTCCCCCCCCCCCTCGGTATTCCTCCTCCCCGGTACTTGTGCCTTCATTTTTTTCCGGGTCACGTGCCCTCCGTAGAAGGATAGTTTATAGATTCGATGTGAAACCATGTCATGGTTGGGGTGAAACCACGTGATATTAGATGTCCCACTCATGTCAAGGCCATCATAGATGGGCAATAATGTAGGTGACGATGATGGGACAAGCAGGACACCCCTCATATCACTACCCTGCGCTACCCTGCACTACCCTTCCCTACCCTGCTTAGCCCTGTTATGTCTGTGTAGCATTCCATTTAGGGAAATAATGCATACGCTTTGAGCCTAGCCAGCGAGCCATGAGGAGAAACCAACAAAAGACACCGGTACCCATGAGGGGCACGCTTCTCAACACCAACCAACCGCGCATCCTCCACTCGGAGTACGGTCACAACTCAGAATTCTTACGAGTACTGCTCGTAGATTTTCATCGACTGCATTATTACGCACTACCGGCCTTCTTATAAGCAAGAGTCTGACAACATGTTCAGCCTGCTTTTTTTCCGAGGGGAATAAGAAATTCGGGAGCGGTTATATCAATTTTAGTATAGGACGCACCCTACCTCAAATAAAAAGATCTAGCACCTGTCCTCAAGTAAAAAATCCGGCGGGGGGCCAAGCAACCGGGTCCGGTTTCTTGTTATGTTAAAGGTCCAATAAGCCCCATTTCTCGTGACATTAGAGGAACCGCAGCTAAAACACATAATTTGAAGTGACTATTAATAGTCGCCTGGGCGATCGCTTGGATGATGCGTGCGACGATCTTCGCGGATGGGTGGCGGAAAAAACGGAACTTTCGGCACCTCCCACAGATCACGATCAGATCACGATCTAGAGCCTACACTTTCCATTGTGTGGTAATCGGATTCCACCCGGCAAACATGTGCGCAAGAGCCGTGCCTGCCGTGCAGATCTCATCCATTAACACCTGATCTACGTCACGCAGATGAGCTACGTTTTTTTTTTTTCGCACACTTCTACTTTCCAGCTTCTGGACAAGCCGTGGTCACAGGTGTTGTCCCTTCTTTTCCCCCCCCGATTCTTGCCTTCAACTTTTATCGCGCATAGGGTTCAGCAATGCCACTGTTCGTCGGTTTTTCATCGAGTGTTGCTAGCTCACGCTCTCGCGTTTTCCGCAAGTCAAGTTTTGCGCAAGAAAAAGTCCCCACGAATGTTTACGAGTACGCACTCGAGGGAGTTCGAACTCACGAAACTGACCTATACCAGGTTCGAGGATAACCTGATACGCCACCGCGGCGACGGGCGATTCATTACGGCATCCCCGCTACGCCATGGGGGGGTTATGATTTATAGCAGTCGTCCCCTTTTATGGCGGGCCGGCGATATCGCCTGCCTGAACGAACGACTCCGCCCCCCCCCCCCCCCCTCTGTCAGAAGATATCCGGCGGATATCATAGCAAGAAATTAAACATCAGAGACGTAATGATATTTTTTTCCTCCGAAAGATATGTACCATCTCATCTGTGTGAGGTGTGCCACTTTTATCTTCCGGTTGCCTTAGGTCTGGGAAAAGACGACGAAGAATGTCGTCTCAGGGCGTTCCGCGAAGATCGGCGACCTACTGAAAAACACCGGGGCGGCCATAGTGTCTGGGCAGGGTGGCGGTGCCGGGAAGCGGGGGCTAGCCAACTCGAAGACGATGCAGCAGGTGGGGGTTGCTGCTGCGCGATTTTTTCAGTTTTATAATATCTGTCAACTTTTTGTTACTACTACGTACCGGTACGATCTCTGATTAAAAAAAAGTATCCCATCCTAAATTCCATTTTTTGTTTTTGTGTCACCAAAGACGTGTACGGTACCGGTACGCAGTTGAAAAGCTGCTAAACCTGCTTTTTTTAGAAAATACAACTCTGCACGCACGTCGGACAGATGTCCGATCGATCCTCATTCGATTATGTAGATATTTCAGGGGGAATGAAGATCTGTGCGGCCTACAGATCATGTTACCCGGTGGGAGCCGTACGATCTGCGTGAGATAGATCTAGTAAAACGTTTCCGGGGTTGGATATGTACTCTCTATATGAGTCATCCCACGGAAGGGATTGAACCTTTTGCGCCAAATAAAGGTATACCCTCTGTCCGATTGAGCTCCTCAAGTCAGGAACTGCCGTTTAGGACGATAACTTCACGATAACGTTAAGGCACGGCCTTGAGAGGCCTGCAAGTATCTGGTTTAACAGGTGATTGGCCGTTTTCGTATGATATGTTGGCTTTATCTATTCGGGGTAGTCAGGAAATGAGACCGAGGCATGCGCCTCCGCTCTCAGTTGCTATCCGGGGCTCTTTGGAAAATATTAAAGCTGTTTCTCTACTACGGCTAGGAAAGTGAGTACTCATCGAGGACCTGATCAAATAGGCAGACAGACCTGCAGGGGACACTCTGTGTCCCCGCCCTATACCCTTACAATAATATTTGTTGTAAGACTAGCGCTGGAAAATGTTGCTCGGGTGTCGGATTGCGCGAACGAACGTCCTTCGAAGTTATGATTCGGGAAAGATGTTGAGCTCCTCCCGTTTAGAGGCTCAGAAATTTCGTAGAATCTGCTGCACCCCTAGCCTACCGTGGGACGACTCTGTACCACACACGTGCACAGCATAGGCAGGTACTTGTATACTGATATTTCATGCTTTTTTTGCGCAGCTGTTGCGTAGAATTACTTGAGAAAAGTCACATTTATTTTGTCGTTCGTTTTGTTGAGTCACAGTATCGTACCTGAGTCCCAATTGAGTCTTCCACAAAGGGGGGGGGGGGGGGGGGGAGCGACGAATACACCTATCATGCCTGGGCAATTACACGATCAGCCACACGAAGTTACGCAGGCTGCTGCCAGACTAGGGGTTGATGCTTTTAATGCCCAGCCCCCCATTTACACGGAATTTTATGACGCGCACGCAGGATGGTGGACTCGGTAGGGGGTCATTCTTGAGAGCTCGTTTTGCTATGGCTACGGGGCCATTCGCGCGAGTGACCCCCCCCCTCCCCCCCTCGTTCCTTCGCCCCGTCCAAAGATTTCGTTCCGTTTCTTTTCTTTTATCGGTGTGATAACCACCATGAAATGGTTCCCTAGGCTATGCCGCTGCGCGAAACAAACGGCACGCCTGCAACGTTTTTTCAGTGAGTTACAGAGACACTCGGGCGAGTGGCCCAATCCCGGTAGGTAAACATGGGGTATCCCCCCCTCCCCCCCCCCCCCCCCCCCTATCTTAGGCTTGGTCACTAGTAACTCCGTTGTAGACGCGTGCTGCGATAAAGGTAAAACGTTTCGTCTGAGATGGTTTCTGCACGGCGAGGCTTCTTAACCCAAAATGGTCGGAAATAATAGGTCATTTTTTTTTTTGGCGCGACGTTTTTCTTGTGTTGTGTACCTAGAGCATGGGGTTTTTCCTCCTGTACATGTAGCAGTTTTTTTATTTTTTGTCTCCGAATCAGTTTTTCGGGAGAGAGAGGTCTTAAGCTCCTAAAATTGAGGAACCTTATCAGAAAGAAAAAAAGTTGTGCACCTCTCTCGTAGCACGCGTCTATCGCAAGCATGCGCTATTAGCATGAGGTCGTACGTGCGATACGACGACACCATGCCAATACCGCGCGCTTTTTTTTTCAGTTTGATTTCTCGACGTACATGGGCCTCACGAGGGGCTAATATTATAACTGTCAACGCTGCTAACTTGGACCCTCAGGTGGCCACAGCGATCACGAACGACCGCCAGCAGGAGAAGGAGAGCATGGCGGAGTTCATCGCGAAGAAGCGAGAGATGTTTCTGGTTCAGATGAGCCTGGACACGAAGCGCGAGGAGATCCGGAAGCTGGAAGAGAAGGCCCGGATGAAGGAGGAGGCCCTGCGAAAGAGCGAGCAGGCGAGAAAACCAAATCCTCACCACTGGTAGGTTGAAACTGGCTGTACCCGTTGAGCTCCCAAGGGGTAGGGCTAGCCAGCTCTACCCGTTGAGCTTCTAACTAAGTAGATACTGTGTGTACTCTGGACTCATGCTACGATAGAGGCATATATATACCGCTTTTTGGCCAAACGCTTGTCTGAATGGTCGGAATGTCATTCTTTGTTTTGCAAAGGCTACTTTCTTTTTGGGGATACCTGGGCCATGGGTTTTGTTCAACGAAGTTGCCTTTTCAGTACAGTCAAGACAAGTTTTTTTTTTTTCTCATACCAGGTTTGAGGATAACCTGATACGCCACCGGGGCGACCGGTACATAACTCAAGTATAAAACATCGGAAAATCAATGGTGCACTTATTCTACTGTACATGTGTCAAGGGGCTTTTACTGGAGCTGTGAGTCGGCACGACTCAAGTCACCAACTAGTTATTGGTCGGACTAATAGTTAGTCGTGACCCGAAGATACCGACTGTCCGAGTTATTCCGCTTCCATGCTTGTAGTAAGGATTGCTTAATGTGGGATGCACTTTTTCCTCTTTGGGCGCCCTGGGGAAGCCAACTTGGCTCGCTTCGCGCGCCTGACTTAAGTCAGCAAGTCCGCTGGCCATCAGCCGGTTTCGCCCGCCGACTTGCCGACTAAAGTCAATTAGTCGAGTAACGGCACGTACCGATTAGCTGTTAGTTGTGAAACGTTGCCGACTCAGAGCTCTAGCTTTTACCCTTTTAGAGCTGACCCTAAGGTTGTTTTTGGGGACAACTTTTTTTTCGTGCTCGTCCCACCCATTATTATCTTCGCACAATTATTTCTCTTTCTCCCTCCCTAGACGTAACTCAGACCCGGGTTCACTACGAGTAAGCAGGCTTTTCTTCCCCCTCCCCACTACGGCACGTGCCTTCAATTTAGGTCGCGATAATAAGTCGGCACTTTTTTTTCCCCTCGTCGACTCAAAATATAATAATGTGCTCACGGTGCTCGGAATTATTGTATGATACATTTTCCAGCAGCACCAAGGTTATGCAGAGAGTCAGAAGCCTGTGCAGATAGCGCTGTGCCTTGCATCTCGATTTCGAAGCCGTGTTTTCGTACGTCCGAGTTTTTTTTTTTATCGTTCGTTTGATATAACCCTCTGAAATTCCCATTCCGGTCCTATATATCCCATCTCCCATAGAACTCCCCAACATATCTTCGCGTCCGTATCTTGTTGCAAGCACCAATAGACCGCCCCCCCGCCCCCGCCCCCCACCCCCGCCCCTATCTCATCACCGTTCGGTGCCCCCTCCCCGTTCTCTTTCTTTCTCGGTTTGCAACAGATGTTGGAGGAGGACGCGATTCGCTTCGACACATTCCTCAAGGAGAACGACAAGAAAGCCCACGAGGCCATCAAGAAAGCAGAGCGGGAGACCAAGGTACGCGCTTCGCACCAACGAACGAAGTTTTTTTTTTCTTTTGTTTTTAGCCGCATCCAACATGGATGAGTTGCAACGTCGATCACGCACAGACATAATAAGGTGAGTCGCCGACCTATCTACTTCATTAACGGGGACACACACCCAGTGATTCGCGCGGTCGGAGTATCATACACAGCTTGCGGCAGAAATGAGTTTCGACGAAATCTTCGACCTCACAGCTGGTGGAGCGTATTTTAATTATTTTATTATAAACATTCCCATGAAGTAAAAAGAAGATACCAAGGGAAGAAACAAGAACCCCCATCCCGCCCCCCGCTCCCCCCAAAAAGAAGGAAAAACTTATCCCATAGAAACCCATACAAAGGGAAAATGAACCTTTATTGTCAGAGCTGCGAGTCGGCACGACTCAAGTCACCGACCAGTTATTGGTCGGATTAATAGCTATTCTTTTCCCGGAGGTGCCGACTATCCGACTTACTTTAACACGTTTCCATACTTCCAGGGAGGCTGTTTAACGCCGGATGCATGTTTTCTTTCTGGGGCCGGGGCCCTCTCCGCCGTGGGGGGGGGGGGTAATTTTACTTACCTCGCTCGCCCGAGCTAAGTCGGCGAGTCAGTTGGCGACCAGCCGGCTTCGCCAGTCGACTTGCTTACTAAAGTCATTTATTTGGCGAACGGCGTTCACCAACTAACCAACTAGACTGTATTAATAGTAGTCGTGAAACTCTGCCGACTCCCCCCAGCTCTACCTATTGTCTTCAAAAATGTTTATGGCAGCAACAGCCTTTCAACACTGATCTGTACGAAGAACTTGTTATGTGGGCTAACCACGCGCTTGCCGTGGAGTGGGTGGTGAAAAATAATGAACTCACACCAACCCAAGACATTCTACCAAACGGTTGTTCACTCTTGGAAGGAAACGCTATATATGTACTCCGAGTATATGTTAGGGGGAGGGTGAAGTTTAGTGATTCCATACTATTTCAAGACACTAACTATTTTTGAGGGTAGAGGGAGACGAGCGATATCAGCAACAATATTTCCTTACAAAACCGCAACAAAAAAGTGGCGCGTGATGATCACGACCAACCAACCGTTGGTTGTCGCTTTTTCGTGCAAAAAGCGAGCAGCACCTGAAAGTCAGGACGCAGTGTGAGCCAAGCGGGGCCGCTAACGGTCTTGTTGGCCGCCGGCGTGTTAATAGTAGTTCGAACAGCACGCGTACATGCGAGCGCTTCAGCGTGTGCTCTAAATATCATCAGCTTCCGACCGTTTTTGTTTTTTTGGTCGGCTTATGATAGCCAGCCGCGTTCTCTTTCTTAACACACCTCACCTTTTACGTTAACCGACACAACCGCTGCCGCCGCTGTGCGGCTATTGTCATGGTACTTCCCCGGGAGACCAACGATGTGAAAGATCTAGGATGAAAAAAAAGGATTTCACATGTTTTTGAAGGCATGTGCGTGTAGAAAAAACGGGGTTAAGATACTACCTTGTGATGACTCTTTCGGCCTTGATGTTCCGACGTGATTGTGATATGTCACCCCCTCGTTTTATCGTGAAAAAAGGGGATAGCATCAGCCGGCGACGCATAGGCAACTAGCTGAGGGGTTATTTTGCGGATTGCCTCGCATGGAAAACGTCACCACATCTTGGTTAGCGACACGCCCTTCAAGCCCGTTCGAACAGCACCAACGTTCTTTTTTGGGGTATAAAACACTTGGAATTAGTCTGTGGGATCACTTTTGCAGTGCTAAAAAGGTTAAGCCAAGCCACCCAAAGCGTTTATGAAGCCTTCGTGTTGCCTACCTCCTATGCTGGGTTCCGTCTGTAGGCAGCCTATGCGGAGGTTCGGCCAAAGCCCGTTCCATTGATATCACATCGTGTTCCAGGCTTTTGATACGCCTTTCGCCACCTCTCTCTCTGCTAACAATGACAACTCACGCACACAAGGAAAAAAAAAAATCACGCTTTCGGTTGTTGGTGCTGGTCCCCGCTGTCCGCAATCGCTGACCTGAACTGTTAACGCGGCCAAATAGTAACCGGAAGCTCCAACGTAACCAGAGCCATAACCGAACCGAAACCATAGCCACAATCTATACTTCGTGTGTAACCGTAACCTCAACTATAACCGTAACCTCAACTATAACTGTATCATCAACTATAACCGTAACCTCAACTATAACTCGAGTCTTCCGACGGTAGGAGTGCAGCAGGGGTTCTAATAATGTATTCTGAGCTTCTAGCTCAAGGAACACGATGTGTTTCTCTCACCCGAACACACGATTACTTCGAAAACATGCGTTCGTTCGGGCAACCCGACCAAGAAAATTTTGTATATATATACCTTATATATGTGTATATATACCTTGTAAAATTGTCATTCTTGTAACCGATAGAAACGTTTGGCCTAAGAATGTGCAGCACCTTACTAGTGGGATGGCTCACCCTCCACCGTAAGGTTCCGGTGGTAATCTTAACCTCAAGCCGAAACCGAGCCATCCCACGGCACAGGGGCGCAGAAGAAAGTCCCTGAGCTCCCAACACGAGGAGCTCAATGTTTCACCCGAAAAATGATTTCGAAGGCATTCGTTCGCACAACCCGACCGAGCTTCTATGCCTTAGTCCTAAAAAAATACCTGTACTCGCGAAATGACTTGACTACATTATGAAACCCGCAGTTCCTCACTTGAGGAGCTCAATCGGACATAGGGTATACCTTTTTTTGGCTAAAACCAAATACAGCCCCGTCACATCAACCATCGACGATTCACGTCAACCATTGGCTTCGCGGACGTTCCTTCCGCCTATTATTATGCCACAGCTGAAAACGGACAAGGCGCAGGAGATCAAGAAGCTGAACCAGCAGATTCAGATGGTGCAGAGCGACATGAGCAAACACCGGGAAGCTCTCGAGGACTGCCTCAGGTGAGGCTAGCGTACCGCCTTGTCTGGAAAAAAAGGGACCATTTCGATACCCGTGTTTATGCCGAAGTGGTCCTTACGTTTATTTTGAGGCCAAAGAGGAAAATAGCATCGTTTGTGATCGTTTTTAAGGCGTCTCCAGCAACAGGCCGTCATACTGGGCACAACATAAAACATATTCTACTACTGTATATACTATATGCTACTATTTCTACTGCTGCCGCTGCATGCAATGTCCCACACAAATCCCATGCAATTGTGTGTGGGACACAAATTCCATGCAATCTGTCTCTCAGAACGTGTGTATAGTTCGAAAGGGGTTGGCTCACGGGCTGAAGAACAAATTCCATGTAACTATGCGTGGGACACAAATTCCATGCAATCTGTCTCTCAGAACGTGTGTATAGTTCGAAAGGGGTTCGCTCACAGGCTGAAGAGTATCTTCCATGCAATTATGTGTGGGACACAAATTCCATGCAATCTGTCTCTCAGAACGTGTGTATTCTTCGAAAGGGGTTCGCTCACGGGCTGAAGAATAAATCCCATGTAATTATGCGTGGGACACAAATTCCATGCAATCTGTCTCTCAGAACGTGTGTATAGTTCGAAAGGGGTTCGCTCACAGGCTGATGAGTATCTTCCATGCAATTATGTGTGGGACACAAATTCCATGCAATCTGTCTCTCAGAACGTGTGTATACTTCGAAAGGGGTTCGCTCACAGGCTAAAGAGTTCACACCACCGTACGCGCCCCTACCTGCTCCCCCGCGACTTCCTCTACCCCAAACCAACAAAAGGTACAAGGAATTTCTGGACAGCTTGGTTCCTCAGGAGTGGTTTGAGGAACAGAATCGGATCAAGCGCGAGCGGCAGGAAGCGCGAAGACAGGCCCGAATCAAGCAAAGAAGGAAATCGTTTGAGGTATAAAAAAAAGGATTAGGTTTTTTGTGTAAACGCACGAAACACAAAAAGTAACGAACAAAGTGCAAGAAAACACACTGCTGTATATATAATAACGCAATTAACCGTAATGTATCGTGACAGCTTACTGCCTAGAAACGAACGGCCGGCGCATCGCGCAGCTTGCAAAGATGAGTGTCGATCCTATAAATTTGTCGAACTCACAGCTGATGGTATTACAATGATTTTCATGAAATAAAAATTAAATAAATGTGTTCGTTCGTTAAACATTACCGGACGATACCGCTCCTTAAATATATTCAAGACGGGGCATGCGAATGTTGACGTTATCGGTTAGAGAAAGGGGCGGTGAGCGACGCCCGCGCGTAAAAATCAAATCGCGTCGGTTTTTGAGAGTCGGGGCAGTGGGCATTGATTGCCTGACCGCAAAAGGTTGCATAGGTCGGGTCGACCGCTATCTACACCAGCTGTATGGTATAGATAGTTTATTATGCCGTTATGAGACGTCACGTCGTACAAGAGCCTTATCAGATACCAGGTATACAGACCCAACTAGGCAATGGAGTGAGTGAGAGCCGTCTCGTACGGATCCCAACCGGTATACAATGATCGAGTTCGCGCAGATCTTATAGCTCAGGGGTACACCTGTCCCGAAAAATCCAGATCTTGAAATGGAGATCAACTTTGTCTGATATCCAAAGGGTTGGGACGGCGCTTCCCCTCGCTCGTTGCATGTCGCATTGTTGATAAAAGCTGATCAACGAAAGAAAAAAACAGAGCAGGATTAGCTTGCGCGGTAGGATGTGTACACGCAAGATGACCCCGCCGCCCCCCCCGCCCCCCCCGCCCCCCCCCCCCCGACGAATCCCCAAGCTGGCTTCCTCAAGCAACGGAGACAGTGCCAACGAAGAGCTGTGTGTGTATGGAAAAATTCCACAAGATCGTTCCAAAGATCGTTCCAAAAATCGTTCCAAAGATCGTTCCAAAGATCGTTCCAAAGATTGTTCCAAAAGCCCTCATTTGAGTTGTACATGCTCCCCTTTGATTTAGGAGGAGAATGCTCGCTCAGAAGTCATCCCAGGGGGGATGCGTTGCTTTCCGTGATACACGGTGCACAGCATCGTGAGAGATGACGCATCCCACGCTAGGTGTAGGGGGTGCAGCAGATTCCAATAAATTTCCAAGCCTCCTGACATGAGGAAGGAGCTCAATTTCAACATCATCCGAAGCGTGGCTTTCAATGCATTCGGATTGCGCGGCGCAAAATACCGACCAACTTTTATTTTTATACGCCTCAGTCTGAAAAGAAGCGCATACTCGTGAAAGCAACATCAGGCTGGCCGACAAGTCCGCCCTTAAGGAGAACAACCGGTCATGTTGTACATTTTTTCGGCTCTAAAAAGTGCAATAACCCCTACCTTGGAGTGACTCAGATATCGTGTCCGTTTTTTTTTTTCAAATACGCCGGCTGTGAATTCGACCGATTCCAATCTAAGGGTCGGCATTCACAATTTTTTTGCAAGCTGCACGATACTCCGGCCGCGGCGTGGTTTCACGCAGAAGACGTGGACACGCATTTTGCTCTTCGAAGATAAACGACTCCCGTCGACGTTGCCAGGGTGAACAACATGATGGTACCCAGGGCGATTTCGGTCTACGATCATTCTGCGCGCTTGATGCTATGTCTACCCCGGATGGAGAAGTAAAGTATGTGTTGTTCCGTGTCGGCCCTATCCATACGATGGAGATCGGAGCGGGGAGCACCTTTCCCACTGGAACACAACCGAGGAAGG
This sequence comes from Undaria pinnatifida, assembly GCA_012845835.1. Classification (NCBI taxonomy): domain Eukaryota; class Phaeophyceae; order Laminariales; family Alariaceae; genus Undaria; species Undaria pinnatifida. The sequence goes on along the minus strand of JABAKD010000009.1, from coordinate 9,520,842 downwards.
CCAATTACCCCCTTCTCTTTACCTCCCTCCCTCCCAAGGGGTCATCTCATGACCACTTGCTTGCGCACTTTCTTCCTCGCGTCCACCACTGCAGTCTATTACGCTGTGCCCACCATTCCTCGCGATTATGCCGCCGACGTCTCAATTTTTGTTTTCTTGCATTGCCCTGCAGGAAGCGAAGAAGAGGGCAATGGTGGAGTTCGTGGAGGAGGAGCGGAGACGAGACGAGGCACTGGCTAAGCAGGTACGGCGGGCGTGTCAAGTGTTCTTCACGGTCACTTCGCACCGCCTCTGCATCGCCCATCACAGAGATTAGAGTCCCAACGCGCATCAATATTGCATGCACATGATAGAACAACCCACCTTGCAAGTACGACCCCTTCGATAAAACATCGGACGTCGCACAAACATATTTTGCTAGGTATAGAGTCTACCGCGGAAACTGAAGTCTCGAGCCTGTACGTATATACTCATTAGGGTGTGCTCAGAAACGAGCAAACACAAACAAGAATGTGAACGCAGTGTCTTCTTGGCCAGTGAAACCCCGATGCATTCCGTCCCAGCATTATGGGAAAGCGAGGACATCCTCAAGATTACGGCCATATATATTAATGAGCACACACACACACACACACTTCTCCTCTCCTGCTGGGGTTAGCGTCGGTTGGCAACGATGCTGTAAAGGACTCTTTTCATGACGTGAGCTAGAATCACCGGGGCACCGTGTTTTCTCTCCGTTTTTATGTCTTGCGGTAACCCGAGATGGTGGTGGAGTTCCTCCAGATCGTATTGTTGTGCGGAGTGGAGAACCTTGATTCTGCGCAAGGGGGATGCTATCGCGTAGTTTTCATGTGGTAAGGCACCCAGGAGGCGGTTACATTGTATCACCTTTGCTGTCTCTGGGAGTGGCTACACCAGAAAACGAAACGAACAAATTTTGAAGCTGTCAACCGATATGCACGAAATTACGCACAAGGTGCGCAAGTCCGCCTCACGAGCGGTTCATAGCAGGATGAACCTCACCCTGCATGCGACTCGCCGAGCATTTCACGGCGCTTCGCGCTTGGTGCACGCGATGTCTGTCTGAACGGTAAAACCCGAGACGCGCTCCGTCCCAGCATTGTAGGATTGTGAGGGTCAATGCTTTTCAGACTACGGCTATGAATGAAATGAGTACCGCCCCCCTCCCCCCCCCCCTCCCCCCCGCCGCCCCCCCCACCCCCCTACCCCTCCCCCCAAAAGGCTACCGGCTACTCGTACGCCTTTATACCACCCCCTTCCCTCTCCTCCACCCCTCCCGACATACTGCCCCTTCCTTCTCCCCACCTCTCTCTCCCGCTGTTCCCACCTCCCTCTGCCCCCGTTTCCCGTTTTCCTTGGCAGGGTCGGGTTAAGAAGAAGAGCGAAAAAAAGGCCAGACAGCCAGACCTCCCTTCCCTGCCAAAACTAGACCAGGAGCCGCTGAGCTCGAGCGAGGAGGACATTCCCATGTTTTTCACAAAGCAAGAGCAGCTTCTCGATATATTTCAGGTGTGTCTTTGGAAGCAAAAGACCACCGGCCCGTGTGTGCCGCCACTGACTCCACCAATATTGCTTCGGTGCTCGACTTTATTTTTTTTATATTTTTGCCCACCCCCGTTGCGAGAGCTACGCATATTTCGGTTTCTGGGAGTCATTGAACCCTTCTACTGCTGTGCTGCTTCGGTGAAAAGGCACCTGCTTCGGTAGCTCAGATGCACCATTTTTTTTCTGCTGTATTCTGTCTCAGTACCGGCTGTATTCTGTCTCAGTACCGTGGATCTTTCAATGTAATTATTGGATTTGGATGAGGCCTCCTGCGCCTGCAGGAGGTCCTCGCCCATCTTAGATCTTGGCTTACTCTGAAGTATCTCGCGACTGAACTCGTTTGCTAACGAGGTTTCAGGAGCGAAAAGAGGCAGTGATTGATCTCTTTTGTGATACAAAAATTCCGAGACGTTTTGATCAGATCCGTGGGTCCCATTGCTTGTGCCAAACTTGGACGCCCATCCCAATTCGATCACCATTTTACTCTATGGCTACCTGCTTGAGGGGCTCAATACCGTCACCCAAAATAACACTGTTTCCGAGTAGTCTGAAAGGGACATCCGATGAGCAAAACCCGTGGACTATCATAGGCATACAAAGAATCACCTTGAAAAACAAAGGATGACGTTCGGACCGATTTCGGGCTACAAGGGCTCCCCGGCAATGACTGCGACTACGGTGGGAGGGGGTACTCTGATGTCGTGTATCCACCGGAAAAAAAAAGGGGACGATATTTCCCGTGTAGCGCCTTCCGTCCTCCCAACGACAGACGCAGACGCGGAGGGGAAAATGAAGAGTCGATTTGGAGGCTGACCCCGAGCTCATGGAATAGCTGCCGCTAAAAAAACAGGAAGATACTCCCCTTTTTCACTGCTGGGTTTTCAATGAAATAGAAGATGCGTTATAAGGCGGTTCGTTTTGGCGCAACGGCCGCAACTAACAATTTCGTGGCGCGGTTTCGTTTCGTGTGGCGAACAGTAACAAAAAATAAACACAGCACGACAAAAGCTTCGAGAAGCCGCAAAGGCAGAAGGGGGTCGTCGCGCGCGGTCACTCACGCGAAAGGACCTAGAGCGACCGCGAAAAGTAGAACCGACAAAAAATGACCCCCCTCCCGTAGCCACGGTCCATTCAGAAAACATTTTCGCTACGGAGAGTGCTTCGTACCTCTTTAGTAGAGCGCACCCTAAAGGGGGCCAAGGTGGACCCTAAAGGGGGCCAAGGTGGAAAGCAGCAGGGGGAGGCAAGGGCGAGCAATCAAGATGCCTCCTCTACGTCAAAAAAAGCTCAAAAGGGACATACATGCAGAGCACGAAAAAAAAAATGTCCCCCCCCCCCCCCCCCCCCCCGCCCGCCCGCCCCCCGTTCCCTCCTCATCTCATTCTTCCGGAAAGCAACAATAACTTCAGCGCATCCTATTCTTGATATCGCAAGAAGCGTACGCCCCATGTCCCGACTACCGGTGACCACGCTCAAAATTTCCTTACAATACGTCCCCACCCCCATCACGCTGTCTCGCGCTCGGATCACGCGATGTCTATCGGGTCGGTGAAAACCCGACGTGCTCATTCCCGAAAGCATTGCAGGGGTGCGAGGGTCTATGGCCAAGCGACTACGGCTTTGCACGACGTGAGGACACACGCACACCCTCCCTTGCCCCTCTTTTCTCCGCGCTTGGTGCACGTAGCAGCCGCCAGGCCGGTGAAAACCCGACGTGACTTTTTTTTTTTTTTCATCATCACTGTTCTCCGGCGGATGGGGAAAAAAAAAAAAAGCTTCAGCTCACACACTCTTCCACGTATTTCCGTACACGTCGTGTGTCAATTTCACTCATTTGTATTCGCAATCCAGCTGGTTTTCTGGCGTGTCCTTCAGTTCCCGCGGTAGCGACAGCGCGAGCTGTCCCTACCGGCGGCCCATGACACTACTCCAGCAAGGCAAGCTGCCGTTCTGCAGTATGACCATCCCGGCCTTGTAGGCATGCGAGGGTTTATGGTCCTAAGGACTACTGCCATGCATGACAAAAATAACACCCCTCCCTTTTGCGTCTATGTTGGCGTGCATGATATGAGTACCCCCCCCCCCCCCCCCACGCCTCCCAAGGCTTCTGTGCTAACGTGTCCACAACATCGTTTTACACCTTTTCTTGCACCGAGAGCATTTTCACCAAGGTTAGATTTCGGTCGGCACCTCCTTTTGCTACCATAATGCGTACGTCGACGTTGGCCGGCTCGGAATTGGCGAGCCCTGAGGTAACTTGGCAATACCTACTGCGCCGACATTGGTCGCATCAGGTTTGGGTCAGTGGACGGGGTGCGAGTTATCGTGAGCTCAACCCCGTCCCGTCCGACCTCGCCGTGTGTCCCCGCCCTCGCCGTGTGTCCTCTCCATCCCTATGGGGTGCGAGTCATGATGATGAGCTTATCCCCTCGCCCCCCTCGCACTGCGTCTTCCATCCTCATGGGGGTCAGATTTATCATGAGCTGAAATGTCTTCCGGCCATCCTTGCTGTACCGTTTGCGTCGTCCTGTCACACCCAGGCCTTGGAAGAGCAGAACCTTTTTTTCATCCAGAACTCTCAGGAGACGGAGCACGCCCTGGATGAGCTCAAGCAAAACTTCGGCAAAGTGCAGAAGACAATGGACGCCAAGACACAGGTATGCCGGGACGCATGCTGTGGTTCGCAGCGAACGACTCCGCTCCCGAATGAACCGAGAGAGCTGAGGAGGTACCCCTTTTCCTACTTAATCATTGACCTATCCGGTGGCGACGTGTTCCCGCGGTCCAGCATCAGCTAACCTGAGCCAAACGAAAACCAAACTCGTCCTTTCCTCTCGACTGATTCTACGATAGCCCCCCCCAAAATAAAAACAGCGGTTTTCTTTAACGAACGTTTTCATGGCTGCTCGACACAAAGAAGGGTGCTATTTACGAAACGTCTCCGTACATATTCTTGTTTGCAAAGCACTATCGAACAATGACGTTGGGGAGGCAAGGGGCACCACCGCATTTCAGGAGGTACGGCCGGGAGCTGGTTTCAAAATCGGCTATTATTTCGTTAAAGAAATGTTGGGGGGGAGCTACCGTAGAATGACTCTCTCCTTCTGTTTTTCTTCTCGCGCGCGCTCGCTCGCTCTTTGCGACAGACCCTGCGGTCCAACATCAGCGAGCTCGTGCATAGCATCGAGGTGGAGGAGGCAAAAGCGGAGCAGCTTCGGAAGAGGATCGCCGCGAGCACGGGAGACACCTTGGACAGACAGGAGGAGCTGCTTCGACAACTCAACAAGGAGGTAAGCACTACATTAGGGCGGCTGGCACGTGCCGTGGCAGAGGGGCCAGCTCCATCCCACGCTAAGGGTGCAGCAGAAGATTCTAAGAATTTTTTCTGAGCCCCTAGCACGAGGGAGGAGCTCGATTTTCTCACCCGGAAAACATGACTTCGAAGACACGCGCGCGCGCATAACTCGAAACCAACATTTTCCACGCGCTGTCGACAGTCCTGACGACAAGCAAGCGTACTCGATAAAAATCACCGTACTGACAATCGATAGTGTTCCCCCACTCGAGGAGCTCAAAGCGGTCAGAGGACAAAAAAAAGGACTTTTTTTGGCAAACCCTGCCGTGGGATAGATGACGGATGATAGATGACCCCTGCACCATTTCTTTTTATTCTGAGGTGTCTCAATGGAGGAGCCATAGACCTTTTCCCCACCCCCCCCGCCCAGAAAAAAAAAAACGGTTTCGAGGAACTACAACGGCTACCGGATTGCACAAGTCGTTCCACGGCCTGTTTAATAGGTACCCAGGTGTGCGACGAAAACTGTAACAAAATCAAAGGGTGAAAATTATTTCCGACGAGTCCCGCCGTTCAGAGAAAACCGCTTTAGACCGAAACGAAATCGCTACTTCTTCTACCTACCGTAGCGAGCTTCGGCTTGTGGTATGCATCACAGGGCGGCTGCGGTCTGGTGCTTCTGATGGTACTCGCCGCGGTTTTCTTTTTTTCAGCTTCTTGACAATCTTCGTGCGTTGAGCATATCCCCTTGTACGCCCATGGTGTTAGACCATACCACCATGTACCGGGTTCGCAAACGAGAAAAAAGGGAGAGATTTTCTCCACTTCTTCTGCGTACTGCCTGAAAACCGATGGTGCACCTGGTGTGGTTCGGCGAGTGAGCGTGTTTTTGTCGTTTCTAGGAGTGGCGCAATCGCTCGCCAGCCGAAAAATTCTAGGGCCTGAGTTGACGGGGGAGGGGCGGGGGGGGGTTGAGCTCTCACACTGGACTGATTCTACGATAGCGCCCCCTCAAAATCAGCGATTTTCTTTAATTCGTGGTTCATGGTCGCTTGACACGAGGAAGGATGCTATGAACCACATGTCTTCGCCTATTGCCTTGTTTTGCCAAGGACTATCGAACCATGACATCGGAATGGGAAGGGGCACCGTATTTCAGGGGGGTACGGTTGGGAGCTGGTTTCGAAACCGGCGATTTCATAAAAGAAAAGTGTGAGGGGGCTACCGTATAGCGGATCACTGGTAGATACGTCGCCCCACGAACTGCGATTGGTGCGATGTTGGCGGAGCACTTGGTGCGATGTTCGCGGAGCACTTGGTGCGATGTTGGCGGAGCACTACCACTGTTACACTCAAAGGCACTTGGTAATGGCAGGGGGGGGCTATCGTAGAGTCAGCAAAGGTGTTTTTTTTTCGTCACGACCACATCCTACAGAGTACCGCATTGTCCCGGGGTGGTTCGTACCCCGCTTTTCGTGCGAGTGTAGCCACCTTGCAAGCCGCCGCACCAGTGAAAGTCCACGACGACGACAGCAGCAGTAATGGCTTTGCGCCTTCTTCGTCCAATTGCGAAGGACGAGGGCGAGGGCGGGATCGCGAGACCCCGCTGACAACCCTGCCGCAGGGGGTTGCCAACCATAGATATGTGTGATAAGAGGTACACCACAGCCACTGAGATAGCTGGCAGTCAGCGGCGAACGTTGTTAGAGATACAGCACAACCAACAAACTAGCAGTCAGCGCTGATGGTTAACCAGACGGACGCCACATACTGCTTTTTTTTTGCTCTATCCACGTCTTAACCGCCGAGCTTGCAGTCAACGCTGGCTTGTAGCTAAGTAGTTATGGCGTAAATCACCTAGCAACAACACAAAACACAATCTGGGGTCCGTATGGCTTACAGTCAGCGCTGACTGCTCGCTTAGTAGCTACGGTGTATCGCTGACTGCTGGCTCAGTGGTCACGGTGCGTATCTAGCAAAAACACAATATGAGGTCCGTCTAGCTAACAGCCAGCAGCGCTGACTGCTAGGGTAGTTGTTATGGTGTATCTCCATCAGCGCGCGCCCGGTACTTGATGCCAGGCATCACGCATACATACGGCTGAGCGGTTTTGCCACACGCCCTAGTCCTGACCGACCTTGAGACCAAGGCAATGATAGGGGGGAAATTTCATCCCCATTTTCATTACCGAGCGTAGGCCACTCACTCGAGCGATGACATCCATAACTCAAAAAAAAAAGAACGTGCTTGAACATTACTATTCTGCTGGCGCACGCGGTACGCACAATGCAATCCCATTCTGAATCCGAGACACAAAAGCGCGATATTGCGAAGGCATACATCACAGTGGAGTCGCCTCTGACGCATGCTACGACAGAGGTAGCAGTTTTCGCTAGTTAAGTTTCTGAAGGACGGGGCTCCTTAGCCCAAAAACGTCGGAAACAAGCAGAAATCACGAATTAACTGGCCCAGTGAGCGACCGCTGCTGTCCAGCTGTAAGCAACAGCTCTGTCTGTTCGCGTGTTCTACCAGTCTGCCAGCACCGTCCCGTGCGGTATCCACTTGGTATCTCCACAAGCGGTCAACCAAGCAGTGCCGGCTGCTGCTGTCAAAGTAAGCTACGTACGTACTCCGCCACAAAAACTATGAACCATAAAGCCGAATTATCTCTGGAACAACAAATAACATATCATTCTTGTATCGGTTCCCGATTCCTAATATATATATATATTTTTTTTTTGCATGATTATCGTTGTGTTCCTAGGCCATGGGAGTTTTCATCCGGTAGCGGTTTTATTTTTCTCCAACTCAGTTTTTGGGAGAGGTCTTAAGCTCCCCAAGTTGAGGAATCTCAGAAAAAAAGTGGTGCACCTCTATCGTAGCACGCGTCCTGTACAGTGCCGGTGGAGTAGTGCCGGATGCCCGCTATAGTGCCGGTATTTCCGGCTGGCTCACACCGGCCCTGCAGAGGAACCACTACTGCAGCCCTAAAAGGTGCCCCCCGACATGCTCCGTCCCAGCCAGCATTGCAGGGATGCAAGGGTCTATACCCTATGGTCATACGACTACGGCCATGCATGAATATCGAGTACCCCCCGCCCCGCGCCGCCTTAGAACCCCGTACCGCTCGGCGTCCTTGTCTCAACAGGTGAAACACGTGTACGAGCGCTGTGGCTTCGACGCATCTTCCAGCCCAACTACCCTTTACATGCTGAGCGACTTGGAAGCCCGCTTGGAAGATCTCCTCAGCCATATCGGCCAGATGCCCGAGGAGTACGTCGCCAAGGCCGAAAAGGTGTGGGTGTCAAAATGAGCTCGGTACTGTGACCAAGCCTTGATCTACCGTAGCACCCGGTATGCTGCTTACCAGCGGCAAGGGTTTGAGCAACCACCGTTCTTTGTGCTCCCCGGGAGGTATTGCTGTTTGCATCCTTGCCAGGTTTCGCACCTCGACGTCGAAGCTCATGCTGGTCATTGACGGATGGCCCACACAATGATAGTTGTACTGATTTTCATAGTAGAGCAGGGTATATCAAGGGAAAACGTCTTCGAGAACCCAGCACAAGCGAGCTTGATGAGACAGCCGTTGAATGACATTCGTCCGACATCCGCGCAAATGACCCCCCCACCCCTCGCCGCTCCCGTCTCCACCCCTACCCGCCCGCCCCGCGCGCGTGTGCGAACCCCACCTGCAACCCCGGTGAAACTCCCAGGAAAAGGAGAAGAAGCGACGAGAGAAGAAACGCGCGGAACAGCAGGCGCTTCAAGAGCGTATGCAGGCGAGTGTACCCCGCTTTCCTACGGTGTTGGTACCATTTTCCTTTGACGTTGGTACTCCCAGTCGCTCTTTCAGGCCTAGCCGTTGCTGCCGCTGCTGCTGCTGCGGTTGAGACGCGGTCCGAGTGTTTCATTCGCATGCATGTTCCCGATAGATACGATCGGTAAAAACGACGGTGTGACCCTTTCCCACTGAAAAATATATCTTGCTAATTCCTGTTAGTTTGTTCGCGAATTATGGCTGGGGTTCCAATGAGGTTTCTGTGTGGAACACAAAAAGCACGCATATATTTATACAGTCCGATGCATGCAACGACGAATCGGAAATCAGGTTTTGAGGCTCCCCATACACGACCCCTTCAATGCATTTATTCCTCCACCATCAGACTAGCCTGCACTAGGTATAAACATCAATTCCAGGAGGAGGAGCGCACCGCTATCACTTTCGTCCATTACTGATTCAGGGGTTGAACACTGGGAACTTAACCCGTCTGACAGACCGAGAGACAAAACAACTCCGAGCTAACCTCCCTCCATCCCCACCACCCACCCCCACCTCCCACTTTCCATGCCCCTTCTGTACAACGTCTCTCTATCTGCAGGAGGAGCGCAACCGCAAGGCCATCCAGCGCTCCCTGCAGGCCCCTCGAAAGAAGGTCGGTCGCCCGGTGATGTTCCGGAGCCGCCTGCAGAAGCGGCGGGTTAGCAAGAACAAAGACGATTCTCACGGCGAAGACCTCGACGAGATCAAGCACCTCACCTGACAGATGATGCTCTTCTTCTTTTGCAGTTATTTGTTCGTGGTCTAGTCTATGCTGTTAGAAGCTGTTCTTAGTAGATCTGCGATTGTTTCTTGTGAATACGATTGTTTTATCTGCCCCCCTTATTAGTGCGGCGCTTGCACTGGTAAGTGCGTATATGCGTGGGGGGGGGGGAATTTTCCTAACGAAAAAGTATTACCCCCCCTCGGTCTTGGTTTGTGTAGAATACCTTGAGTCCACCGTCTAAAATACGGCGTCGCCGGCCTTGTCTAGCCAGTCAGCTGAGGGGGATGTTGCGGCGGCATGTTTAGCACAGTTTATCCGCAGGGTTTCCAAAAAAGGACAACGCGGACGATTTTGCCGTCCGCGCACGGAAGCAAAGCCCACACAAGTAACGTAAGTTTGAGTGAAGTGGCTCGACGGTGGTCAGTGAGGGTGTAAGGAATCTGGGTGGGACCACCGACCAGCGCAGGAGGCCTCATCCAATCTAATACGTACATTAAGAGATCCGTAACGGAGAGGAATAAACTGCTAGTACTATCGTCATCCAATCAGATGAGTCCAAACTGTAACAACTGCTGTTGAACAGAGACTGGAACCGCACCTTTGATGAGATTTACTTGAAAACTGTATCGAGTGCAGTCGTCTGTATCGCAGCCCCTGCAAAACCTCGGTAATACACGAGGAACACGCTAAACACTTCATACTATCCCGCCCACCCTACATTAGGTATTCTTCCACAGGTTGCGATCATTTCCGGAAAATGCCGCAACGCTGAAGGTGCCTCAGTCGAGGGCACCCTCAGCGCGCGTGGAATTCCACGGGCGATGACCTCCTGCCGGCGCAGGAGGCCTCATCCAACCCAATACTTACATTAAGTGATCCGTAACGGAGAGAAATAATACTACATAATACCTTGAGTCCACGGTCTAGAATACCACATGGCCGGCCTCGTCTAGCCAGTCAACTGAGGGGGATGTTACGGCGGCATGTTTAGCACAGTGTATCCGCAGGGGTTTCCAAAAAAGGACATGGCGGAAGGATCAAAGGGAGCAAAGCAAATAAAACCCTGGGAGATACGACGTTCTTTGTATATGCAGAAAATAAGCGGCGTGAAGCCCCAGGCCCACTCCATCCCTTCCGCTAGATCGTTCCGTTATTCTGGGTATTATCGAACGCAAGAAGAGACCGACATATATGGAGCTAGATGATGGCTCGGGCATACTTCGTACAACCCTTACGGTGCGTTGGACCTCAGGAACGCAGGTGGCAGTCGCTGCATGATCTCGGCGAGCTTGGGTATGTCTAGTAGGAGGTTGGGTCCTTGCACGCCAAATGATGTGCGGCGCTCGCGTATCCGGAAACTTATATATATTTAGTCTAGTGTTGTTACAGTGTGAACATACCAGGCAAATGCAAGTGACTTTGACTTCTTTTCTGTGTATTTATTCGAGCGAAGCGAGTTTCTAATCTACACCTGGGCCTCGCAATATAGGCCCCCATGAAAAAAAAAAAGTTTGCGTGCGTGCTTCGACGAAATGTTAAATTAATGGTGGGGGACACAGAGTGCCTCCTGCAGGTCTGCCAATTGAGCAGGTCCTCGGAGAGTACTCACTTTCGTTCCTTCGTACCGTAGAGATGTAGCTTTATTCGTTTTCCACCAGAGCCCGGGATAGCTTTTGAGATCGGAGGCACGTGCCTTCGATCTACTTCCTAACTTTCCCGAATATAAAACGCCAACCTTATCATACGGAACCCATCCAAATGATCTCAAATTCGGATAATTACAGGCCTTTCGAGGCCGTATCTTAACACTAGCCCACCCTGATGAGTCGCATATGCAGAAATATGGGAGATTCGGGGAAACTCCGGTTCTACGAACTAGACGATAAGTCGAAGATGCGGCTCCTCAAAACCCACTCCAACACCTCTAACCGTCTGGCTACGGAGCCAGGAACACGCGAAGAAAAGCAGTAGAAAGAAACGCAGACCCTACAACAAGGCAATAGTCACCCATCAAAAACCTGCCGCTGACACCGTTTGGGATCATTTGATTTTAGACTGCAGGTGTAGGCAGACCACCACGGAGCAACAAAACACATTCGAGCAGACCACCACGGAGCAACAAAACACACACAGCAGACCACACGGGCAAAAACAGCAGCACACACCGCTCACACAGCCGGCACACAGCGCTCACACAGCGGCCAGCACACAGACAGCGGGCGCAGCGGGCGACAATAGTGGCCAGCGGAGAGCGGGCATGGAGAGTGTGTGCCCGCTAGGGGTGTGTCCGCTGAGTGTATCTACTGCTGTCTCGTGGTGAGAGTAGGTCATCATGGAGAGACGTCCGTTGGGGGCGATTGACCCAAACTCGGTCCGTGCGCCAACGCCAGAAGGGCGACAGCAGACACGGCGGAGGGGCTTGAGAGGGACCTCTACCTAGCTAAGGGAGCCAAGGTCATGCTTTCTACACCTGGGCCTCGCAATATAGGCTCCCATGAAAAAAAGGTTGCGGGAAGAGCTAAGGCTGGTGGACTTAGCAAAAAGCACGCGGGGTAGGTACAAAGGCATGGGCGTCTTCAACGCCGTCGCGGCCAACTAATGACTACATCAATTGCAATACAACAAACGTCACATCGGCTCTATTCCACCTGTGGTGCCCCTCGCAATCACACGAACCAATGGCCCGTGGACGCACACGTCTGACGACAGTTACATCTATCAGCTGTCGCTCGTTTCAGCGACAGCTATTGTATCTTTAAACTACTCGTCTTTCGCATCAGACGGCACGCTAACGAGGCAGGAGTTGCCACTCCATCACGAACGATCCACACAGCTCGCCTTTATAACATGGTGTCCGCACAGCTCGAATTTGTAACATGGTATCCGCGCCCCTCGACTTCGAAACATGGTTTCCAATCCGAGAATCGAACTCGGATTATCATGCGATGGAAGACTGCGCACATCGGATGGACGACGATCTAGGTCTTAAATTAGTCCTCATGACAACATGTTGTACAGGGCATGTACGTGTAGTCCAGAGCCAACCCAGGAAACATGTGATAGATTGTGCAGGTCGTAGGGCTCCCAATATGGCAACATGATCTAGGCCACGCAGATCATATAGAGCCTTGGGATCTGTCCACCGTGAAAGACAGAGATCATGACATCGGATTTGATCTTTGTCGAACGTGTGGAGGGCTGGCTCATCCGACCATCTCCCCGACGCACTGTCCCATCTGCTCAGGTCAGGCTTGACGGATGATTCCATCCATGATTCCCCGAAGATGCGACCTTCGGCGAGACAAACGATTACATAGGGGCCAGCTTTTAATGGTTTCCCTCTGAATGGCCTAGAACCGCTGGACGAAGCGGTGGTAGACCCGGGGAGGGCGTGAGAGAAGCAGGTCATAATTACGATGAATGCAGCCAAGCCATGCTCAGTCTCGCCCACTGCGCCTTTGCCCTTTGCCGCTCGGCGCTGTTGTTGACTGCCGCTAAAGCTAACCTGCGCGCTGCCGCACCGCAGACACCTAGCCACGAATCAATAGTGTTATTTTCGTTTTATGCCCCTAGGCCATTCAAAGGCTACTGAGTGCGTGCTTCGCTCAATCGTTTTATTTTCGGGTCATTATGTTAGCCTCCCGTGCCGCTCGGTGGCCGGAAGCAGAATAGCAAGAGCCTTGTACTCGGCAGATAAAATACGAATTCGTTCGTACTACCCGTTTCTTTGCTCAATAATCGCGCCGTGAACAGCAGTGGTAGCAGCAGCAGCATTCGTTTCTTAAACCCGGTGAAACAGGCCCAAGCCTCGTCAGTGCTCGAAGGAACTGGTGGCCTGAACAAGTAAGCCACCCACTCGCTTTCGCGAAAGCACGTGCTTCCAAGAAAAGCATTCCTTGGCGGTATGACAAGGCTCGCAAGGGACGAGCGAAACAGACGGATGACGGAAAATATTGTTACACGGCGGTGAAAGCTACCACCACCGCGAGTGGCCACACTACCCTCCTAACCTCCCGCACACGATAGTCAGTCGTCGATCTACGACGCATAAAATTGTTCGATTTCCAAACATTGATGCGTTGCAGATTTGCCTAGTGCCACTCACCCCCCCCCCTCCCCCCTTCCCCACGTCCCTCCTCTCCCAGCGCACACACACCGGGCGCAAGAAGTACCACGCATAAAAACAAACATCTACAAGAACGAAAACAAGCGTGTCCAGCCGAAGAGACACCCACGTGCGTCGCCCATATGAGGCTGGCAAAGATGCGGCAAAGCACACCCCCCCGCGAGCGCCACAACCCGCGCCGCCTTCCCCCCTCCTCTCTCCGCATGACTGCACAACAATCTCTACCTACCCACGCGTTGAGTCCAGTCATTACTCGGACAGAAAAAATGTTTGGTCTGCCGCCGCCGCCGCGTCCTGAAGACTGCAGCAGATCGAAAATCCACGCTTAAGCCGCCGGGAACGGCCAGCACATTCTAACCATGTTCCGAACTACTCCCTAACCCTCCCCCCTCTCCCCCCTCCTTCATTCTACTTCCCCGCGCTCCCGACACCAATGCTGCCGCCGTGTGAACGCCGCACAGCTATGGGAAACCCGCCCTATGGGCCATAAAAAAGTTTTCCCCCGTTTTTGAAAGGGGGGCTGTTCCGCCTGCCCTACCCTATATTGCCCCCACCCTCCCAAGCAGAGCAACACCAACATTGCCGTCCAGCAGGCGTGGAGAGCACCCGCCCACCCATCCACCCACCCATCCACCTTACAAACAAGCGCAGACGCCGCCGCCACCCCTCAGCTGCTACTGCGCAAAATAAAACAAACAATAAAAACCATGTCGTGCCTGCCTCCCGAAAATCCAAAACGGTCGGCAAGAAATTTATAAATCCACCCATCCGTTCTTCGACCTATGCGTCCACCCATACACCCACCAAACCCATCGGCCCTTCAGCAGCATGGGGCGGTGGTTGCCGAGCTGAAGCACCAACTGAGCACAACGTGCGCGTCGATGCATTAGTGCTTCCTGGTTGCGGAGGTTAGCTGAACCCCGTCATCGTCCGCCCGGTCGATCCCCGCTGGTGTTGGTTGCCGTGTAACCCCCCTCCCCCCCCCTCTCTCTGTCTCTCTCTCCTCTTCACTACACGGCAAAGACAGTATATCGTAGCACCCAAGCGAAGACATATTACTTCTCTGGAACGAAAAGAGCACAGCCGCCGGATAACCAAACCGATTACACGGCAAAGGCAGCAGCACCACCACCGGCAGCCGCACACACGCACGCTACGCATGCGTTCATTGAAGACAAGAAAAAAAACGTTACAACATGACAAAAAAACAACAACTACAACTTCTTTTTTCACCGCCGCCTGCGCTTCACATGTGGCGGGCGCGGTGCCTCGTCACTACCCTCCCCGCCCTGCCCCGCGCCGTCGCTATCGCCCCGCCCACTCCCACGACCACCCTTACCCCCTCCACCAGCCCCTCTGGGACGTGCCCGTGAGGGGCTAGCCCGCGACGGGCTAGCCCGCTTCCTACGTCGCTTACTGGCCGACACCCTCCCCTCCTCATAGTCGCTGTCCGCGTCTTCTTCCGCCGCGGCTGCGGCTGCTGCTGCCGCCGCTGCCCGCGCAGCCGCAGCAGCCGCAGTAGCCCCCGGCGGCCGTCCCCGCCCACGTCCCCGTGTCGAAGACGACTTCTTCTTCTGAGGTTTCTCTGTGTATTCCTCATCACTATCATCGTCCTCCTCCTCCTCCTCTTCTTCCTCTTCTTCCTCCTCCTCTTCCTCCTCCACTTCCTCCTCGTCCATTTCCTCTTCCTGCTCCTCATCTTCCGATTCTTCCTCAGGCGGGGCAGGCGCAGGGGCGGGGGCGGGGGAGGCGCGGCCGCCGCTGCCTGCCCCTCCACCTCTTTGGGACTTCTTCTGTATGGTGGGGGTGGCAGCGGTGCTGTTATAGGATGAGGAGGATCGAGAGGACGGTCGCTGGGAAGCTTCCCGGATGGCTCTCTCAAGCCTGTCCTTCATCGTATCGAGACCCTTCTGCGCCCGGATGAAGCAGTCCGATTCGTCCTGTGTACGATCGAAAAACAGAACAAAACGCCAAAAGCGACGCCGAAAAGGGACGAGTGAAAAACCTACAGGTCGAAGAACTTGAAATTATGGGAAGTCTTGAAGTATGCGGAAGTCTTTGAACGACGAGCGAGTCTTGAATTCGTGAGGAAGTCTTGAAATCACGGGGGAGGGGCGAAAGGGGGGGAAGTCAAGTATACAACCAACCATTTTGTCGAGCTAGGCCGAAAGTCTATACAGCCCTTGCCTACCAATAGCGCTCGTGTGACACTAACCTGGTTGTACAGTTGCGCGTTGCCGTAGACGGTGGTCACATCTTCCCACAGCGTGGACACGCCCAGCTTGGCGTAGCGCCCCTTCTTCTGGCGCTTCTTGATCGTGCTGAAGTCCAGGGGGCGCGGAACCTGTCCGGAGAAGACACACACCACACAAAAGGCACACAAACACATACACGCACTGCAGTTAGGGCAACAGCAGCAGCAGCCGTCAACTCGGTTGACCCCTTGAGGACGGCACTCCCGTTGCGGGGACAACTTAGTTGGAACTAGACTTAAAATACATGTAATCGTGCACAGTGCAGTAGTAAAATTATAAAACTGTGGATACCAGGTCCTCTTCCCCTAAATTCTACTGCCTCATTACACACAAGTTCAAGGTCACCGGAGGTCCCAGACTCCGCTCAGCGCTGACCCGAGGCATCGACCCACCTCGGTCGTCCTCTACACCATAACCACACAGAGCGACAAGTTTCTAGGGGCCCAGCCCCACATAACAAACCTCTTTAATACCCAGAAAGACCGAAAAAAAATGGTCGAATTTGATGATTAGGAACCGTACATTATGGTGTGAGTGCGCCGCGCAAGTAGCCATCATTCATAACTTTGTTGATGTTGGACCAAGCCGCAAACTCTACTGGGAGGGAGAAATGGGTGGACGGGTGGGGAGAGGGCCCAGACAGGGGAGGGGGGGGGGGGGGGGGTCTCTCGATGTGCTCAGATTAGCACGGCCGTTTCATCTTTACAGATAACGTCAACTCGGGCACCTCGCGTGTTCGTCCACCGTTCATATGATCAAAAATGAAACAAAAAAGGGGAAACGAACGAAATAATGCATACGCCAGAACAAGACGCAGCCTGCACGGCTCGTCTCCGACAAGTTTTGAGAAGTTTTTAAGGCTGTCGTCGTGGCAACAAGAGATCCCCCCCTCCCCTTCAACAAGCCCTTATATATGTTTGTTTAGATTAGCACGGCCGGTTCATCCTCAAAGGCAATCGGATCGCCTCCGACAATTTATCAGAAGTTTTAAGGCTGTCGTCATGGCAACAAGAGATCCCCCCCCCTCGCTCGCCCCACCCCCCCACCCCCCCTACCCGGCTTCCGCGCGCCTCCAAAAGAGATTTTGACCCCCCCCCCCCCCCCCGCCCCTCCTCACGCCTCCTCGCGAAGTTTGACCACATTTTAAAGGCTATCGTAACGGCATCGAGAGACCCCCTTCCCCTCCCCCCTCCAACGAGACCGTATATGTTTGCTCAGATTAGCACGGCCGGTTCATCTTCAAAGGCAATCGGATCGCCTCCGACAAGTTTTGAGAAGTTATTTCGGCTGTCGTCATGGCAACAAGGGGTCTCCCGTCTGCTTCAGTCCCTCCCCTTCTTTCCACACGTTTATAAAACAAAAAAGGCACCACACGTGTGAGATTGAGGACAAAAACGGGTTTTGTAGTTTCCGCCCACAGATTGATTAACATCAATCCGTTGGCCCTGGTACAAGATACACTGTAGCTCTAAGGGGAGTCGCCGACCTATATCCTTCACACACACCCAGAAATACGCGCGATCGGAGTATCACACACAGCTTGCAAGGACGGATTTTCGACGAAATCTTCCATCTCATAGCTGGAGTGTAATTTTATTTTCATCATGTATATTTGCAAGCTGCGTGTGATGCTTCGACGCTCCTACGATATGGTGTCACAAGCCCGGCCGTTTAATCTTTCAAGACAACCGGGTGGCCTCTGAAAATATTCGAGAAGCTTCGAACGTCGTCGTCACCGCAACAAGACATCACCCTACCTCCCTCCCCTCCCCTCCCCTCCCTCCCTTTTCCACGCGTCCCTATTATGTTATAGAAATATTCTAACAACGTCAGCTGTGAGTTCGACATATTTAGGGGCCATACTCATCTTTGCAAGCTGCGCAATACACCAGTCGCTCGTTTTTAGTCAAGAGTTTTGCTCAGATTAGCACGGCCGTTTTATCTTCAAAGGCACAACCTGTACGGTTCGCCTCCGACAAATAATTGAGAAGTTTTAAGGTTCTCGTCATAGCAACAACGAATTAGATACCCCCCCCCCGAGACTACAGCCATGCATGAAATGAGTATCCCCTCCCCCCTCCCCCGATGGTCAAATGACTAAGGCAAGCACCGAACTAGTACGCCCCCCCGCCCTTCCCAGTGTGGGGATGCGAGGGTCTATGGCCTCAAGGCTGCGGCTATGCATGAAATGAAATGAGTACCCCGCTCCCCCCACCCCAACCCCCTCGCGCCCTCTGCCGCGGCCTCTTTGCGCGCGCGCGCCAACGCACGATTTTGTTACTCCGGACAACAGACTAGACATTTAATACGACGATCGCGCGACCGTCTAAAATCTAAAGCACGTCGCCACCATGCTATCCGAAAGAGGCACAACCATTTTTAGACGACGCTTTTCTTCAGGCTGGACAAGAGACCGCACAGCACAGCATACAGTGCAATCATCCTCGCAGCAACGGGGAGGCGCGGGGAGGGGGGGGGGGGGCGGGACTCCCGTTTGACCTTCAGCCCAAACATGAAGAAACATGGAAACAACCAACCAATGAGGGACCACGGGCCAGTACCACGGAATGGGGGTAGACCGCCAGCATTTGACTATTTGTTTACTTCGGGTATGTGGGGAACATACGTATTCAGCGAGCATACAAGGGTCACAAAGGGGTCACAGAGTTACAGCAGCAGAATTGACCTGTGACATACTGTAGTATGCATAGTCTATGATATACGTTTGTGTTGAATGCTCATGTATGTGCTACTTTCGAGATCACAACCGCAGAACCACCACCTCTTACGTTGAAAAATCCCCCGCCCGCTTGCACCATCCCCCCCCGCCCCGCCCCGCCCCATCCCTCCCTCCTTCCCACCCCCACCCCCTCTTCGTTCCCTTCCCCCCTCGTCGGGTCATTGAAAATCCGACGCGCCCCGTCCAGGCGCTGTCGGGATGCGAGGGTCTATGATCATACGACTGCGGCTATGCATGAAATGAGTACTCCCCCCCCCCCCTGTCACCCCCCCCTTCCTCCCTTCCTTCTTCCCCCCCTCCATCCCTTCCTCCATCTCACCACATCCCTGTATCCGGGCAAGAGATCCGCGTCTACCGGCGCGGCGAAGTACCCGAGCGGGTCTTCCTTGGCGAGGTAGGCTAGGCAGTTCATCACCGCCGTCCTGCGAACGGGCAAACCGGTAACAAATCGAAAAGAAAAAACACAAAAAATAGAGCGTACCACCGTCAACATAATGCACTGCATGGTATTACAGGGGCTATCAAAAATATCCAGGTACACGCCCAAAAAAATGCCTCACGCGCCCAGCTGCCCTAAGCAAGCCGCAAAGCACAAGAACGAGGGAACACCGCTCCGACCCTCCTCCGTGCCGCCATACAGCTCGGACGCCCTCCCCATCCCCGATCAAACGCCTCCCCTTCCCGCCCCATCCGCCCCAACACAACATGGAACAGTTGTAACCTCACTTTTTCTGCAAAGCGTCGAGCTTTTCCCACGCTTCCTCCAGCGATGCCCACGGAGGGCCCTTATCCACCTCCCGCTTCCCTCCTCCTCCTCCGCCTCCTCCGCCTCCTCCCTTCTTCGGCGTCCCTACCCCCTTCCCCTTCGATCCCCCCCCACCCCCCCCTCCACCCCCTCCCCCACCCCCCTTAGCCTTAGCCTTCGCACCAGACGCCCCCTTCGGGCGCTTCGCAGAAATAGGCGCACCCTCATCTCCCCCTCCAGCCCCCCCGCCACTAGAAGACGGCTTGCTCCGCTTGCCCGACCCAGACCCGCCGGCGATACCACTGCTGCCGCTGCTAGTGCTGCTGGCGCTGCTCATGTTGCTGCCGCCGCTACCCTTGGAAGGTCGACCGACGGAGCGCGTGCTACCGGCGATGTCGCAGTCCCGGCAGATAAAGGAGGCGCTGTTGCCGCTGCTACCGCGACCTTTCGCGGACTCGGAGGGCGTGTCGGCGCACTGGACGTTGCCCTGCCGATGCCGACGCGGGTAGCAAAACAGGAACCGGAACGGTATTTAGCGTTGTAACCCTTTCACACATCCCACAGATAACGATCTAGACAGATCACGATCCAGACAGATCACGATCCAGACAGATCACGATCTAGATAGATCACGATCCAGACATATCACGATCTAGACAGATCACGATCTAGACAGATCACGATCTAGACAGATCACGATCTTGATCACCGTCTACATGACGATCTATTAATAGACAGATCACGACGTAGACCACGATCTACACAGATCACGATCTAGACCACAATCTAGACATATCACGGTCTACAACACGATCTAGGCAAATCACGATCTAGACAAACTTCGATCTAGACACATGACGATTTAGATCACGATCTACATGACGATATAGGCAGATCACGATCTAGACCACGATTTGGATAGATCACGATCTAAACAGATCACGATCTAGCAAGAACACGATCTAGACAGATCACTATCTATACAGGTCACGACCTCGATCCTATTTTGGTCGTTTTGGCATTATATTTGAAAAAAAAAAAAAACGTCAGCTGGGAGTTTAAGGGTCAATGCTCAATACTCAACTTTGCAAGCTGCGTGATACTCCGGCCGCGCGTTTTTACTCGTACAGCAATCTCACGCATGATCTGCACAGTACAGATCCAACCCAGGAAAACACGTGCTACATAATTCAGGTCGTTCGGCAACATGATCTACACCATAGGCTACGCAGATAATTTCGAGGGATCTACTGTAGATGAGGACCACCGGGAACGAGCGGTGCCTACCAAGCGGGGCGAACAAACAAAAAAGGAGTTCGAGGTGCCGGGTGGTGTGGGGCAAAGAGGGATCGGCACGGTAATCATTTAACCAGTCCACCACGTAGACAAAACAAAAAAAACTCATTCCTAATTCTAAGTGCATTGTCGTCAAAAAAAGAGGGCGACACTCTAGCGGTATTTTTATCGACCGGGGCAAACAAAAAAACTAGGAGTTCGAGGTGCGTGGGGGTGGCGCGTGGGGGCTAGAGACAGAGGAACGCAGTATACTGTTGAAAACTCGTTTTATTACCAATACTCAACAGTGCAAAAAAGTATTCCACATATACAAGTACGGAACTTTAAATACTACTTCCCCCAACACCTTGTTACTATTTCATACCATGGTATCAAAATACTACAAAACGTGTCATGTCCCACAATTATTCCATCAACTGTTCCCCCCAAAACGGGCGTCTACCTCTATAACGGGTACACGGCTCTTCCTCTCCGCCCACTGTCTTCCCGACACCTACCAAACCCCTCGAGTACCCCCCCCCCCCCCCCCCCCCCTCTACCACCCCTCCCGATATATATCATACCGTTAACGTACCCCCCCCCCTTAAATCTCTCTCAACACCTCGCAAACCCTTACTACCCGCCCCCATCCCACCCCCGCCTTGTCTCGAAAGGGATGCGTGGTTCAACGGTCAAAAGACAAAAGCAAGCAACAAATGAGTAGCCCCCCCCCCCCCCCCCCCCCCCCCCCAAACAGCACACCAATCCACCCACCTGAGCCTCGCGTTCCACCTTCCCGCAAGCGCACCGTACCACGAGTTCTCCATCCTTCCCCACGCGGGGCGGAGGCCCGGTCCCCATCGCCCCCCCACCGGCGCCTCCTGACTTAGGACCATCCCCCGACTTCTTCGAAGACTCCGCAGACTCCGATTTACCCCCTCCCCCCCCACCACCACTAGACCCCCTCCTCGATTTCTTCGTCTTGGGAGTCTTACCCCCCCCCCCTCCACCACCACCACCCGCAGTCGAAGATTCCTTGACCCTAGCCTTAACAACCTCCTCTTCGATCTCCCCCTCCTCCTGCTCCTCATTCCCCTCCCCCTCCCCCGAACCGCCGCCATCGTCTCCCTCTCGATGAGCGCTCGAGGAGCGGTCCCTATCTCTCGCTCTAGACTTCCCCTTTGCAGCTGGAGCGGTGGCGCCGGGCGTGCCGTTGCCGCCTGATGAGGCGGGGGAGGACGAGGACCCCTTGTTCTTGCTGCCTGAAGCGGGGGTCTTGGACGCTGGATTTCAAATAGAAATGTTCAGAGGGGAGGTGGCAGGGGGGGAGGGGAAGGGGGGTAAATAATCATAACGAGGACAAAAGCTACTCATTTGTTGCTTGCCTCAAGTCATTTGACCATTGACCACGCATCCCTCTCGAGGCGGAGCACCGTTCCTACTCCTAATACAGACATCTCCAAAATTTGGGCGCTCATTACAGTTCTTCCATATACTACTTAGAAACTGTTTCCTCATCCCATTACTGTCCTGTTTCACCGTCTGCGGCCACCATCTATCTGCCAGGACAGCGATCGTTTTCTCGCTACTCTCTAGTCTACCAAAACCTTCCATGTCACATACGTCAAATTTCCTCATCTCCTCTAACGCATCCCGTTCCTCCTTGTATATTTCACATTCTCCTACTATGTGAGTCCTACTCTATCGTCGCTGTGCCACATGGGCACATATGTGTAGCCACGTCCCCTCCTCCTCCCGACTACTGGTATATCTCTTTCTTTTGGTACTTCTTTGTACCGTGGGGTCGTGGACGGGGGGGGGGGGGGGGGTCGCAATACATCGGGTACCCCGATTCAAGAGCATCCGAGTTAAGAGCATTCGGGAGTTGAGAGCGGCCAACTCGGCATGTCCCGCCACACAAAAAGGCTATATATTGCCCACTACTGATAACAGCGCTTTGTAGTTAAAAGCGCATGTATCAGCTTGTCACGGGTCACTCTTAAATCGGGGTATCCACTGCAGTGCAGGTTGAATACGTAGTGACGGGCGATATTTGCTAACATGAGTATCGACCCTAAATTCGTCCAACTCACAGCTGACGTCGTTGGAATAATTTTGTAGAATAGTGACTCCGCTCTTTATAGTGCCGATGGAATCGGTTGACAATGCTGAAACTCTCTATAGTAACACTATCGCTATAAGTGTCGGTGCCCTCAATAGTGCCGGCATGTGCCTAGTGCCGGTGTATTGGGGTGGCATATACCGGCACTATTGGGAGCCCCCAAGCGTACTTGTATATTAGCAAAGATGTTGGTTGACGGTCTAGTTTTGACCCGTCAAGGCGTCTTTGGACTTATCATACTAGTTTTAGCGTGCGGAGATGTCGGTTGACGGACTAGTTTGACCCGTCAAGGCGCCCTCGGACTCATCATACTATTTTCGGAGTGGAGTTCCTTGACGGCTGTTCGTCACGTCCGTCAAGAGGCAAAAGTGCCGTCAACCGATATCTTTGACATAGAGTACTGTAGTTGTATTGGCCGTCGTGGTGCCCGAAATACGCGGTCTCGACCTTTTTATCCGAACAGCAAAGTCAAGCAAACAAGCAGATCAAGCACCTACCCGGAGAGCCTACTAACACCAAAATATAAACAGCCAATCGCCATACACGAAGCCATGAAAAACCCAACCAAAGCAATCAAGCAAAACCAACCAACGCGACCAAGCAACTAAAGCCACCAGCCACAACACCCAACGCAATCAATCAACCAAGCAACAAACCCAAACCCAGCCAACCAACCGCACCAAGCAACAAACCACACCAAACCACACCAACTTCAACACCCACAACGAATGACCAAGAAAGAAGGACGACTGACCCGCTTTCTCTTAACCAAACCAAACTACCAACCAACTCAACCAGACCTCAGACCACCAAACCAACCAAACTAGTCACAATAAAAAACAACCGATCAAGAAAGGTGACTTGACCTGCTAAACCAAGCCGTCATACAATCAACGAAATCAAACCCAACATTTCTTCTTTTTTTTACTCTCCGGCGGATGGGGGGGGAAAAATAAAGCTTAAGCTCACCACACTTCCACGAATTTTCGTACACGTCGTGTGTCGATTTAACTCAGTTACCTTCGCAATCCAGCGCTAGCTGGCGTGTCCTTCGGTTCCCACTATAGCGATAGCGTGAGCTCTCCCTATCAGCGGTCCCCGTTACTACCCAATCAACCAAACCAAACCAAACCAAACCAAAACCAAACTAAACCAAACCAAACCAAACCAAACCAAATCAAACCAAACCCAACCAAAACCAAAACCAAAACCAAATCACACCAAACCAAAACAAACCAAACCAACCTCTTAACCACAACGATTAGCCATGAAAGAAGGACGATTCACCCCGCATGCTTGGACCCAACTAAGCAATCCACCACACCTCAATAACTACCACCAACCCAAAAGCAACCCAACTAAACCAAACCAAGCAAACTAATCACAGCAACAATAAAGAAGCAAACAAAAAACATGCGATGAAAAAGAAAGCCGGCTGACCTGATTTTTTTGAGGCCTTTTTAGCGGGCGTCTTTCTCTCGAACCGCACCTGCCCCTGCTTCCGGTGCATGACACAGAGGAAAAGCTGAAGGCAAGGCACGGCAAGGCACGGCAAGGCACGGCAAGGCAAGGCAAGGCAAGGCAAGGCACGACACGGCACGTGCCAAAAAAAAAAAGAGAGAGAGAAGATACATACGTGAACACCAACGACAAGCAACACCCAGAGAAAGAGACAGACGGAGCGAGCGAGAGAGAGCGACAAGACAAACGGAGCGAGAGAGAGAAACATGAACAACAACGACAAGCAACATCCAGAGAGAAGAGGCAGACGGAGCGAGCGAGAGCGAGACAGACAAACGGAGCGAGAGAGAAACAGAGAGAGCAAGATACAAAGGGAGTGGGGTTCGGTCGATCATCCGAACACGAGACATAAACACATTATACGGTACACACGAAGCCCCATTACCGGTCTTGAGCGTTCCGTACGACGGCCGTGCGCACACACAGAGGGCGCGCGCGCGGGGGGGGGGGTGGGGGTGGGGGGCGGGACGAGGAGCGACCATAAACAGACGCTGTCGCCATGCGACCCAATCAACCCCCCCCCCCGTACCGACACCTCAACGGGAAGAGATCGCCCTCGCACAGTTGCGCTAGCGAGCTTTACAATACATGTAATGGCCCTATTAGCAGTAATGGTTCTATTAACAGTGGTGGTATTAGTAGTTGTATCGTACGACACGCAAGACAGCACACACCCTCGGGCAATATTGAAGGAGGCTGTTCTCGACAACGGGGGGAGTGCGAAACGCCGAGCGACGGGTCTGTGGAAGGAACTCGACGAGATCTTCCCAAACCCGTCATTGTCTTGGTTGTGTGCAGCACACCCGCCCAGTTTTGGAGAAAATCAGCTATGAAATATATCCCAGGGGGTGGGTGGGGTATCTTGCGCGCTATACGGCAGTCGGACCCAGCCCCCCCCCCCCCCCCCACTCTCCCCCCCGTCGCCGCCACCACCATAAGCATTACTATCCCCCTCTCTCTCCCCTCCCCCCCGCCCCCCACGCGCTGCACCCATCTTCCTTAATCCTCCCATTTGGCCCACCCAGCTCGCAAAATACGAAACACACGACTTTTTTTCTTCTTTTTTTTCTTTTTTTAACCTCCGGCGGATGGGGAAAAATAAAGCTTGAGCTCACAAACGACAAAAAAAAAATGGCAAGAAAAAAAGAAAAACAAACAAACAAAAAAAAAACACATAAAACCGCATATAAGAAAAAAAAATTGAAAAAACACACACACACACACGAGGCGTACCTTTCCATCCGCGTCCGGCTCGCCGAACTTCCACCCTTCCCTGATCGCGCACGCGTAATGCGTGTTGACCTGGCACGACTGTACGTGGCACCCGATCAGCGCGCCCTGCAAGCCGCATGACGTGCACTTCAAAGCTACCCTTTTCCTAGCCTCGTCCACACCGTAGTAAATCGGCGGCTTCGGCTCTACAACACCACTCTCGGCGTCACGACCCGGGGATGCAGACCCAGCCCCCCCCCCTCCACCCGTCTTCTTCTTTCCGGATGTCGACGAATCCGGCTTGATCGCGGACGAAGAGGAAGACGCGCCCGTGGTTTTCCCAGAGGCGTTTTTGGCGGCTTTGGTGCCGGAGGAGGCGGTGGTGGTGGAGTCAGGGTCGGGTTCGGGGTACTCGACGAAGCACTCCGGGGTGTAGAGCATGCAGTTGGTGTGCAGCCAGATGGGGAGATCGCCGTGCTTGATCGTCCTCTGAATAAAGGGCGGCTGCATTGCGTTGCGTTGCGTCCCGCAGCGACCAAGAGCCAAGAACCAAGACGATCAAACCACACAGGAAGATAACAGGATCAGAGAGGAACAAGCAGGATCAGAAAGGAACAGGCAGGACCATACAGGAAGAGAAAGGATCAGACCGAGGCGACGCAGAACAAAAACTTTTCGTTACCGTGGTACAGAAGAGGGAAGGGGGAGGGGGGGGTGAAGGGGCCCTTGTGTGTGACGTAAGGTACTATACAAGCTCCAAAACATCTGAGCTACCAGAATACCTGGTACTCCTCAACATACAACACAACTACATACCACCCCACCCCAACCCACCCCAACCCACAGTAGGCGAATGAACCCAGCCTCCGCTTGGGAACAGTTGCAACGACTACTCAACATCCTGCAAACAAAATTAAACAAATGGCGCTGTCGCGGTCACACGCCAGACTCCCCCCCCCCCCCCGCCCCCCCCCAAACACTGCCTGTCTGGTCGGATGAAAACACGACGTGCTCCGTTTCTAGAACGGTCTACGGTCTGAAGACTACGGCCATGCCTGACACCGAACGAGTACACGCCCCCCCCAACCCCTCCCCCCCACTACCCTCCCCCCACGCCTACACCTCACCCTAATGAAGGCGCCCTGGACCGTGTCGGCATCGTCCACGTCTCCCTTGCAGAAGTAGCACACAGGGGCACGCCTGTCCTCTAGCACAACCTCCTGCTCCTTCGTGAACTGCCCGGCCGGTTGTGGGGGCGTCTTGGGCTGCAAGGAGAGAACAAAAGAGGACCACAAAGAGACAAAAAGAGGACCACAAAGAACGGGGTAAGGGGACGGCGGCGGTAGCAGGATAAATACGCAGCAACGGTGGCAGTGGCTTTGGCGAAAGCAGCTGCAGCAGTTGCCTCAGCAGCAGCAGCAGCAGCCTCAGCAGCCGCAGCAGCAGCGAGATCAGCAGCAGCAGCGGGACCAGCAGCAGCAGCGGGACCAGCAGCAGCAGCGGCGGAAACTACAGTTCGGGACTACTTGGGAGCAAAAAAAAAGAGAGCACAAATAGAAACGATGTACTGTATCTGGTAACACGTATAGACCAAAGCAGGACGTAAAGAAAAACGAATGTAAAACGAGAACTACTAATGCTATGACATTCAAGAAAACATGTACCAGCACGATAAATACAAGAAAAAAAAAAAAAACACGACGACGACGACGACAACCAATCACTCTTCAGGATTCAAGTTTTCGAAAAGGACGTTGTCCACTCGTCCACTCTCTCCCTCCCTCCACAACTCCCATCCTCCATGCCTGCCTCCCTCTACAACCCCCTCGTTCCCTCTCTAACTCCCTTTTTCCCTACGTAACTTCCTCCATTCCTCGAAAACGCCCTCGTTCCCTCCACAACCCCCTAATTCCCTCTACAACCCCCCCACCCTCTGGCAACTCCCTTATTGCCTTTATAACTTGTTTGTTGCCTCGTTTCCTCCACAGCTATACCCCCGTTATAGAGTAGTCAACTCCCTGATTCCCTCCATAACTCCGTCATTCCCCCTACAACACCCTCCCTACCTCCGCCCCTCTACAACTCCGACCTCCCCCCCCGCCTTGCCTGACTGCTTACCTTCCGCTTCCCCTTCTCGTTTCCGTGCTTCCTCTGCCTCTGCTGCTCCTCGAACAGGGCAACATCCTGAGGCGTCCACTCGTGATCGGAGCACACCATCCACTTGCCCTTCTTCACGTAGCGGGCGCGGGTCAAACACTCCGGGCAACGTGCCTTGGCGCAGCGCAGGCACTGCAATCGTTCGTTGCGGCAGCGTTGCCGGCGAGGGCCGCGGGGGGGAGGGGGGGGGGAGTGGAGTGTTTGTTAGCGTTAGGTTTGCTTGTTCGCTATTAATAGTGGTAGATAGTAATAGTTGGGTAGACTAGTCAGTCACGAATAGCTACTCCAGTACGTACATTTAGTACGAAATGGATAGCTAAACTAGGTAAAACATGTACTGCTGTAGCTATTTTATAACTAATTTTCAAGGACGTCAGCCGTGAGTTCGACGAATTTCAGGTCAATACTCATCTTTGCAAGCTGCGTTGTTGGTACTCGTAATATACTGTGGAGAGACAAAATGATAGTTATATTCAGTTAGGGAGTCCATAGCTACCAGGCAGTTAGCAAGCTAGTTACCTGGTACATACTTACCTGCAATTATGAGAGCGAATCTCGACCATGACAACATGAGTATGCCAAAGGCGAAAAACGCCGGTACGGCGCGAAAGACCAACACTAAGAAAAAAAGAAAACAATACCTTGGATAGCGTGCGGGGGCCGAGGTCGGTCGAGGTCCGGCCGCAGTCGAAGCAGAAATGCTGGGGGCACTTGAAATTTCCCTCCTTAGAGTACGACGCCCGGTCCGGCTTCATCTTTTTAAGGCACTCCTGCACGCGGCCGTAAAACACAAAACAACAGCAACAGCAACAGCAGCAGCAGCAGCAGCAGCAGCAGCAACAGCACCAGCAGCACCAGCAGAAGCAGCAGAAGCAACAGGAGCAACAGAAGCAGCAAAAACATCAGTCACGCTGTCGCCAAAATCGCCATCTTCCTTCATCACGACACCACCACCAACACCAACACCACCGCCATCACCATCGCCACCAATACAAATCCCAAGCTTATGCCCAAGCATACATTAAGCCACCGTCCAAGGCCAAACGCCGCCCGTACCTTGTGGTAGAAGCGGCCGCAGCTGCTCAGCTGACACCTAGAGACCCCTCCCGGCACCTTAACGGCCCTGTTGTGCGAGTCCATTTCAGGCCCCTTCTCCCCGCATTGCAGGCACTTTAATATCATTGGCAAGGGAAAAGGAGGGGGGGAGGGGGGGGGGGAGAAGGAAGGGCGGAGGGAAGAGGGGGGGGGGGGGGGAGGGAGGCAGACAAAAGAGTAAGCAGCCTGCTTGGAAAGGACGCTGCGTACAAAACGATCGCATGTACTCTGAATCGCTACAGTTGGGGTGGGGTGGGGTATCAGATGTTTCGTTTCTTATGTGAGACCATTAGAAAGGATATTAGGTAGTGATAAAAAACGCAAAAAACATACGAACAAAACCAGACCCACCCACAGCACGCACAGCAGCAGCAAACACAGCAAGCAACGGGAACGGCACAGACACGACGACGCGACACTTGAAATGATTGCCTCAAGCGTAGGCACACACACTCAACACGTCGCGCAAACCGCGTGGAGGGACAACCAAAACCAAAACCACTATCAACACAACCACTCCCGCTCGCCTCATACCGTCTCCCGAGCCACCATTTACACCACATGAACGTTACATAACCACCAGCGGCACCCAAAACAAAACATGTCCGTCGCAGACCCATTTTTTCGTCCCGCTCCACTCCAATAGCTGTGGCGCCGCCGCTGCTGTCCGCGTGGGTTTCAGAGCTTCGCCTGCCCCCCGCACGCGCGCAATGTCTGCCTGGTCGGTAAAGCTTGACGTATTTTTTCCCCCGGCATTGTAGATGTAAAGGTGCAAGTGTCTACCGTCCTGCGGACTACAGCTATACAGCTATGCATTACCATGATTACCCCCCCCCCCCCCCCCCCCCCCCCCCCTCCCCTCCCCCTGCTCACGAGATGCGACTCGCCGAACACCTCACGGCGCTTCGCGCTTGGTGCAAGCAATGTCTGCCTGGTTGGTGAAAAGCCGACGTGCTCCGTGCCGGCATAGTAGGGATGCGAGGGTCTATGGCCATGCGACTACGGCCATGCACAAACTGAGCACATCCCCCCCCCGCTTACGGGGCTCTTACGGCCATACGACTACGGCTATGCATGAAATGAGCCCCCCCCCCCCCAAACCCCCCAAACTCCAACCCCACCCCACCCCGTCCTTCTCACCTTCTGAACCTTGCTGGAGCATCGGTTACACATCCAAGGGTCCTCGTCCGGCCTGTCGTCCATGCCCAAGCACACGGGGTGGAAGGACCTCTGGCAGGGTCCGTCGCACATCATGATCACCCCCCCATCCTCGCACCGCGCGCACATATCCATGTTGTGGTCGCGCCCCCCCCCCCCCCTTCCCGCTGCTTTTGCTACCGCCTCCGCTCCCAGTAGTTCCGCTCTTGGCTTTCGGGTGAAGCTCGTAATCATCGTCCTGAGGTTGTTTTTATACAAAGAAAGGTGGGAAAAAAAAAAAACGCGCCAGCTGTGAGATCGCGGAATTTGTCCAAGCTCATCTTTTGGCAAGCTGCGTATATGATAAAATACTTCGATCGCGAGAGTTGTGCCCATCAAAAACGGGGAGGTACGTACCGGGTATGATACCAAAAATAAATGGACGAGTGGGTGCGATCTGCGATGCTATCAAGAGTTGGGGTGCGAGCGTGCAGCAAAAATCACGACAACCATCAGCACGCTGCCTACCGTATATATACCTGGTATACCAGGGTAGGCCCCAACGGTGCGCTTCGGAGATACCTGGTATCCCTTTTTTTCCCCGGCAGCGGTATGGGCTGCTTAGTTTGGCCAATGGTGATGTAAAAATGGTCAACATTTTATTCTCGGGTGTCCGCGATAAAGAAAAAATGAACCTAAAATTAAAATTCGATCAAATAATTCACTTTTTTTCAAAATATTTGACCGAAAACGTCCGGGAATTTCCGATCTGAGCGAACGATTAGGATCGAACTTCTGTGAGAAGTCCAATCGACCTCCAGCAGCCCTTCCATTGGCTTACACGTACCGAGCGTCACCCCGACGCTCTCTAGCCACGACGGCACAACAACCAGAGGGCAACGTGGGCACAATCCACACATCAGCACACAGCAGACACTGCTCGCCGGATGGGGTAACAATGAAGCTTAAGCTCCTCGCACTTCCACGTATGTGCCGTGTCACTATTGCTCGGTTGCCGAGACAACTGAGAGATTGAACAATCAACCGCTGGGCCGTGGACCGACAGCCACACTTACCTTTGCAAACATATTCGACACGCGCCGCCCTGAGGTCGACGTGCGGTCCCCGCGCCTACTCTTGCTTCTCGAGCCTCCGGGATTGTCCAGAGAATATCCGTCACCCAGGTCGTTCTGCGCGCCCTGTGCGAGAATATGTGGGTCGGGGGAGGGGGGGGGGATTCATGGGGGAATACGAGAGGGTGCGAGAGTAACAGCCGAGACGCGTACCGTCCGCACTTCAAGCAGTCCTGTAGAAAGGAAACACGTTTTGGACGCGGGCGCCCTGCGCACGCCCTACTATCCCCCAACACCCCCGCCCCCCCCAGCTGAGGTGGGTTGGCAACGGCGCTGAAAAACACGCCTCCCGCTGAATGAGCTAGGCCACCAGGGTACTGTTTTTTCCTTGTTTTGGCGGTAACCGAGATGATCGAGTTAGATCATCTTGTGCGGAGTGGAGAACCTTAACTCCGTGCAAGGGGGACAATATCACGTAGTGTGCATAAGGTGGGGCACGCACGAGGCAGCTACATAGAATCCCTATTGCTGCCTATGAAAGTCACCAAACCAGAAAACAAATAAGTTCATTCGAAGCTGTCAATCCATGCGCAAGAAAGTACGCACAAGTACGTAGCGGAAGTCCGCCTCGCAAGCGGATCTTAGCAGGATGCAGCCCAACCTTTATGCGACTCGCGGAACATCTCACGGCGCTTCGCGCATGGTGCACGTCATGTCTGCCTGGTCGGTGAAAACCCACCGTGCTCCGTCCCGGTATTGGAGGGATGTGAGGGCCAACGTTCTTCTGACAACGGCTATGCATCAAATGAATACCCCCCCCCCCCCAATCTCCCCCCCCGCCCCCACACACCATCCCACCCCCATACACAACTCCCTCCCACCTGGCGCGTCGCCTGCCTGAGGCGGGTCCCCTGCAGCTCCAGCTCCCACCGCTTGGCCTTCGCACACTGCTCTTCCGAGAAGGCGTCTCGCTTGCACGTCACACGTACCAGCAGCTGAACCCCCTTCTCCCGCTCGTCCTCGTCGGTTGACTTCCTCAGTCCCACTACCATCACCCCCAGATCCTCCATAAACGCCTGACATGTTATGTCGGGTAGGGTCATGTCAACGCGATGTGGTGACGTGATGTGATGTGATGGGGACGTGGCGCGATGCAATGTAATCAAAACAAACACAACGTAACGTAATGAAACCTAAGGCAACGTAAATGAAAACTCAAGTGAGGTCATTTTTTTATATCACGTCACGACTCCGCACGTCAAACTCCACGTCGTGTCAATGTCTTTCGTACGAGGGTCACGTTCGTTCGCTGTTTGTCGTTCGATGGGCCATGTCATTATCAATGTACTGTCACATTCCTTCTTCGTTCATCACTGGGATCTGGACCGAACCAGGACAGACATAACGTTGCAGGTCGGCAGGAGGACCAACAACGGCTAACCCCCCCAAGCATGAAACATGTTGCAACCGTTCCCTGGCCATATCTTCCGCGACGATATCTAACCCCTGGACGAGAGGGGGGCAGAAAACACACGCACCTACACAACAAAAAATGCATGAGCACGTCGAAAAAAACATTACAGTAAATTAGTAACGCACATCTTTCTCTTCTTGCGTGGCCTCCTCGCTTAGGCTGTCGAACGTGTCAAGCTTGGTGACCATGCTGTCAGGGGTCATAACGTCCGGCATCACCTGTTTTCCACGTGTGCGCGTTCAAAGCACGAATTCAGCACAGGCGAGGGGAAACGAAAACGAAGCATTGTTGATATTAAAAACTCCAGTAGTACATACCAGTTAGGAATGAACAAAAAGCGAAAAAATAACTCACAATAAAAAACATAAAAAAAAGGCGACAAGAGCAAAAGCATTAAAAATATAAAATGCACACCACGCACACAAAAAAAAAACTCCGAAAAGGCAACCCTTTGCGCCGCAACACAAAAAGGAGTGGAAAGACAACACTTGGCCTACCCCAACCCTAACCGGTCGCCCCGGTGGCGTATCAGGTTATTCTCGAGCCTGGTATATGTCAGTTTTGTGAGTTCGAGCCCCGCCGAGTGCATACTCGTATAAATTCGTTGGGACTTTTTCTTAGTGCACAAATTGACTTGCGGAAAGCGCGAGAGCGTGAGTTAGCAACGCTCGATGAAAAATCGACGAGCAGCGGGATTGCTCAACCCTATGCGCGATAAAAATTGAAGGCAAGAACCGGGTGGGAGAAGGGACGACACCTGTGACCACGGCTTGTCCAGAAGCTGGAAAATAGAAGTGTGAGAAAAAAAAAGAAGAAAAAAAAACTATCTTCCTACTCCTCCGCCCCAAATACATCCCACGACAGCTGACCTTGCAAGAACAAAAAAAACAAAAACAACACCGACACAAAAAGCGAAGCAAAAGGGGCACGACCGATGAAACACCAAATTGACCAACCAAATAACCGACCATCCAACCAGCCAAATCCACCGACAATCCAACCAAAAGACCACCCGAACCTACGACGAGCTGCACGTCCATTGCAGCGGCAGAAGCCGAAACCTACACTTGACAACATCATCGTTAATGTCACCAACAGCCACTGACACCGACACCAACACCAACATCAACACCAACACCAACACCGACACCACCAGAACCGACACCGACACCGACACCAACACCGACACCAACCATACTGACACCGAAACCAACCCCAACCCCAACCCCAGCACCCCACACCAACATCAACACTGACACCAGCGCCAGCACCAGCAGACACCGACACCAACACGGACGCCGACGCCAATACTACACCCACAGCACCAGCACCAGCACCGACACCGACACCGACACCAACCCCGACATCGACACCAGCAACCACACCGACACCGACACCAACTCCAACACCAGCAACCCTCACCAACATCAAGACTAGCAGCACCAACATCAACACCAGCAGCACCACCACCACCCAGCACCACCACCAGCAACAACACCCCAGCTCGCCCTACACCAACACACAACACCAACACCGACACCGATACTAACACCAACACCATCATCACCACCGGCACCAGCACCCCACCCAACCCCACCCACCTTCCGCCAGAAGTCTGGGTCCTCGAGAGACGGCCCAGTCTTGGCGCCTCCACCGAAGCTCCTCCAAGTCACTCGGTGTTGATCGCGATTGCCGCCGTGGCTGCAAGGGTGCGCGTCAAAAACCACACCCATACCAGTACCGGGCAGCAAGTATATAC
Organism: Undaria pinnatifida; assembly: GCA_012845835.1. Lineage (NCBI taxonomy): Eukaryota > Phaeophyceae > Laminariales > Alariaceae > Undaria > Undaria pinnatifida. Next base: position 9,486,745 of record JABAKD010000009.1, on the reverse strand, counting down.
ATACATCAGGCGTGTACAGCGGGCACAGAACTGTTGGTTGACTATACGTCGGCAGCTGTCGTTAAACTTTTCTTGCGCCAACATGGGGGACTCTCCCTTCTTGGGGCTAGCGATGAAAAAAGTTCAACATGAAGACAACATACAGCATTAGAGCGACGTCAGCAGCAGCAGCAGCAGCAGCAGCAGCAGCAGAGCGACGTCAGCAGCAGCAGCAGCAGCAGCAGCAGCAGCAGCAGCAGCAGCAGCAGAAGTGGCGACTTATCCGGCGGTTACAGCTCGCAAGTTGAAGATATCGTGCAGGTAGAGACACAATTAGAGGTAGCGTTCTCAGAGAAAAAGTTTTAGTCACAGGTACAGTTACGTCACAGTACAACCATAGGGTGTTTGCGAGATACGAAAAGTTGATTGGGGGTAGGAAAACATATACCAGTAGCATGAAACCGACGATCGTCGATACTCAAAGCCAAGCCAACCCAAGAACATCTAGCTGAAAAAGGCCTCACTATTTTTCTTGGGTTGGCATGGCCTTGGGTTATGACGTCCATTAGTTTATTTTCATATTAGTTTTGCATGTTTTCCTGCCCGTAAAAAATATGGTATATCACCTACACCTTAAGTACAGAGAAACAACTGGTACCAGCGCTGCAAGTTGCATTTACTTCAAAGTTACAGTTACACCGTCACCAGATGATTGCAGTTCTCGGTACAGATACTGTAGAAGCTTCAACAACCACCACAACAACAGCAACAACAACAACAACAATAACAACAACAATAACAACAACAACATTACAACCACAGCGGACCCAACAACAAAATACGTCCTCACGTTTCCTCCTTGTCGCTCTCGTCATCGTGATCGCTGTCATCCGCCAAGCCCTGCGTCGCCACAACCCACGCGCGAGAAAGCAAGACCACGAGAGAGGCCGAACATGAGTTTTTTTTGTCACAGTGCGGTTGCGGCTTGCAAAATATTAGCAAGAAAGAAAAAACGCCATCAACACGACGAACACAAACGCCACCGTCAACAACAAACTGCAAACATGAGAATCAACAACAACAACAACGACAACAACAACAAAAACAATAATAATAACAACAACTCCAACATGCAGAAGTACTGTTGGGAAGCACGCGGACACGTCAACCCGCACGCGGACACGCCAACGCGCTGCATGCTTGGAATGATTAACGGTCACCTTGGCTGTTGGCTCCTCCACCAGCACGCGCGATTTTCTCTCGAGGATGCTGTCGATGTCCATATCTTGGAACTCCCTGCAGCGTTTTTATCAACAATGGTATCATTAAGTCGGTAGAAACATTCACATTGTGATACACGTGTGTTCTTGACAATAAATCTAACACGCCACACCCGGACATCCATCCGGTCCAGCACAGCCAGTGTCCGTGCTGATTCTTAAGTCGAAAATATTTCACATGAGATATAAAATCCGTGACTGCAAACCACAATGCAAAAGCAAACACCACCGCATGCCCAATGACACCGTCTCCCCCAAACAAACAAGCAGCAATTACGTACGACGGGCGGATGTATTAACAAAATACAGCAAAAATTCAAAAGGCTACGAGCATGAACTTGAAACTCTGCGAGTCTACCCCCCCCCCCCCCTCCCTGCACCCAGTCGAAGAATGCGATCGCCTGTACTTCACTCATGACCACACCATCATCAACCCCGCCCCCTCCCCTCCAAAACATTATCGATTGCACTCCGCCCTCGACCACACCATCGCCAAACCCCCTCCCCCCCTCCCCCCCCCCCCGTGCTCCGTCTCGAAAAGGATGCGTGGTCACCGGTCAAAATGACTATCGGCACCTTGGTACTACGGGGGAACACAGTAATCAAAACAAAATACGGTCATACCCGTCAAAACATGGTAATGTACATTTTTTTCTTGTCATCCCTACGATAAAATAGGGGTGCAACACAAGTTTCTGAGCTACGAACAGCTCCTACACTGACAAACAACGAGTGGACCTCAATATCTCACTCCGAAACCATGAAATTCCAAGACATTCGCGCGGGCAAGTTTCACCCGGCCAGCACTCACATGCGCAACGTAATAATAATAGTCCTAAAACAAATCCTGCTCGAAAAAACTATCACACTAACCCATGGCTCCTCACTTTGGCGTCGTCATACTCATACTAACCCATGGTTCCTCACTTTGGCGTTGTCATACTCATACTGACCCATAGTTCCTCACTTTGGCGTCGTCACGTGTCAGAAACGTTTGACCCCAAAACGTGCAAACATCTACCGTGGGATGAGTCGTTCACCGTGGGTTCTGATTACTAGGGTCCCCCGTAGTATGCCAAACGACGAAAAAGGCAAACGAGGAATGAGGACACCTTCCACCCGCAAGAATGCAAGCGTCGACGGCCTTACAGCCTACGGCCATGCAGGACAATTCACGCCTGGTAATGATTACCCCTGCGTCCCCAACACAACACAACACAACAGAGCGCAACACAGAGCTCCCCTCCCCAAGCGCGCCATCACCTCATGGCGTCGACCTCATCCATCTGCGTCAGGGCGTAGGCCCCCTTCTTAAGGAGGTCCTCCATGTCGCGCGGCTTGAGGCTTCCCGCGGCGTCCCCCAAGACCGCTTGCTCCAGACCTAGCTTCATGGATGCTCGGTTGAACATCTCCGACTCGAAGCTTTTAGCGCAAAAATACACACAAAGCGAGTGAGGAACGAATTTAAGGAATGGGGGCGCAAACACACAAAATACAAGCGAACGAGAGACAGACCTGAGGAAGCAAGGTAGGGAGGGGAGGGGAGGGAAGGAGGGAGGGAGGGAGGGAGGGAGGGAGAGACACGCGGGCGAGGAGGGGGGGGGGGGCGGGGGGGGGGGGGGGGGGGTTCCCCCCCTCCCACTCCTCGCCCTCTCCTAACTACATACCCCCCCCACCCCCCCTAGCCGCCGACGTTTAAGTATTGCCTCACCAATTCCTAGTGATGAGGCGGTAGACCATGACACTCTTGGTCTGCCCGATTCGGTGACAGCGGGCCATGGCTTGGACGTCGTTCTGACCCATCAGCGAAAAAAACAACGAGAGCAGTTAAGAGTTGGCGTCCGAAGCAAAACGGCAACAAAAGCAACAACACAAACCTTGGAATCGAAGCAAAAAAGATTATTCACGTTCGTTCAAAATAAGCAAAAAGCAAACAACAAACCAAAAATTAAGACACAAAACACACAAAAAAAAAAGAAAAAAGGAAGAGAAAAACCAACAACAAACCAAAACAAGAAAACCACGAAATAACAAAACAGAATAAAACAAAAACTAAAACACACACCCACATAGAATATTGCAAATACCAACAGCGCAGCTTGCAAAGACGCGTTTTGACCCTAAATTCGTCGAACTCACAGCGGACGTCCTTAAAAACATTTTCATAATAACACATATTAATAGAAAAAAAAACAAGAGAATACGAGAAAAAAAAAGTCAGAAAATGCAAAAAATATAACTAAACAAAGTACTACATACCTGATACCTGATACCTGGGTAAGAGACAAAGAAACACCACGACTATCTCCCACCTGAGGGTTCCAGTCGCTGTCGTAGATGATGCAGGTGTCGGCCGCAGTAAGGTTGATCCCCACCCCTCCCGCCCTCGTCGACAGCAGGAACACAAAGCTCGTCGAATCGCGGTTGAATCGGTCGATCGACTTCTGGCGTTCGTTTCCCGTGGTCCGGCCGTCGAGCCTCTCGTGCCTGTGCCCCCGGAGGGCGAGGAACTCTTGCACCATGTCCAGCATGCCGATGAACTGGCTGAAGATCAGCACCTTCATTTGGCATTGTTGTGGGGTTGGTTTTGGGGTGGGGGTGGGGGTGGGGTGGGAATGGTGTGGGTTTGGTTTGGTTTGGACGTGGTTAGGCCCGAAAAATATTCACCGACCGGCCGATGAAGCATCAAACAACACCCCGAATATCGAACGCGAAGCATCCAACACAAAAATATCTAAATATATATGGAGATAAATATATTTTTTAAACATGGAATTAAACGCACGCAAAACGAAACACCATTTCACAATACGCCAAACATGGAATCATCGACAAAGCAACACACACCCCCATCCCCACCAACACCTGAGCCCATGAGCCCCTTGGGGCCGTCCAATTACACATCTCTTCCCCCACCCATCGAAACCAAACGAAACACCCGTCGACCCGAAGCGGACCCTCTCCCACCCACCTTGTGCCCCTCGCTCTTGAGCTTGGGCAGCAGCTTGTCCAGGAGCACCATTTTTCCCGAGGTGTGGATCAAGCCCTTCTCCAGCCGCAGCTGCTTCAGTTTCTGGTGGTCCAGCCTGTCCAGCGTATTGTTGGGGTCCTGTTTGTTGACCAGCAAGCAGCGGGCAAAAAAAATCGAAGGTTTCCATATCGTGTCCAACTTTAGCAAAAAATAGAATGAAAAATAAAATGTACTACATCAGTCGTCGACGCATAGTCAACCAAGTGAAGGTCTACTTTCGGATCGCCCGCGACAAAACCACCATCACATCTTTAGGCAGTGGGCAGGGTTATACGTAAACTTAAGCAATTACCAGGTACAACCGACTCTTCCTCGCCCATGCCCCTCTCACCAAAAAGAAAAACAAGCAGAAAAATATGGGAAAATACATATTCTGCCGTTGATGTAAACCAGGTGTTTTCACTTGCTGTTTCTTGTGTTGCTGAGGATATCTCTTGCCCCCCCCCCCTGCGTTCCGTTATGTCTATTGCCATTTTTTTCCCCTCCCACCAATCAACCAAAACTACAACCGAACCACCTAACCACTCCGATTTAAGCCATGCAAATCCAAACCAAGCCAACTGAAACCAGACAACACAAGACAAACAAAACAAGTCAAAACCATCTAATCCAACTCAAAACATGAAGAAACAACAAAACAACGCAATACAACCTAACTCAGCAAAACAAATCTTACCCAACCAAACCACAACGAAACAAACCAAACCAAACGACACCGAAGCCGACCTATAACAAAGAACACCACATGTATAACACGAGGGTCAGAAGGTTTTCAAAAACCTCACGGGCCGAGTCGGGTCGTGTCACCTCGAAATCCCCCAGGTTGGATCGGGTCGGGTAAGGAAGGTTTCAAATATCACGGGACGGGTCGGGTCACCTCCAAATATCACACGTTGGATCGGGTCGGATCAGGAAAGTTTCAAATATCACGGAACGGGTTGGGTAACCCTAGTCCCACCCGATCCGCAAGGAATGACCCACCCGACCCGTAAAAGGTTATGTTTTTTTACCTCTTTCTGCGCCGCCTCCATGAGTGTGCCGACGATTTGGTCCACCTCGTGGTCCTCGACGCCGCGCACCATGAAGGGGTGGTTGCAGCACTTGCGGAGTTCCATCTGGATGTTCATCAGGGAAGGGGCCTTGCCCGCACCAGCGCCCACCTGCCAGAACAAAAAGAAAAAAAGCATTGTCCGCGCGTGAGTTACTCCTCTCGCGCGCGGTGTAAAACGAAAAACATACGTAACATTGTAAAGGAATCGTTATCCAACAAATCACCACCCTGATATCACGGCGCGCGGCATCACCAATTAGTCCACCGCGTGCGGAATAATCGCCACTCCAGCGTACGCGTTACCCGTGTGCGGCATAGCTAAATCGGTATTCCACCGCATGGCGACACTTTTGAACAAAATCTGCCTCTTGACTGTTCTACTAGCGCGAAATGTAGCCCCCTTTGTCCACCTTGTTGAGCACGGAGTGGTTGCGCTCGTAAATTGCACGGTAGTACTTCTTCTGCACCATCGTGAGCTCCACGTCGATGATGGTTTCCTCCTTGGGGGGGATGTCCTTCGTCACGTCCTCCTTCCTTCGCCGCAGCATGTACGGCTTCAGTCGTCGGCGCAAAGCCCTCGCCTGCGCGACACACGCACACAAATAAACAAAAACATAAATCAGAGAAGAAAATAAGAAAAAACAATATGCACATATACACAAAGCAGAGAAAAAACCAAGAAAAACAAGGCGCACTTCCTTCAGCTGTTGATAGTTAACACATACTCACATAGATGATCATGTTAAGCGTTCGGCTGTTGACGTAGGGCCCTCGTCTGACAAGCATACACAAATAAAGAAACCACAGAAATAAGATAACGACACAAAAACACACAACACGCACTTCGTCCAGCTATCATGTTAATAGTTAGCTGGTACTTACAAAACTATACTGTTATTGTTCAGTCGTTGCCGTAAGGCCCTTGTCACACAGCACACGACACACAACACACAACACACAAAACAACTAACACGTGACACACATCACAGAAGACAGCAAACAATACAGAGCACACAACAGTGAATACACCACCACCAACACCATCGACACCACCGACACCGACAACAATAAACAACAAACCCCTAGACTCGTCCATCGCCACCCCTTACATACCTCGTAGACTATACTAGTCCTGGAACTAACACCAACAACACAACACCACCACCACCAACTCGCCACCAACACCATCACCCACACCACCTCCACCCCTATCTCCACCAGCAACACCACCATCACTAACAAATCCCTAGATTCGTCCACCCCCACCCCCGACATACCTCGTCAACTGCATGCCCCGGCTGCCCCTTGAGTACTTGTCCTGAAACCTCACCAACACCAACACCAACACCAGCCAAGACTACCACCACCAAGACGAACATCAACACCAACACCAACACCAACATCAACACCAACACCAACATCAACATCAACACCAACACCAACCAAGACTACCACCACCAAGACAAACATCACCAACACCAACACCAACACCCAATACCGGTCTATCCCCACCCCCTACACACCTCGTCCACTTCATGCCCCGGCTCTCCCTTGCAGTACTTGTCCTGGAATCTCTGCAGGTCGGGGAAGTTGGACTGGTCGACGAAGTTCATGAGGGGCCACAGCTCCTCCTTGATGTTCTGCATCGGCGTGCCGGTCATTAGCACTCGGTGCTGGTAGGAGTGCACGGTCGTGCCGATGTGTACCACCTGAAAAAACGAAGGAAATAAGAAGGGGGGGGGGGGCAAGCGTTACTGTTAAAACGCTTTTAAAAAAACTACAAAAACTATTCCACGCGAATTTTGAATAGTTTGTCCCCCAAAACGCCCAAAACGTGGGTGAGGGGGTGCAGTTCTGAGGTCAAAAGGGGAGAGGGAGTGGCGGGTAGGGTTCACCGATGTTACAGAGGGAGGAGGTTGCGAGCGAGTGTTTTCTTCAAGAAATACGGACACGACGTCAGCTGTGAATTCTTCCGGAAGGTCGATACTCAATTGTTGCAAGCTGTCCGGAGGATAAAACCGGTCGCGCATTTTCTAGGCGCATCGAACGAGCTTTTTGGTGCTCTGCCGGTTCAAGCAGAGGTCGCCTCAACGAAATATGCATACATATAAAATTACTGTAGATGTAGTGAAGAACGCTTCTCCTTGGGTTCGGCATGGTTCGTTTACACAAATCCTCTCGGAAACAAAGACGACAGCAAAATAAACACCGCCACCACCAACAGCATTACCGATATCAACAACGTACCGTGCAACACCGACAGCAACACCACCACCTACACCACCGCTACCGCCAACACCGCCAACAACGACAAACCATCCAGCACAACCGCCAACACCACCACCATAACCACCAACACCGCCACCAACAACAAACCACCACCTAACGCCACCACCAACAACAACAATATCACCAACAACACCACCAACACCGACACCAACAACAACCACCCAACAAAAATACCACCACTGGAGCCAACGTAAGAGCACAAGCCCATTCAAAGCTTTTCTCATCTACTCGTGTGCGTCCTAGACCGTCCGCACCTGTTGCAAGCAGCCGAGGAGGGCCGAGTTCTTGTTGCGCATGCGGTGAGCCTCGTCTACCACCACGGCGCGCCTGACGAACCACACGGTACCGATGAAAAAGCGACAGACGCCAAGAGGAGTAGGGACATTGGTTGCGAATTAGAACACGACGCCGCAGCAACTCGCCAGAGAACATCACAGAGAAACCAACAAAAAGAGAAACCCAAGCAACTGTCGTCGATCAATAATACGCTCCGTGTATACGCCAACTGCCGCCACCACGCCTACCACTTAAAGGGCGGTAACAGGACACAGCAAACAAAACACACCCGCAAACGCGCGATATTCGAGACAAGACCAAGCGGTAGGCACGCCGCCTGCCAGAGCTTCTGGCACATAATCAAGACAACAGTACCGTCCTGTAACCCCGCCCCCCTCCCCCCTTGATACCACTGCTAAACCGCCCCAAAGCGTACCGTCTTTTTTATTCTCGCTTTCATGTTTTGGCGGTAACCGAGGTGGTGGTTGAGTTAGGTCACATGGTGCGGAGTGGAGGACCCTAAGTCCGCGCAAAGGGGATTATATCACAGAAGGTCCACATGGTAAGGCACGCACGAGGCAGATACATAGTATCCCCATTGCTGTCTCTGGACGTGGCCACACCAGAAAAAATCAATGCATTCGAAGCTATCATCCGGAGTGCAAGAAAGTACGCACAAGGTGCGGAAGTCCGCTTCACAAGTGGTGCTTAGTAGGATGAAGCTCACCGTCCATGCGACTCGCCGAACACCTCACGGCGCTTCGCGCTTGGTGCACGCCATGTCTTCCTGGTCGGTGGAAACCCGACGTGCTCCATCCCGGCATTGTAGGGATGCGACGGTCAACGGTCTCAACACTACGGCTATGTATGAAATGATTTCACCCCCCCTCCCCCACGATCTTACAGACTATGGCCATGCATAACAGTGACTACACCATCCCCGCCCCCCCCCCTCCCTCCCTACCCCCTGCACGCCATTATATAGAAGACTCACCAGGGAACCTGGGCCAGCATTTCTGCGTCGCTGATGACGTCGTCGTACGTCGTCACCAGCACGTGGAACTTCAGGACGCGTTTCGATCTGCGCAAGTATCGGGGGCGCGTAAGGGCAAGGCAAAGAAGATTAACACCAAAACAGGGAGGCCAGTTGAAGGAGGGAGGGAGGGAGGGAGGGGGTTCGGAGAAGTTTCCATCCATCGAAAAAACAGAAGAAACTGTATAAAACGAACATAAAACTAGTCGGTGCTTCATCGGTTTGAGTTAGCGTACTCCGAAAATTCTTCCCCTCTCCCGTTTCTCTCTCTGTCTGTTCCCCCCCTCTCTCTAGCCCCTTCGTCTTGGGCTCTGTTCACTTTTTCCTTCAAGCTCGCTTCCCGATGTCGCCCACGACTGGAACCGCGACATACATACACACGCTACCACACCCCACCCCACCCCACCGCGCCATACATGACACACATACGCCCGCACCACACCACAAGCCGCCTCACCCCACCCCATCCGACCCCACACAAGGACAGACGCGGCAAAACGTACGCACACACGTCCGAACCCCACCACCCCACCCCACCCCACCCCACCCCACCCCACCCTATCGCACCTGCCGGAGTAGTACCACTCGTACTCTCGGATGAGGTCGCGCATGTCCCTGCCTCCGCTGTCGTGGTACATGCACAGGGTCATTTCCGTCCAGGCTTCAACTTCCCTTCGCCAGTGCTCGATCGTGGTCAGGGGAACCACCACGAGGAAGGGGCCTTTCTCGCTCTCAGAGTTGCTAAACACGTAATTAAGCGTCGCCACCACCTTTTTTAAGGTTTGTTAATGTAGATAGAAGGGAGGGGGGGGCGGGTGGGGGGGGAGGGAGTGGGAGAGACTTCAGCACGCACTTACACCTACACCGAACACAGTACAACACACAAGCATAAAACCCATACACACAACACCCACCGACCATACAAAAGCCCACCTACTTCGAACAATGGCGCCTCCTTCCACCCACCCACGCAACCCCATCCACCCACCCGCAACCCGCACTCGCCCACACCACCCTCACAACTCCAACAATGCATCCTAACTCACAACCCCCGCCCACCCAATCCACAATCACCCGTGCCCTCAACCCAATCCCCGCCCACCCACCCACCTCACCCATCTAACCCATCCCTCCCAACCCCCCACCCCCGCACCCACCCACCCACCCAATCTTCATCCATCCACACCGCACCTTACCACATCCCTTTGTACCCGCACCCACCCACATAACCCCCCCCTTAACCCCAGCATCCACCTACAAACCTTACCACACCCACCCACTCACATAACCCCCCACCCACCCCCCATCCACACCATACGTTACCAAAACCCCTTGTACCTACCCCACCCAGAGCACCATCTTGCCCAGGCCCATCTCGTCGACCGACATAACCCCCTTCCCAACCCCCCACCTGGTTGGTGAAAACCCGACGTGTCCTGGCATACTAGGGATGCGAGGGCCAATGGTCATACGACTACGGCCATGCACAAACTGAGTACACCCCCCCCCCCGTCCAACCCTCCACCCCAGCACCGACCCACCCACCCACCCACCCAACCCCCATTCATCCACACCGCACCTTACCACACACCCTTGTACCCTTGTACCCCACCCCTTTACCTGCACCGTCTTCCCGAGGCCCATCTCGTCGGCAAGGATGCAGCCCCTCCTCTTTTTCTTCCAGCAGGACAGCATCCAATTCACGCCGCGCCGCTGGTAGTCACGAAGCTCGTTCGTGTTCTTGAAATCCGGCACCTTCCCTTCCCTGTACGGCCACTCCAGCATCTGTGCCCTGTTTTTTTTGTGGTTTTGTGTTTGTCCAGAAGCGTTTTGATACGTTGCGTGACAAAAAAAAACCCAGCAAATTGAATGTCGATTGTCAATATCGTACTGTAGCATCATCAGTATCAATACATTCATAACAACATGATATCAAACAAATCCTCAGGTGTCTCCGCCCGGGCCATTTTTTGTGTTTTGATTTGTTCAGCAGCACCTAATCAGCGTTTTGGTTTAATTTTGCGAGATAAAACATGAAAAATCAACACCAGCATTAGAACGCCAGTATCAATACCAGGTATACCCACACGGGCATCAGCTATCAATAATTCAATAAACCAAAGCATCAACAAATTCAACCCAATCAACCGATCGATAAACCAGAAAATAACGCGGGGAGCTACTATAGGAAAACCCGAGCAGCATGAAAACACAAAACACACCTGGTGGCCCGGCTCTCCCTTAAGTCCCTCGCGGCCGCCCTGGCCATGCCAATCCTAGCCTGCTCCAGCGCCTCCGCCGTCTCCGCGTCCACGTCCTCCTCCGCGGAATCATCCCAGTCCACCTCCTCCTCCTCGTCGGAAGACGGGGAGTTCGCGGGCCCGGGGGGATTGGAGTCATTATCCTCGAACGAGCTCTTTCTCCTTCTCGGGATCTCGCCACCGCCTTCGCCGACATCGGAGCCGCCGTAGTCCTCCCCATCCTCGTCGTAAGCGTACTGTCCCCTAGCCTGGCCATGGTCACCACCACCACCACTGCCATCGTGATGATCCCTATCCCCGCCCCTCCCGGCGCCGTCTTCTCCATTTTCTTCGGCTGCAAGGCGGGCCAGCCTGCGCTCCTCCTGCTCCCGCCGCGCCTGCTCCATCTGCTGCTGCATACGCCTCTGGACGTTCACGTCCGTCTGGTCCACGTCGACATCGATATCGAGGTCGTCCTCCTCCTCGTCTTCTCCCTCCCTCCCCCCCGCGCCGTTATCCTTGACGTCGTTGCGCTTGACCCCGCCCTGCACCCCCCCCTGCGCCGCGAACATCCCACTAAAACCGCCCCCCTTTCCCCCCTCACGACCACCGCCACCATCGGAGGGCAAATCCTCCCTCCCCCCCTCCATCTTCGCCACCCCGGGGGGCATTGGGCCCGCCGCCGCTCCAACCCTTACCTCTTCCTTCGCAACCGGGTCCGACGATGACGACGACAACGAAGAAGAAATCCCACCGCTACCCGACGCCGCAGGGTTTCCATTCTCCTGCCGATGCTGCTGCTGCTGCTGGGAAGCCTCTTTACCCCCCCCTTCCCCCACCCCCGCCTCCACCTTAGGTGACCGCGCCTGGCCACCGTCACCGCCACCGCCATCATTACCGCCACCTCTACCACCCTCGGCGTTACCGCCCCCCCTAGCCGACGTCGATTCCGCAGGGGGGGTATCGCCGAGAATGACGTCCTCATCGCTGTCGTAGTCGCCTCGCTTGCCGGCCGTTATCTGCGCCGCCGCGGCCTCGGGGTCGAGGTACGCCCCCGGGCCCCCCGACATGTCCGCCACCCTGTTCTTGCGGTAAACCTTTCATCAAAACAACAAAAATCGACAGAAGCACAAAAAGGCAGGCAGGACGATACAATAAACAGATTGAAGAGACGCACCCTACGGTCGATGGGCGCACACAAAAGCAGGACATCATAAGAGTGCGACACGGACGCTGCGGTAAGAGGCGCGTCTACAGTACACTTTCTGAGCCTCCTCTCCTCGCTCGAATCCAGCTCTACACGTACCCCCAACCAAACACACCGGTTTTGATCAAAAGTAGGAAGTGCAGTCGGACCAAAAAAGGGAGCTTTTAAGACGCACCCCACCCAAAAAACTGTGCGTTTTTCTGCTAAAAAAATGATAGTGCAACCTGACGAATAAAACTAGAGTTATAACTTTATACGAGTAAAAAGATGTGATGTTAGATCTAGCTCAAAATTTCTCACCTAAAATAAAAAAACCAACACCAACCATTGTAATGGAGAAAAACATGTATACATACATATTTTTTCAAACAAAATATATAGATGTATACATAAATTTATAAACAAAATAATAGGACCCCTCCCATCAAGAAAAAACTCACCAACATGGTATATTACGAGTACCAACAACGCAGCATGCAAAGATGAGTATTGACCCGAAATTCGTCGAACTCACGACTGACGTCCTTAAATTACTTTAATAAAATCAAACCAATCCCAGCTTACCCCCATCTTGAGCGCCGTCGCCGTGTGCTTGGAGGCGAAGCGCCACTTCCATCTCCCCGCCTGGGCCGTGATGCCGTTAACGCACGCCGATAGGGCCGACACGCCTATCAAAAGAGCCACCGAAGCCGCGGTCATCGACGGCCACACCTGCTCTCGCACAAACGCGGACAGAACATGACACGCGCACCAATAACAATAACAATTACTACAGAGTTAAATGGGGGGGTATGATATATGTGGACGTGGAAGCAAACGCAAACATTAAAAAAAAACGCAGAGAGAAGGAAGGGGGTGTGACGTGTGACGTGTTGTGCGCGTGAGTAGGATAACACGCAAACAGCAAAATAAAACAGACAAGAGAGAGGAGGGTACGGTGTTGCGACGAGATGGTGTGAGCGAGTGGAAAAAAACGCAAAATACAAAAATATAAACAGAGGGGGACAGGCATGTCCGACAGGCTTGGCCTTAGGGTAATTGACACCCCCCTCCGGTGCTCCTTCCACCAACACAAGCCCCCCCGCCCCCCCGCCCGTCGCCCGTTTCCTTGCGGCATGTCCGACAGGCTTGGCCTTAGGGTAATTGACACCCCCCTCCCGTGCTCCTTCCACCAACACAAGCCCCCCCGCCCCCCCGCCCGTCACCCGTTTCCTTGCCTCTCCCAACGCTTCCGCTCACACCATACCCTCCTGCCCCTACCAGCAACTGCCTTTAACCCCCCCCCCCTCCCACCACCTCACCCCCTGCCAACTATGCCAAACCCACCCAGCTCCATCCTGCCCCACCCCGCTCCTCGCCGCTCTACTTCGTCCCGCCCCGCCCGGCGCACGATAATCGATAACCTTCTCCGTGTCGGGATGGAGCTGCTCGAGAGGCGTGCTCGTAGGGTCATGCCCCCCCCCCTCCCGTCCCACCACCGCACCCCCTGCCAAAACCTGCCTCCAAAACTATGCCAAACCCGTCCCGCCCCACCCCCCACCCCGCCGTGCCCGCCCACCCTCCTCCTCTCCACCCCCCCCCCCCCCCCCCCCCCCCAGATACCAACGCCAGCCTGCCTCTACAACTACACCAAAACCCGTTCTGCCTACCGAACGCACCTTGACCACCTCGCCCGTCTCGGGGTGAAGCTGCTCGATAGGCTTTGCCCTGGGGTCGTGTCGACGGCTGGCCATGCTCTCCACGTGACCCATGTTCTGGCGGGCGTACACGTAGTCACCCAGGCTGTACACAAGGCCCACGCCAGACCAGTCGCTGGCATTCTGCGAGGCGGATCGCGGCGAGATGTGGGGAGTAGGGGATGAGGACGGGAGGGAGGAGTGGGATTGGGGGTTGGGACTGGGAGTTGGGTTGCGTGGGTGCGGAGAGCAGGCGAGTTTTCTACTGTATGTAGAATTTACGAGTATTTAATTGGGCTCCGTGACCAGCAGATCACAAGAAGGTATTCGTGCAGTGCACAATGCCCCCTAATAGAAGCTCAACAAGAGTAGCAACAATTACCACCCACACTAACACAGACACCAATACCAACAACAACAACTAGAACAACAACAACAACAACAACCACAACAACTAGAATAACAACAACAACAACAGCAACAACTAGAATAACAACAACAGCAACAACCATAACAACAACTAGAACAACAACAACCACAACAACAACAACAACTAGAACAATAACAACAACAACAACAACAACAACAACAACAACAACAACAACAACAACAACAACGGGGCTCCTTAACCCAAACTCGTCGGAAATGTCGTTCCTGTTCTGCAACATGAACATTTTTTTTTACACCTGGGCATGGGCACAGTCATCTGGTGGCCCGCCCAGATTTCTCAAACAAACGCCTTCGGATAAGGTATAGACCTCCTCAAGCCAAGAACCTTGCAGGGAAAAAAGGTGCACCTCTACGGTAGCATGTGCCCGTGAGCAGCCGCCTCTTTTGCCCCAGCTCCTTAACCCCTTTCGAGCCCCAAAATCCCTCCCTATACAAACTTCAAGTAACTTTATCCCCAAAAAGGGTTTCCAGTAGTAAAGGCGTTAATCGCCCTGTGCTACAAAAAAACACACCACTAAAAACAAACACCAAAACCAACTAAGCCAACCCCAACACCCAAGTCAAACACTCAAGCCAACAACCTTGCAAAAAAAAAGGGGGCACCTCTACGGTAGAGCATGCGCTCGTGAGCAGCCGCCACTTTTGCCCCAGCTCATTTGATCACCCTGTGCTACAAACACCGAAACCAACGAAAACCAACCCCAACACCGAAAGCCAAAACCAACCACCAAAACCAACAAAGTCAACACCAAAACCACCATCGGCAACCATCGTGCCAGCTCCCCCTTGCTCTCGTTGATCGCCATCATAAGGCGCCGCTTTCGCCCCAGTTTTTCGATCACTCTGTGCCCCTATATCACCCAACGTCCAAACAAAAACCAAAACCAACATCACAAACCAAAAAACAAATGAAAAAAACACAAAAAACCGAAACCAAAATAAAGACCACAATCAAAAACCAACACCAGAACCAAAAAACCCAAAAGCAAAACCAGCCACTAAAACCAAAAAACCAAACCAACCCCAACACCAAAACCAACCTATCACCGCGTCTCCCCCCAGCCCCCCCCCCCCCGCCCCCCCCAAACCATCGTACCGGCTTTTCCTTGCTCTCGTTGACCGCCATCAGCAGCCGCCGTTTCTGCCCCAGCTCCTCGATCACCCTGTGCTCCGCCTCCATCCTCGCCTCCCCCACCACGCCAGGGGACGCCATCGATCGTGTAAATTTGTCATCAACCGCCTGTACCCACCCGGAACGGATGCCACAGGGTGGTGTTCGGCCACGGAGGGGTGGCGGCGATCGGGGGCGGGGGTGGGGGGTGGCGGGGGCGAGTGGAGGGGGTGGGGGGTGCGTTGGGGGGGCGGGGGGCGGGTTGGCGGGTGGTGGTGGTGAGGGCGAGCAGGGGGGGGGGGGGGGGGGGGGTAAGACAACGGGCAACAAGCCACGAGGGAAAAATACAAGGTTCCCCTTTGGGATGCGGTTGGCTTGAAATCCCGGGGGTGTTGGTGTCGCAAGCCGAAAAGGAGGGGGGCAAAACTCTAGTAAAAAAAAACAGCAAAAACAATTAGCCACTGTCCTTGTGACGGGGCAAGTAACATCGACCAGCCCGAAAGATTTTATGGCGCAAGCCAAGCTAGAGGGGGGTGGTGGCGGAGGGGGGGGGGGGGGGGGGGGAAGCGGGGAACGGAAGAGGAGGGGGGGGGGGGGGGGGGGGGGGGGGGGGGGGGGGGGGGAAGCGGGGAACGGAAGAGGAGGGGGGTAGAGGGGGGAGCGGGGACAAGATGGCGGACAATGAGCAACGAGGAAAATATCAAAATAAAAATTAAAGACACTATACAATCGACATACATCTGGGAATAAGCCAAGTAATCCCAGCTCGTAAACTCACGGCATTCGCACCCCTCCCCCCCACCCCCCCACCCACCCACCCATCCCCCACCCCACCCCACTCCTTCCCACCCACCTCGATGGAATCACGCCATGAGCCCGCCTTAACGCCTTCAGAGGTGGGTGTAGCGGTAGCAGTATTGTCGCCACCCGCAGGGGCAAACTTAGCTCCTCCGTCCACGCTCTCGGTTTTGGCGCGTTTTCCGTCGTAGACCAGCAGCTCCTGGTTGTACTTCACCTGCGGCGGTTTGGTGCGGTTAGGTGAGGTGAGGTGAGGTGTGGTGAGGTGTGGTGTGGTGTGGTGTGGTGTGGTGTGGTGTGGTGTGGTGTGGTGTGGTGTGGTGTGGTGTGGTGTGGTGTGGTGTGGTGTGGTGTGGTGTGGTGTGGTGTGGTGTGGTGTGTTGTGGTGTGGTACGGTGTGGTGTGGTGTGGTGTGGTGTGGTGTGGTGTGGTTGGGCTTGTTTTGATTTGGTTCGGTGATGTGGTTTGGTGGTGTAGTGTGGTGTGCGATTTGGTGCGGTGTGATTAGGTGCGGTTGGGCGCGATTTGGTGCGGTGTGTGGTGCAGGCGTTCCGCGTCCAAACATTGCGCAAGCAAAACCTCGACTAAACAACGAGGCGGCAGACAGCCCTCACCCTACGGACGGCAGCACTAAGCAATTAATCAAAGGACCCAACGCGTGATTCAAGCTTTAATAGTTGGTCTCCAAAAAAGTCTAGCCGGGAAGGGGTTAAGCTATATGCTGTGACGAGACGCAACGCGGGGTTCGGGGTTGTTATCCGCAAAACAAAAACAGAAGTGGCGTGACGGTTCACGCCTGAACCCCCCCCTCCCCCATTCCCCCCTCGACACCCCCCACACACACCTGTGCTTGAGCCAGCGTCGGGATGTACTCGTACCCGTACTTGACAAGGCGCAACGTGACACAAGCTGGCAGCGCCTGCAGCACGTTGGCAACGACCCCAGTATCGAAGCCAAGCATCGGCAAGCCATTGATGGCCGTTATCACATCCCCCACGGCTACGAGGTGCGATCGCATTACTGGCGTTGGCTCGTGCTGCCTCGGCGGCATCCTGGGTGGGGGGAAGGGAAAAGGGGGGGGGGAGGGGGGGGGGGGGGGGGGGGGGGGTATTCAGTTTGTGCACGGCTGTAGTCGTGTGACCATAGACCCTCGCATCCCCACTATGCCGGGACGGAGCACGTCGGGTTTTCACCAACCAGGCAAACATTGCTTGCACCAAGCGCAAAGCGCCGTGAGATGTTCGGAGAGTCGCATGAAGGGTGAACTGCATCCTTCCAAGAACCGCTCGTGAAACGGACTTGGCACCTTGTACCTACTTTCTTGCTTATAGAAGATGACAGCGCCAATAAGGTATAATTTGTTTTCTGTTGTGGCCACTCTAGAGACAGAAGGGGGGGAGGAGGGGGGGGGTAACAGGAGGGGGGGGGCGGGTGGCGTACTCATTTGATGCTTGCCTTAGTCTTTTGACCATTGATCATGCATCCCTTTCGAGACGGAGCACCGTTCCTACTCCTAATAAAGACACCTCCAACATCTGGGCGCTCATTACGCTTCTTCCATATTCTACCTTGTACATAGAAACTGTTTGCTTATCCTATCCCCGTCCTGTTTCGCCGTCTGCGGCCACCATTTATCTCCCAGGATAGCGATCGTTTTCTCGCTACTCTCTAGTCTACCAAACTCTTCCATGTCACATACGTCTAATTTCCTTATCTCCGCCAACGCATCCCGTTCCTCCTTGAATATTGTACATTCTCCTACTATGCGAGTCCTACTCTCTATTGTTGTGCCACACTGGCACATAATTGTTGCCACGTCCTCCTCCTCTCAACTACTGGTGTATCTCTTTTTTCTTTCTGGCAGGTCCAGGTCCCCTACACGAAGCCGCAGTTTCAGCTTTTTCGCGTAGTCCATTGGGTCGTGCAGATACGTTTTCATTCCAATATCTTCCGTCAACCCCCCGTATATCTCTCAAGTGCTTCTCTTTCACCTTATTTCTTAGCGCTGGTCTTTCCCTTTCTTCTATTCCTTCTTTTACTTCTGTCTTGTACCCGCCAAACTTCTCTATAGACAGTACCTCTTCTTGGCCACCCCCTAAATTCTTCCATGTTTTCTCGACTGCGTTATCCCATCTTATTCCAGCTCGCCCTTTTGCTGTTTTCTCCAATACAGCCCTATCAGCTATGGCTAGCAACCTCTTTCATGGCATATTCTTCACTTTATGTTGCCTTTCTCTCAAGTCTCCATTTGTTTTAAGTGGGCACATTCCTATTGAATAGTTCTGCTCTTACTACTGTATTACTCGTCGTACTTGAGCATCCTAGTATATTTTTAGCTGCTGTCATCCGCACTGTTTCCAGTTGTTTTACGAACTTCGTGTTCCTTTTCCATACTTCTCCTGTATACACTAGCTGTGGTACAATCACATTAACCATAATACATATTTTAATCCTAGTGTCAAGGTGTGAGTCTGTTAGGTTCGCATCCATCTTGCCTAATTGTGATATACCCTTTCCTATTACTTTCGGTATGGTTGCATCCCAAGAGGGTATGGTTGCATCCCAAGAGCAGCAGCCCTTTGAGATATCTAAGCCAAGGTACGTAAACTGGTCTAAGATCGACAGTTCATAACGAGAGGGGGGGGCTAAGAGGAGAAAGCAATGGGAGCGGTGCAACAGCAGGAGAGAGAACGTAAAAAGAAGAAGAAAAAAAACGACGCCGGCTGTGACGTGTAATTCGACGTGTTGTAAAATCGGGGATTAGACGGGCTCAACAGGCAATAGCATTCACCAAATACCTGTCAATAACTACGGCTGCTGCCAGGCCAAGCCAAACCAAGCCAAACCAACCAAGTCCGAGTTACCTCGGGCAGAGCGACGAGATCGACACGCAGATGACGCCGCCACAGCTCTGCTGATGAATGTTCATGAACAGGCTCCCGTTCTCCTTGGGCAGGGTCACCTGCACTCGTGTCGGGGGTCGGGGGAGGGGGGGGGGGTGGCGGCAGAGCGAAAAAAGTCGCGTGCGCGCAACCAGTTACACCATCAACCGATGAACCTACGTCTCGATCAACCAAACTAATAGATTTAACCAGTGGTACCAACCAATCGACCAACTAAACGATCAACCAATGGACCAACATATACCTGGTAACAGGAAACATAAACACAAAACACGGCACACAAAACACGTCACACATCAGACACAAAGCACACCAAAAAGACAAAACTCAAAACGTCAAGCCAACTCATAAAACTCAAAACGTCAAGCCAACTCACAAAACTCAAAACGTCAAGCCAACTCACAAAACTCAAAACGTCAAGCCAACTCACAAAACTCAAAACGTCAAGCCAACTCACAAAACTCAAAACGTCAAGCCAACTCACGAAACTCAAAACACGACACTCAAAAAGAAAAATAGCACAACATAAATAGTACCTGGTAGTGCTTACCTCATACTCGTACTGGTGCATGGGGAGCGCCGGCATGTCAGACCGCGGAGGCGCCTCGTATTTCTTGCCGTGAGAAAGCGACACCTTCATGTCGAACAGCAGCGATCTTATCTCCGCCTCGTCTTGCGAGGGCGGGACTTCGACCGGCGCCTTCGCTGCGGCCTCCTGCAGTCGGAATTCCCCCACAACAAGGATTCAAGAAAGGGACGATTGAGAGAGCGAGGTGGGGGGGAGGGAGGGAGGGAGCGACGGCGGGAAAGGTAAGTGCAGATAGAGAGAGATTGAGGGGAGGGTTGAGGAAGAAATAGAAGGAGAGACAATGGGCAAAGAGATCAAAACATCTATCACAGAAAGAGAGAGAGTTACTTACACGGAGACTCGCAAAGAGAGTTACACACAGAGAGTGAGAAGCACCACGCCCTTTTCCCCCGAGCTATCGAGCTATCACCGCCGCCGTAACCCGTGCACTTGAACCACTCCGTCGGCGCCAGCAAGAGGACTAACAAAGGTGCTGCACTTCCACCAAGCGCTCCTTTCACAACGCTCGCGTCACCGCGGGCACCGGCCACACCCGCGCCCCATCAACCCACCGTCGCGCACAGAGAGTTGATGTGTTTACCCCCCCTCCCTACCCCATCACCCACCCGGCCCCTCCGCCCCCTCCCCCTCCTCCCACCTTACCCCGCCACCTCCACCCAGCACACAAGACACACAAACAAGACAAGACAAAACAAGACAAAACAAAACAATCCAAGCTAAGCCAAGCCCAAATCAACCCAAGCAAAGCCAAAACCCAAACCCAAGCCAACCTAAGCCCAGTCAAACCAAGCCAGGCCAAAACCAACACAATCTGAGCGCAAACCCTAACCCAAGCCAGGCCGAGCCAAGCCAAGCCAAGCCAAGCCAAGCCAAGCCAGGCCAAGCCAGGCCAAGCCAAGCCAAGCCAACGACAGCGACAAGAATAGCAACGGCACCTGCTGTTCCGCGTACATGGCCGCCTCCCTCCCGCATTCCCTCATCAAGCCCACCGGGGGCGACAAGCCATGTCGCAAGAAGTGGAACGCCCGGATCTGAAAAAAAACAAACAATCAAAACAACAGTGACAACGACATACGAACGGACGAAAAAACAGGGCAAGCATGAAAAAAGACGAAAAAAACAAAAACACGACGGACGCGGGGTGGGTGGGTGGGTGGGTGGAGGGAGGGAGGGAGGGAGGGAGGGAGGGAGGGAGGGAGGGAGGGCGGGAGGGAGGGAGGGAGAAACCGTATTAATCTTCAAAGGTGGCGAAAATTTCCGGATAGAGTGGTATATATGTAAACATTTTCCCCCTCTCAAGACTCACAGGGGTTATCCTTATGAATGGCTATTGGCACGGGATAGGCCTCATCATGCGCGGGCATATGATTCGAACAACGCACACCTGGCTGTATATTTGCGCGCTGAACTCCAGCACGGAGCTGGGCTCCATTAAGGCCGGCAGGACGTCGTGGTTAGTCTGGGACAGAGTTCGCACCATCTCCTCCTGCGGCCATCGAGGCAGACAAATTATGCACGTATTAGTTCCCGTGTGAGAAACGAAAAACAAAAACACAAACACACATGTAGGCACGCACAGCTGTATTCAAGAAAAATGAAAAACACACACGACACGACACAACACAACACAACACAACACAACACAGCACAGCACAGCACAACACAACACAACACAACACAACACAACACAACACAACACAACACAACACAACACAGCACAGCACAACACAACACAGCACAACACAGCACAGCACAGCACAGCACAGCACAGCACAGCACAGCACAGCACAGCACAGCACAGCACAGCACAGCACAGCACAGCACAGCACAGCACAGCACAGCACAGCACAGCACAGCACAGCACAGCACAGCACAGCACAGCACAGCACAGCACAGCACAGCACAACACAACACAACACAACACAACACAACACAACACAACACAACACAACACAACACAACACAACACAACACAACACAACACAACACAACACAACACAACACAACACAACACAACACAACACAACACAACACAACACAACACAACACAACACAACACAACACAACACAACACAACACAACACAACACGACACAACACAACACAACGCAACACAGCACAACACAAAAATAAAAAAACACATGAAAAACACAAGAACACGAAACAGAACAAAACAACGCAATCGAACGAGTGCGCGAGATAGGCGAGCACCGTGAGCATGAGCAATTGCAGAGCGAAGACACCGACCCCGGCCAAAACCGCGCAAATACGAAAGTACAAACATACTATGTACTTGGTGCGTGCGGCACAAGCTCGAGGTGGGAACGGGTGTGGCACCGGACAACGTCTGAACCACACCGAATAACACATTATTGTACCGTAAACCGAATACCACATCATCGTACCGTACTGTACAGTACCACGCCGCATCGTACCAAACCATACCACACCATACCAACTACAGTATAGCATATCATGTCATACCATGCCGTGCCATATATACCTGTACCACACTATACCATACCATATAATATACTATAATACCCTACCCTACCCTATGGTGCCGTACCTCCGACATGGGCGGGCTGAGGGGTGGGTGGTCGTTGAGCTTGTGAAACTGCTCGATCGCCTCGTCGTTGTTTAGCTGACACCGGGCACGCACAAGGGCGTGCGTGAAAACAAACAAGTATAATCACCAGACCGACGAGAATCGCAAGCAGCAGCAGCAGCAGCAGCAGCAGAAGTCAGCACGGGGAGGGGAAGGGGAAGGGGGGGGGGGGCGAGAAAAGTATTAGAAGTGGGACATCGCAGTCACAGTAGGTCCTAACGCAAGCTACGGACAGGCAAGGACGACGCACCAGCAGTTGTCGTGAGAAAGCTGAGCATACGGAACATAACAAAACAAACTAAGCACGCACAAAAACCCAACCGTTGAAACAAACGAAGACTGAAATGTCGTATCATACGCCAATGGGCCAATCTAAGGCAGCTCTTATCCAAAGACGACCCAACGCAGATCAAAAACAGTACTAAAAGCAGACCCCGATGTGTGTATCCAAAGCAGACCCAAAGAGAAGATTCAAAGCAGATCCAAAAGCAGAGGCCGAAAAGAAAAATCAAACCCGAAAAATCACAAAAAAAAGGGAAAAAAAAAGAAGAAAAAAGAAGAAAAAAGAAGAAAAAAGAAGAAAAAAAGGAAAAAAAGGAAAAAAAAAGCAAACAAGAACAAGAATACCCAAAAAGATAAGATCCACACAATACGACCCAACAGATGACGGCGATAAGCACTGCAGTACGAAGGGATCACGCGCGTGCTACGATACAGGTGCACCACTTTTTTTTCTGAGGTTCCTGAATTTGGGAGCTCAAGACACGTCTTGCCCCAAAAAACAAAAACTGATTTGGAGAAAAAATAAAACTGCTACTCGTACATACGTACCGGCTGAAAACATCCCATGGCCTAGGTACACAACAAGAATCATGCCAAGAAAATTGTCTATTTCTGACGAATTTGGGTTAAGGAGCCCCGTCATTCAGAAAAAAAAATAGCCGAAAAAACGCTACCTCCATCGTAGCATGCGGATCTATGTATATATGTACCGTTCACGCTTACCTCCTCTCTGGTCTCCCAGGTACAGAACTGGTACGAGAGGCCGCTCCACTTGACCAAGTACTTCTGCTCGTCGACTACCTCCATCTGCGCCACACAAGCAGCGACCCACACGCATCCGCACACGCAGCAACAGCAGCAGCAGCAGCAGCAGCAGCAAAATCAGCATCAGCATCGACACCAGCACCAGTAGCACGAGCAACAGCCTTATCAAAGAAAGCATTAGATGTAGAAGGTACCGGCCCCACACGCATTCGCACACAGCTGCGCCAAAGTAGATAGCGAAAGAAACAGGATCAGACATGGAAAGTACCCGCACTAAACATAGAGTTACAGTCTAAAGTAGCTGCGTCAAAACATAAAGCTGTAGTGTAAAGTACCGGCATCAAACACAGAAAGTCACCAGCGCTTAACATAAAAAGCACCCGCACAAAGACACAGAAAACGTCACCATTACACATAGAAAGCAACAGAACTAGAAACAGAAAGCACTAGCAACAAAGGAATGCAGACACAAAGGCACAAGAGCAGAAAAAAATACCAAGCATCCACATACACGGAAAACCGGCAAAGGCATGTATGACGAGCAGAACGAGGCAGGAACAGACGGAAACCAGATAACAGATACAAGCAGATACAAGCAGGTGGAAGCACGCATAGCTTCCAATGGGGGCAAACGTTGGGCTGGATTGCGTTTGGGTCGGGTTAGTTTCGGTTGGATTCGATCCTGGGAGAGTGGCATGGGTTCACCGCCCTCGCGCACCCATACTACAATCTCTTTCCCCCTCTCTCGCCCCCACCTCGCCCCCCCCCCCCTCTCTCCATCTCACAAACATACACTTACCGTAGGCTGGGGCATCTGTGAGAGCTTGGCCTTCTCCACCTCCGTCTGGTGCGAAAACAGGGTCTGGCCCTTGTGCACCATAATCTCGCAGATGGGGCAGAGCCACTGCCCCTTGGGAGGCTGGTGCCGCGAAGACAGGCGGTGGGCGATGGCGGCAGCGTCAGCGGCAGCGGCGACGAAGTGATGGAAAATATCCAACACAGCAGACAGAACAGACAACGTAGAGGAGAGCGACAGTGGCGGAGAGACATGTGAACAACAGGAAACAAGCGAACGGGATTTTGCCAATGGAACAGCGAGGCCATAGCCATAACTCACAAAAGCCGTCGCTAATGCGTGGGGCCACGGAAGCTACGGGCACCACACGCAGCCGGCGTATCAGGGCGATCAAGCAGCCCCCACCCCTCCACCCCTCCCCATCCCCCCCCAACAAAACCCCTCCGCCCACATGCTCCGGACAAGCCACCGCGTCTAAACCAAGCCAGGCCATCTACTCGTGAAAATTTGACTTATGTAGCAAGTCTACTGCTCTATCAATATCATGATTGTAATAGTGGTAGTAGGAGTTGTTGCATTAACGCATCGCCAAAAACTAGTCTGCAGACACAAAAACAGGTTAACAAAAAGAAAAAAAAAAACTGGGGACAAAAAGAAAGCCAGGAAAATAACGAAGCAAAATTGGGGGCAAACCGTACACAGCGAGTAAAACAAGACAAAACAGCACGTACACACAAAGAGAGGCAAAATCGTATACTGCGAAGTACAGCGAGAGAAAAAACAGCATTATATACCAGCACCAGGTATCAACCTCGAACTATCACGCTTATATCATGAAAATTAAAATACACTCCAGCTGTGAGACCGAATATTTTTCGAAACTCATCTTTGCAAGCTGTGTGTGATACTCCGATCGCGCGTATTACGGGTTGTGTGTCCTCATTAAGGATATAGGTCGGCGACTCCCCTTGAAACTACAGTGTAGCTATCAGGGTCAACAGGGTGACGCTTATATTATGATAGCTCACCGACTTGAGTCCGAGGCAGTTGCAGTGATACTCCGCGTCGCAGGTATCGCAAATTAGCATCTTGTTGTTCTTCGTCTCCGGCTGGAAATGGCAGAGGGAGGGAGACACACGCAGGTGAAGTACAAAAATAAACAGGGGAAGAGAGAACGAGAGAGGACGGGAGAGAGAGGAAGAGAGAAAGAGGGAGAGGACGGGAGAGAGAGAAATAGAGAAAGAGGAAGAGGCGGAGAGATACACGAAGTGAGAAAGCGGGAGAGACAGAGAGATGCACGCAGAAAGCGGGAAAGACAGAGAGATGCACGCAGAGAGAAAACGAACGAGAGGGGGAAAAGATTCACGCAGAGAGAGAAACATTGAGAGGGAGAGAGACACGCAGAGAGAAAAGGCAAAAGAGCGCGGACGGCGGGACATAAAAAAAGTTTGGGTATGCAGCATTTCGGCGGGCACTAAATCGGACGTTCCACTTCGAAACTTTCAATACATTCACCTCATCAAAAAGAAATATTAACACCGAGTCGAATTATCGTGTGCGACCAATAGGCGCCTGCCGACATCTCTTGACCCCCCCTCCCCCCAGCCCCCCGCCGCCTCCCCCCCTTCTCCCCCCCTCCGAGCGCCCCTAGATTCAGACTCAACAGACGCTAAAATGATATTTGACGCGCTGGCATATTGTTCTCACCCCGAGGCACTTCCTGCACCACTCTTCCCACGGCCTGGCCCTCGGCTCATCCCAGGAGATGCGGTCGTCCTTGTCCCCGAAGTTCATCACCCACGCCTGTCAAGTTTCGGTTTCAAAATTGCCCGCGGCGAAGCAAAACAACAGATAAAAAAAAAAAGTAGAAGACAAAAAGGGTACAAAAATCAGCGCCAGCAAAAAACAAAACAAAACATGATGCCGCTCGGATAGGGGAGCACACACGTTTTTTTAGGTTCCCTTTCTCAATGAGGAGCTCTATATCGTGGCACACGCGTCGAAAACAACATTAAAAAAAAGTATTTTGCGGCTATCACTACGAAAACACCCTACCGGTATGTACGTAGTGGATTGCACATAACGATTGAGGATCAACAGGCGACAAAACAAAACAAGGCTGAGGAATGCCGGACGGAGATACACGGCACTAGCAGGGGCAATGCCAATGAAAACGAAACAAAACGTCAGAAGTCCTCTTCTTGAACTAATACCGACGACACATCACCAACACCACCAGCACCAACACCTACACCAACTCAACAGCAAAGACGTCGGTCGACGGTCTAGTTTTGTCCCGTCATGGCCTCGTTAGACGTAATATACTGTTTTTTATAACAATATGGAACGCTATTTGGCGGCTGTCCGTCAAAAGTCGATAGTGCGGTCAACCGACATCTTTGCCCAACAGCAACAGCAACACCGGCAACAACACCAACCCAACGCCAACATCAGCAACACCGGCACCAACACCAACCCCAACGCCGACATCAGCAACGCCTGCACCAACGCCAACGCCAACACCACGCCGACACCAACAACACTAACACCAACATAACCCAAGCACCAACACAAGCGACACTAGAACTAACCCACCAACATCAACACCCACACGAAACCAATATCAAAACAAATACCGACACCAGCACCACCAATAACACCGACACCAACACTAACACCAACACCGGCACCATCACCAACGCTGACACCAATACTACGAACACCAGCACAACAGGCACCAACACCAACACCAGCAACAATTGACACCAACGCAACACCAACACCACTACTAACATCAACGCCAACACCAACACCAACATCAACACCAATACTAACCACCACCACCAACAACAACAACAACACCAATAACACCAACACCAACACCACCAACACTAACACCAACACCAACACCAACACCCACACCGACATCAACACCAAAAACAACGTCAACACCGACAATAAACCCTACCGCAATAGCACCAGTCATCCCCCACACCTACGATATACATTAATACTACGTAGACTTATCTATCCCGCTGCACTTGCTAAAAAGACGCTGTCCTTCTGCGCCAAATACTACTCAAAACCCATGTACAAAGAGGTACGAGTCCAACAGGTCGTTCGGCCTACCTGGAACAATCGCTCGAACTTTGCCTGAAGGTAGTCAGCGATGTACCAGATCGTCGACCCGAACTTATTAAACACTTTGCAGTTCGTGAAAACCTGTTGTATCGCAATCGCCAGCCACGAACAAAAATACCAACACAAAAAAACAAAACAAAAAAAAAGCATGCACGCAACAAAAAAACAGAGGGGGAAGAGGGGAGACAACGGAATGAGAAAACGGCGGTTCCTCACCGGCAGCATTTTTTTTCTTCTGGTTTTATTAATTCATTTGCACCAAACATAAAAGCAAAAACAAAAACAAACACGCGCAACACAAAAACAGACAGCGGAAAGCGGACACAACGGAATGAAAAAACGGCGGTCGTTACGAGAGTCAATTTTTTATTATTGTATTACTATTTCATTTCCCATCCGGCAATGTGCAGCAGCGTCAGTGTATGGTTGGCGCACGGTACGAGGAGGGGGTCAAGGCGAGAGGAGGGGCAGACTCGGGATAGGGGGTCTCGGGGAAAAAGCAGGGCGCGGCGACTCCCTACCATAAGTCACACCCATTCCCAGCCAAAGTCGTTTGCGATGCAGTTTACACTCTACGCGTTACATACACTATCTTGACTCTCAACACGATGCCGCCAGCTTGAGACACCAAGCGTGGTCGAGCCAGCAATAACGCATACCGTATACAGCAGGGAAGCGAGAAAAACAAAACAAGAAACATTTTTTCAACAGAAACGAAAAATAGCGGCAACAAAATACTGACTGTTGGCGACAAATACACGACAAAACAAATCACGACCAAAACAACAGCACGTCGGATTTGGTGGCGTTTTCTATTGCCGGCGGTCGGCTGAAAACTCTTTAGATAGTTAACTTTACCCCGGCTGCCGATGACACGTTGCTTTCGCCATTACAGTCGAGCCACTCACCTAAACACCAGGTCACCAAGACACAACACAACAATACAACACGACACAGAATTGCGTCAATCCATCAGGCACGTCAAAACGCGGCGCATGCCTCGCCCCGCGCCCTCCCCGCTGGACTCCATCTAAACCCACCCAAAGGCATCCCACGTCATCCTACTCCAACCCACCCCGCCTCACCCCACTCCAGCCCCCGCGGGAGTGCAAAAAAAAAGGCGAAACAAAGAGATTCCCTTCCCTTTCCCCCGTCCCTCACCAGGCGAACATCTCTCTGGAAACCCAGCGGGTCGTTTCTCCTGTACTCCCAGTTATCCAGCTTGCCCTTGATGGTTCCGAAATCCATGGGCTCGTCGACCTTCTCCTCGTAGGTTGGGTATGCGGCAAGGTCCACCGCCTCGTGGAACACTACCGACAGCTCGTCTTCCATAAGCTAAAAACAACGATGAAAGAAAAAACACCCACGGATGCCAAAACGGCCAGCGAATAAGGAACGCGGCAAGGGGGCGAGCGAGCGAGCGAGAAAGCAAGGACAAAGGCAAGCGAGGGAGTGAGCAAGGTATAACATCAATAGCTCGTCTTCCATGAGCTGTCAATGACCGCGCATGTCAACAAGGCAAGCAAGCAAGAAAGGGAAATAAGCGAGCACGCAAGTAAGCGAGGAGTAGGCACGCAACACCACCACCAACAACAGCAACAGCAACACCACCACCAACATCGAAAACAACGAAAACAAGCAAGAACAGGAGTAACAACAATAGCAACCGCAACAACAACAACAACAACAACAACAACAACAACAACCTATTGATAGAACGTGAGGACAACACCACTAACAACACCAAACGATAACGCCAACACAAACCACCTGAAAACCCGAGGGCGGCGGTTAGCGCTAAACCGCCAAAGGCTATGTGCTCGCACCCACCTTCCCGGAACAGCCATGACATCAAAGGAAGATCATATTCGTAGTACAGTGGATACTCCGACTCAAGAGAGGTATAGTCCTAGCCGAAAGTACCTCTCTTCAACTCTTACTACCGTCGTCTCTTTAACCTTCCCACCGCAAACAAACAAACAAAAAACAAATTCAAATTACGTTTGTTTTTTGTTCCAGCCGATTTGCCCTCTCTTAACCCTGAATCGCATTATCCTGGCCTCTATTAGCCCCTCTAGGACTGCAGTCCCAATTTGGGGACAAATCACTTGAAAGTAGAGTCATATACAGGTTTCTGTACCCTGCAGTACTAAAGCGGTTATAACCCCTTTAGAGCCCCAAAACTCCTTCCTATAGTAATTCCAAGTATATTTCCCCCCAAAAAACACGGGTTTCCAGTTGTCAAGCGGTTAATTAGGTCGGGGTGCCTGCCCACCGTACCAACACCGCACTAAAAAACGTACACATGGTGTGGTTCATGCTTGCCGGTGGGCTCGATATCGCAAAGTGCCGGAAAAGCGCGAAACACCCGAACACAGCAGCACTACCAAGTATTATACCACGAGAGTACAACTCATTTGGCAAGCACTGACCAAAAGTCAGGTAGGGTAGGAGGAGTACCTCGTTTTTGGCTACCGGATTTGGGCCACTCGCACTCGAGTGACACTGCTGTCCCTCACGGAACAAAAGGCTTTTCGTCGGCTTTTTTTTTTTTTTTGGCGTAGCGTAGCGTACCACTCAATTCCATCCGCGGATTTATATATATCGCAAGATGAAAACAGCACGAAATATTCAAGGCCGCAAAGAAACAGGAGGGTTTCGCTCGTGCAAGTGGTCCCGAGCTACTGGAAAAAAGAAAAGAAAAAAAAGTACCTTCCCCCCACCGTAGCCTAGGTCCACTGTCGCTTTTACCTGTTTAGAACTGCACCCATTTTTTTGGGAGACAACAAATCACTTGGTATTAAAGTGCGATATTTTTTTACGCAAGCACAGCACAGCTCATAGCTATCGATAGTTACCGTCGAGAGGACGTGGCGGCAGCGCGTCATCGGCCTCCAATCAGGGTCCTCCTTCGTCCGTTTCCCCGTTTGCGGGATCACTCCATCGTCGTCCCACTCCGGAGGGGGCATCCGCTCATACACTGGCTCCTCCGGCTGGATCGGAAAGGGGTTGGCGTTGGCGAAGGAGAAAGGGAGCGGGGGGGGGAGGAGGAAGGGAATGAGGGAGGGGTGATCAGACGAAGGGAAGGAGGGAGGGGTGATGAGAGGAAGGCATATAGAGGGGGAGGGAGGGGATGGAATGTCGAGGCAGCGCGTCGAAGGAGCAGAGAGGCAGAGCGGAGGGGGGTAGTAAAAGGGAGGGAGGGAGTTGTAGAGGTAGGGAGAGTCAAAACAGTAGGGAGGAACGGATTCAAACCGGAGAGAGAAGGAACGCAAGCGACGGAACACCACAAAGTCACGCTTGGACAAGCAGGCTGCGATCGAGACGAGGCCAGGCGGGGCGGAGCGGGGCGTACGGAAAAAAAACACCACTAACACCCACACCGCCACCCACACCGGTCAGCCGACAAACGTAACGCTGTATCGTAGTTATTTTGGCAGCATGCTCACGAGTGGCGTCGAACCGACAGACGGAGATTTCTTGCGGCCGCCGGGAACAGGCCTTAAAAACAAAAACACCGTTGCCATATCCCCGTCAACATCCCCCCCCGTCTACCCCGCCCAAACTCCGCGCGTCCGGAGCTCCGCAACCTCTAGCAACCGGCGGCGGCCATGATCATCAACCAAGGTCTGAGCCCCCAGCAATCAATTTCGGTTCAACCTCCGCCATTCTGACGCCCCTCCTCCCCCCTGTTACATGCAAATCACTTCCTCGCTTCCTTCCATCCCCCCCTCCCCCCCTCCCCAATGATTACAAACCCTCCCCCTGATATGAACACCGCCCGCCCCTGCTCCCTCCCGTTTCCTATCCCCCCCCGCCCCCGCCCCCGCTGTAGAAGTATGAGTCCTCCTCACCAGATCAGCGCCCTCCTCTTCTGCGTCCTCTGGTTCTGGTTCGTCCTGCTTGGCAAGAAACTCCTGTGGGTCGAAACCGTCAGGGTACCTCTCCCGCTCCATCTTGAACCATTTCGCGTCCAAAACTTTCTCCACCTGTACAGAGTGGTTTGGTGTGGGTGGGTGGTGTAAGCGTGTTAGTGTTCGTTGTGTTACGTAGTGTGGTGTGGTATGGTGTCGTGGTAGTAGCGTAGTGTTAGCGTAATGCATTGTAGCGTTGGTGTCATTTAGAGGGGCCGCGGGGCAAATGCACGAGGGACCCACGGGAGGGGGGCGGGGGCGTACCTCTTTTCTGGCATATTATTTACTTTATATTGCCATTTTAACTTCATCACGTCTTTATTTGTTTCAAGTGGGTACATTCCTAGTTCTGTTCTTAATAATACTGTAATACTCGTCGTACTTGAACATCCTATTAATAGTACATATTTTAGCTGTTGCTTCCATCTGCACTGTTTCCAGTTGTTACGCGAATTTCGCGTTCCCTTCCCATACTTCTCCTGCATACTCTAACTTTGGTACAATCACATTAGTCAGAAAACATCCTTTAATCCTAGTGTCAAGGTGCGGGTCTGTTAGGGTCGCCTCCATCTTGCCTAATTGTGATTTACACTTTCCTAATAATTTGGGTATGTGTGCATCCCAAGAAGAGCAGTCCTTTGAGATATCTACGCCAAGGTACGTATACTGGTCTACGATCGGTAATTCATCTTCTCCCCACGTGCACTTGAAATTTACCGGATTCACCTTATCTTCGTTACATACAACTACTGCGCATGTTTTCACGTTCGCTGTCACTTTCCATTTCCTAGTGTACTCTAGTGCTTCCTCTATTTGATTATGCAATCCTTTGGGTGTTTCTGATATCCCCACGAAATCATCCGCAAACATCAACCCCGACACCGTATCTTCCCGCATCGTGACTCCTTGCTTCGCTGCTTCGCTGCTTCGCTGCTTCGCCTGCTATTATCATGTCATTAATATATACCTTGAACAGATTGGGTGATAGTGTACATCCCTGTGCTACTCCTTGTAAAATATCAGCATATTTGGATATTTCCTCGTCCAGCATCACAGCACTTCTCGCATATTCCGTCATATTTTTCATCATTCACTACATCTTTCCTCTGATCCCAATTTCCCACATCTTTTTCCACAACCCGTTCCTCCATACTGTGACATAGGCCTTCTGTACATCTATTATAGGAAAAAAACAGTACGTCGTTAGCTTACCTTGAATTATCTTATCTAATGTGTACAGATGGTCTACTCAACTCCGGTTTGGCCTAAATCCTGCTTGCCCTTCGCTTATTTTTTCGTCCTTCTCCAACATTGTTCCCATTCTATCGTCCAAAATCTTACAGAATGTTTTGCCTACGGTGCTTAATAGCGTTATTCCTCAGTGGCTCCCCGGGTCAGCCTTATCTCCTTTTTTTTATCAAGTTTACTACTATTCCTTCTCTCTACCTCTTAGACGCGTACTGGTTTTTCCATATCCAATTACACAACATAGCCATCTTGGTAAGCATACCTTCTCCCCCGTACTTCATAAAGCCATTCACTATTTTATAAAATTATTCTAACGACGTCAGCTTCACCATTTCATCTGCCTCTGCTACCTTTCCATTCTCAAGTTTAGCTACGACGTACACACTTCTTTATTCCTTCTCTTGTGAACTCTCTCTCTAACCCATCTGAACCGCGGTCTTCCCTTCCTGACGCACCTACGTTCGCCTCTGCCCACGTGTTGGTCTCCTTCTCGAATTTTGCGTCGACGTTTTGTTGGCTGTGGGCGTTCCTAGCTTGCGGTAATGTTCTACAAGTACTTCCCTCCTCCCCTTCGAGCAACCAATCATTTTACCGTTCTGTGCTCTTAACGTAGCTATTCCCGTGTCTGCCTCGCCTGCTTGTTGGCCCAGTATCCCTTTTATCCCTACCCACATCTGCTTCATCACGCCATCAAAGTCTTCGTTGGTTTTATGAACTACGTCTTTCCATAATCCCTTCTTCTCTACCATTCAGTGTACTTTCTTTCTAGCCGTAGCATACTCCTCCCATCCTGCCGTAGTTATATTCGATGTATACCTTGCGTACTCCTTACTCTTATGGCCTATTTTACGTCCTCGTCCCACCACTTTACTGCTCTGTGGCGTATTATTAACATCTTCCCTATTACTTACCAATTACTCCCATCCTTCTATAATCCTGTCTCCTGCACTATCTCGTTCCGCATCGTTCCCTGCTGTACCTATTATTTCCAACATCTCGGGAAAACGCTCTGCATTCTTGGTCGTCTTTTCTTGGAACTCTCGCTGTCGTTCTTCCACTTCTGGTTTATCTACTCTCTACGCATCTGTACAGTTTCCTACCTCGTCTAATCTTCATGATTCTCGTCTGTTGACTCTCTGTCCATATTAGACAGTGGTCAGTACTTCCTACGTCCGCTGCGAATACACGTATTTCCGTTTCCTTAATATTTCACTTTTTTTTCATCACTCTGAAGTCAAGAACGGATATTTCTCCCTGTTGTATGCACTGGTGTCTAGTCCATTCTGGCCCTGCTTTCTCCACTCCATCGTTCAACGTCTTTTCATGTCGTTGCTCTTAAGGGATTCCAACATCTCTGCCCCATTCTTATTATTTATTACGTCCCTATATTATCCAATGTTTTCCAGTGGGTTACTTGCCATCCCAATTCTTGAATTAAAATCTCCCACTAAAACCACTTTTCCTTGCCTTTTACACCTGTACATCTACCGCTATCTCTCCGAACTTCTTCTGCATCTCTTTTACCGTACTCTTCGACTCTGGAGGCATGCAGATGTTTCCTAAGAAAAAATATTTCGCTCCCCTCTCCCCTCGTACCCTTATCCATACGCTTTCGTCGTATTATGTGTCTTCGATCACCTCTTACTATGCCACACAAGAATTCGTTGGCTAGGAATCCTACTCCCTCCGTCCCCCTATTCTTGCTATCCTGCCGCTTTCTCTTTTTCCCTATCCATGTGTACTCTCCAACGTCGCACCCTAATCCCCCCCCCTCTTTCTCCCATGTCTCTTGGATTTCCACTATACCAAAGTCACGATTACTTACATGTTCGACTATTTTCTAACCTGTTGCGCTCTTCCGCGGCGAATCCACGTACGTTTCATGATCCTATCCTCAGCTTGTTTTTCGCTTGGCTATGCACTCTACTTTTGTCTGTTGATTGTTCCTTCAACGTATTTTCTACTCCTACTCTCTCTGCTGTGAGCTGCCTTTCCTCTTTTGGTTCTGGGAGGGGGGGAGGGGGGCTTCGTGTACAAGGCAGAGAGGGGTCGAGGGGGAAGGGGGGGGTAAGCGGCGGCCAGCAAGAGCGTTTCCCCGCCCATCCCACCCTACTCCACCCCACCCTACTCCACCCCACCCTACTCCACCCCACCCCACGCCACTAAACCCCACCTCACCCCACCCAACCCCACCCCACCCCACCCCACCCCACCCCACCCCACCCCACCCCATCCAACTCGACCCCTGCCCCCGGGCAATCTTTTCACGCCTCCACACATCGTCACAATATAAAGTAACTCACCTCAAGGTACGCGGGGTCGAAGTTGTCGTCATCCTCTACTGGCCCCTTCTCCTGCTCCTCTCGTTCCTTGGTCTTGACATAGTTCGTTAGCATTCGCGACGCCACCATCCCGAGAGATCGGATCTCCAGATCGGACATCCATTCCACCTGGCAGGGGACGGGGACGGGGGGGGGACGGGGGGGGCAGTGAGCAATGACAACATCAACGGTACCATTCAACGAATGTTGCCAACCGCTGCCGCAACATCAGTAAAAAACGTCAACGTAACCATTCAAAATCCATGCCACCGATAATGGCAAGCTCAAAATTGTCAAAAAGCATTTATCAACCCCCCCGAAGTATACTCGTCGGTTATGCACGTGGACTACAGCACTACCCACTAGCCTAAATAGTCAAGTGGCTATGTAGTGTCACATGTATGGGACCAGCAAAATATTGGCGCGCGCGACACAACACAACGCACTCGAAGCGTCGAGAGTCGTGTTACAATATCGATTTGATTCCGTACGGTTCAAGCGGTTTCACGAAAACAAAACCGAAAGCACGAATACAAACGTCTCCTGAAACTATGTGAAAATTGCACGCAGGGCAGTCAGTGCCGTACCTTGTTGTACGCGACCCCCTTGAATTTTACCAAGCACTCGTAGTGGTGCCCGTAATGGGCAGCCCTATGATGCTTTTTGAGCACCGCAATCTGCACAAGACCAAAGAACAACAAAACAGACAAACAACAAACGAACAAACAGGTGAGAGCGTCAGCTGCAGTTCGCAGAAACAGCAGTCAGCAGAGGCAGTCAGCAGTCAGCAGCAGGAGCAGCAGCAGAAGCGGCAGCAACAGAGAAATACACATATACAGGTGCTCCTCCTGCTTCCGTCGAGCACGGAGCATTTCGACGGACCATGTTTCTACTTGGGTCGATGAAAAACTGCAAACCAGCTTTTTTTTTTGTTTTATTTTTTTATCCTGCGGCGGACGGGGAAAAATAAAGCTTTAGCTCACCACACTTCCGCGTATTTTCATACGCGTCGTGTGTCGATTTAACTCAGTTGCTTTCGCAGCCCAACGCTAGCTGGCGCACCCTTCGAGTCCCATTGTAGGTATAGCGTAAGCTGTCCCTATCAGTGACCAGCGATTAATTATTTACATTGCAGTTGCAACACTTGCAGTGCTTCTTTCCCTGCCGATGTCAGTGCGAGCAGCCGTACTACTCTAAACATCTGTCTGTGCCTCTATCCCTCTGAACCGCCCCCCCCCCCCCGTCCCTGTCCCATATCCCTGCCTCCCGTCCGTCCCCGTCCCATGTGCTCCCCCCCCCCCGTCGCATCCCTTCTTCACCCTCCCCCGGTCACACCTCTCCCGCCCTCCCCCCCCGTCCCATTCTTCCCTCACCCGCCCCCGAGGTCCTACCCCTCCTTCACCCCTCCCTCATCTCATCCCTCCCTCACCGCGTCCCCGTCGTCCGGATCCGGCTCCTTGAGGGGGCGTCTCCCCAAGATTTTCTCAATCTGCCACACGAAGAAAAAAAACAAACGAAAAGATATCACGGCAGAAAAAAACGGTTTTAGCATTTTCTCGATCTGCTACATGAAAAAGTTTAACGAAAATAAACACAACAAAAAAGAACGGTTCTAGTATTTGTCATTCAGCTACGCATTCGGCAGCGGCGCCAGGGTGGAGGCGGCAAGGTGAGGCCCGGCACGGTCCAGCGCGGTAAAACACGCGTGGGGTGAGTGGAGGCGGTCAAAGATTTTTTGCAGCAGGCAGGCAAACAGACAAAACAGACAAAACAGACGGACAGACATACAAGACAGACAGCCAACCCAACGAAACCGTCATGGCCAACACCAAGCAAGAGAGAAATGGAGGGAGGGTGGAGAGCAGTGGGATATGAATTGCGACTTACCATCGGCGTACCGTCCTTGTTGAACTCCGGCTCGAAGTTGAACTTCTCTCGCAGCTCCTCGCTCGTCACCGCCGAGTCCAGCCGGGCGCCCACCGGAAAGACCGTATCACACTCTCTGCAAATCTTCGTAAAAAAATGACAAGAAAAAACAAGAACAAAACGCAAGGAGACGCAAAGCACGAAGCAGCAACAAGTTCGCACAAATAACCACAAATCAAGGCAAAGCAAGGCAAGCAAGCAAGGCAAAGCAAGGCAAGCAAGCAAGGCAAAGCAAGGCAAGCAAGCAAGGCAAAGCAAGGCATCAGCACGCCATCAGCACGCCAAAAGCAAATCCAAACGAGGCCAAGTAAGGTAAGGCAAAATAAAGCACCACAAGGTAGCACAATGCAACGGCAAGCAGCACAAGGTAGCACAATGCAACGGAAAGCAGCACAAGGAAGCACAAAGAAGCACAAAAAAAAGCGCAAAAGCAACACAAAGCACCGTACCGCATAGCAACCGCGAGGCAGAGCAAAGCAAACCAAAGAACAGTAGCACAAAGCAAGGCAAAGCAATGCAAAGAAGCGCAAAAACGACTGCTTTACGGCAACAGTCATTGCCAAGATTTGACTTGTTCCGGCGAAGAAGGGCGAGCAGAAGCCAGTATGCGGCCGAAAACGCCTCGCTCACCTTGACGGACATCGGGTTCATCTCATTACAGCTCGGGCACTTCTTCTTTCTCTTGTCGATCTGCACGCGGCCTGTCGAGAACAGGGCAAGGGATAAGTCACATGGCGACACGACACGACACGTTACGACACGTCACGTCACGTCACGTCACGACACGACACGACACGAAACGACACGATACGACACGGCACGACACAATAAGGCATCACGAAACGTTACGAAACGTCATGTCAACACGTCACGAGATGACACGATAGGACACGACACGACGTCACGACATGTCATGAAACGTCACGAATGGTTACCCTATGCCACGAAGTCGCGACACGGCGACACACCATAACATACCAAACGCGCCACGAACGACGACACATCAAGGCGCGTCATGAAACGTCACGACACGCCACGTTGCGTCACGAAGCGACACGACACGAAAACATACCACACCACACCACACCACACCATACAACTTATGACTCACGACACGTCACGACACGTCAGGTGATGACATGTCACGACAAAACACAACACAACACAACATGATTTGACGTCACGGAACGTCACGATATAATGCGACACGCCACGACACGACACATCACGATACGCCACGACCCAACACCAAGTGCACGAGGGCATGAATTAGGGCTCCGGCGTCTGTTGCGCGGAGCAACAAAAACAACAAGAGGGGAATCGAGCTCAAAGAGCACAACAGGCGACACGCGTGCCGGCCGTTGAGCAGCATCAGCAGTGCAGTTACATTTGTATGTGCAGGTGTAGTTGGGGTTGCAGCTGCAGTTGCAACGTAAAAAACACAGAAGGCGCAGTCTGAAGCTGTGTGCCAGGCAAATGGCAGTCTACAAAGTTCCCCTCGGGACGTGAATGGCTTGAAATCCCATGGGTGTCGGGTGTTGAAAGGGGGAACACAGGCGTTCCTACGAGCTACCAGGTACTACAGAACCAATAATAGCGTATAAGAAACCCTTGAAAACCCCAAGAAACGACGAGTAGTAGAGCTGCAAGTCGGCAGGATTTGACGACTCAACACTAATCGGTTGGAGCCGTTAGCCAACTAACTAACTTTAGTAGGCAAGTCGGCTGGTGGAGCCAACCGATGGACAGCCGACTCGCCGACTGAAGTCAGGCGAGCGAAGCGAGCCAAATCCAGGTCCCACCGGCCGAGGGGATCCCGCCGTAAAAGTAAAAATGCACCCCGCATTAATTAGTTCATTCAAATATGGAAACCCAATAAGTCGAAGAGTCGGAACCTCCGCGAAAGGACTAATAGTCCGACCAATAACTAGATGGTGGTCAAGTCGTGCCGACTCACACCTCCAGCAATAAGGCATCGCGCAAGCTACCTGGCAAGTAACACCGACCTGCCCAAACGAGTATATAAGCTCAGTCTGCAGGGCTGGGCTGCGGCCAGAAGAAACGGGGGCCCTGCGAGGAGGATGAACAACTCGCCTAGACTTGACACGAGCAGCACTGGCGTTTCCACCCACACTAGCACACGAGACCCTCGCCGTTGTGCTGCACTACATTGTGCGATGCTCGCTCGGGAACTGCATACAATTTGAGTCTGACAACAAATATAAGCTCGGTATCAAAAACCAATAAATATAAGGTCGATAAAAAAAATTGAGGCCATGCTGTACTGCTACCTTGGTACACTTGATAAATGTATCCCCATGCAGATAGATCAAAGGACTGAAACATCCATTGGTTGACCCGGGGATGCTCATGTATCCTCCCCTCCCTCGGCGCTTCGCACATGCTTCAAGCATTGTACATTTTCGCATCGACCTCATATTTGTTGTTGGACGGGTATAAAATCTACACTAATCCGCAACGAATCTGTTGCTGTGACCACCTGTAAGCGAAGGGTCTCCCTACGAAAAATCACCCTCTTACTTAAAACTAGGAGTGTACTCCCGTTGTGGGGCCAAGCGACTCGAAATTGGAGTTAAGACACATGTTCCCGTACAGCAGTGCAGCAGTAAAGAGGGTAACATATCCTCTCGCTCGGCGCGAAAGAGAGGTTTGCGCAACGCACGAGTGAGTGTACGTGCGTGTTCATCACAATGGAACTGTTGTTTCCACACATCGACATTCAGCACACCCAGTGTCCGTGCCGATGCCCCATCCCAGAGAGAGAGACAGCCTCTGCGGTCGCAAAACCCCCTTGCCCAAAATTCCAGCGAACACATGGCCCGCCTGTACACTGCTGTACACATACCTTTCGAGTGAATCTACTCAAGACCAAGACAAAAGCCAACACAGAGGAGGTGACCTTCATATACCCGCGACAAGGACAAAACCGCATGTCCACGACCAAATGTAACTACCCGCGATAAGGTATATATACTAAAAGCTACCTGGTATGCTTTTCCCGTACTACAGACAAGAGCAATGTGTAGTTAACAGCGCTTGTTTCGGCTTGTCACGGGGCGCTCTTAAATCGGGGTACCCACGGTAAAGTATAGCCGCGATAAGGTATACATCCGTGAAATGTTATAACCACGACCAGGCAAACCAGCGATAAGGTACTGCTGCAGTACAAGCCGCGCTTCTACTGTTGGCGGTCCTTCGACCTCTCTCTCCATGCCGCGATAAGGTAAATTCAACATCCACGACAAGATACGTCCGAGATGAGATAAGGTGAAATACCAGCGATGAGACAACCACGTACTATAAGAAGGAGATACGCAATATGATTCATCCCGGCGCATCGACGCGTCTGTGTGCACCTCTCGACTGGCCGCTGCCGTCATGCGCCATACAAGATACCGTAGCAAAGATACCCCGTTTGGGGCCCAGAAACGCGACCAAAACAACTAGAGGTACGGCATCACCAACACTCTTACGTGGCGTGAGCGCGCAGCAGAGCATGATGAGTAGTACCATATGCGGCGCGCGTATGACACAACTCCCTTAGATCGGACTTCGGAAAGCACTACTACTATGAGTACCCATCCTAAATCCAGCAGTCTGCGCTGCTTCGTGAGGTCGATGCCATAATCGTGACTACTGGTATCAGTGAGAGCATTTTCCCCCCTTTGGGTCGTCAGTAGGGGAAAAAAATGTCTCAAGATTGAAGGTAGCAAATCTGGGGTTTGTGGAGCGGGAATGAAAAGGCATGTGTGGTTAGGGAATACATACATACGAGTACAAGTATGAGAAAGCCAGTTCGGCGGAGATGAGCTGTCATTCAGGAGAGAGATAAGGTCACGGCGGGTAGTAGACAAGCAGACAAGCAAAGCGTATTCGACAGAGTACGGGGAACCGGTCGGTATCTGATCAGCAACTGTTTAAAAAAAAAAGAAATTATACTTCAGCTAGTATGAGATCGACAAAAGGATTTTGATCAAAACTCAACTTTGCAAACTGCGTGCGATACTTCGATCGCACTTGTTACGGGGTGTGCATACACCCTTGTGAACGATACAGGTCGGTGACTTTTCTGCTAATGCCAGGGTCAACAAGACTCCAACGTCAGCCTTGTTCTGCGCACGGAAACTGTGTGTAACCCGTATTGAAATATCCTGCTGCTGCTGTTGTAAGGATGGAGGCTGCAGGCGAATTTTGACGTCAAACATGAGCGATGACTACAGCATCGGCCACATGAACTAACGGGGCTGTTGGATAGGGCTGTTGATTGTTGACATGATTTTCGGTTTGCATCCGAGACACGAGGAAAATAGTTGTACGGACCACACTGCTCGTACCGGTGCTCGCCCATGCTCTACGTTTGGCCAGAAGGCCGCGCTTTTATACCTGGCAGTTTTGCGTCGTTTATGTACCTGAGCTCCAAAAGGGTTAACAGTTGTGACGATGTCACGGTGGTCTATCTACCCTGTGCGTGTGTTTCACATTGTTAAACCAATACCTGGTACAAGCCCCTCGCCCTTCGGGCCCCTCTCCCTTCGGGACGCGGTTGGCTTGAAAGTCCCCAAGGTGTCGCAAGTCGAAAAGGACGCATGCTACGTACGACAGTGGTATCACTTTTCGTGTAATTTTTTTTTCCGAATGACGGGGCTCCTTAACCCAAAATCGTCGTAAATACGCCGATTTGTTTCGCGTGATTTTTGGTGGGTACCTCAGCCACGGGATTTTTCATCCGGTAGCAATTTTCTTTTTCTCCAAATCAGTTTTTGCCTCAGAGAGGTCTTTAGCTCCCAAATTTAGGAACCTCAGAAAAAAAGTGGTGCACCTCTATCGTAGCATGCGTTAAAGGGGGGAAAATTCTTGGACGAAAAAAATAATTTTCCACCGCGCAAGTAACCCGGCAAGCAACACCAATCAACCCGCAAGAGTTGATAGCTTAAGTCTGCCATTATACCCGTCGACATCCGGCACACCCAGTGTCCGTGCCCCGGTTCTTCGTTCTAAAGAGGTACCAGGTACCAGGCATGATACACGCTCTGCAGGTACCTGGCATGATACAAGTACAAGCCTGGCAAGATACAAGCTCCGCGGTAACAAAACTACGATCTGCAGGTACCTGGCATGATACAAGTGCAAGCCTGGCAAGATACAAGCTCCGCGGTCACAAAACTACGAAACAGAGATCCTACATCGCAAGCAAATAAGATTAGTCTAGCAAAACGTCAAACGTACCAGTACTGGATGCTAAAACTACTCTGTACTCATACAGCCCCTTGAATCTGACGTAAGATGTACAACCGCGCGCGGGAGATTGTTCGTGTACCAGGAAACCGAGCTGCCGAGCAACTGCTCACAGGAGCACCACCACCACCACCATGGATGGGAACAGGCAAAGAAAGCGGCGGGACAAGAGGCGACTTAAGACTGAAGACAGGTCAGGCTGACACTGCTGACGGTTGCTGCCTGAGGAGGGAGGGAGCCATCAACCCTCGTAGTATCCATACCGGTATACTGGAAATGCTGTACTGCCAACTGCTATTCGGTGTTGGTGTGTTGGTGTGTTGGTTGCCATTTGGAAGAATCATATTTTACGCGGCACGAGCAGCCTGGGCCGTCGTTGATTCTCGTCATTCGTTCACTCGGTCTGGTCGTCATTCGTTCACTCGGTCGAACAAAAGGATGGGGGGGAAGCTTGGTTCCAGAGAGAGAAAACACACCAAGTGTGGAAGTGTGGAGCGAGTGTGGAGGGGACCCTTTGAGAGACGCAACATACAGGTCGCCGGAGGGCAGCTGACAGCTGACCCTCATAACTCATAACGTCACGTCAAATGTGACATGTTTAACGCACGTTGATCTTTAGGTATGGCGACAGGGTATGAAGAAAATACCAGGTACTTGGTATCAGCTGGTACCGGTATCTACGATAGTGAAGATCTGCCCGGCGTTCGTCCGCAACGAAGACGCTTTGCCGAATATAGCAGATAGGCAACATGGAACATTGAAACATAAACGAAAATACCCATGGTCGCATGTGTGCACAGACAACACAGCTGTACCGCTGTTACTCGTACCGCTACTGGCGAAGTTGAGGGCACGTTGTGCAGAGCAAGCAGTACGCGTTTTACTCGTGTACTTCATACCCCAGGTACTAATTGTTGCGGTGCAGTAGCAGCAGTGTTCCACTCTTGCACTACGAGTACTGTTTTCAGTATATACTTGTCGGTGTACATGGTACTCGTGCCTACAACGGCTACTGCACTTTGTACAGCAGCGGAGCGGGTACGCGAGTATGATAGACGACATTCTGCTTTCTTCGCACGAGGTGTTATACCTCCAACTTCGACTTGACTTGGTGTGTGTGATACGGCGTGATATATTGATGACCTCCTGCTTGCTGCCTGCCTGGTCTCTTCTGTCTGCATATGTGACGCCACACGACAGCAGCAGGTCACAAAGGGCAGGCCTATCTGAAGCTCAACCGACCAAAGAACAACTCAACACCAACACCAACACCAGCACCAACACCAACACCGCGGATACCGCCGCTAACACCGCTGCCACCAACACCGCCACCGCCAACACCGCTGCCATCAACACCGCCACCGCAGCTCTTATAGTACTATGACACCGCCGTGCCACCGTACAAAACGCCAACAGCTGACATCGGAACCACGTTACCACCACCACCACCACCGCTACCGCTACCGCTCGTACCTCTACCGCCCAACTCCACACACACACCTGTCCGCCGCTGCCCCGAAGACTTCCGCCAGCTAACAGGCTCGTCCTCCGACAATCCCTCGTCAAGCTCGGCAAGCTCCTCTGCCGTGGCCGTCGTCAGGCCCTTCTTCGTCGACTGCCTCTTCCTCTTTTGCCTCGGCCGCTCTTCCAACTCCTCGCTACCGCCCTCTCTCGCCACCCCCGCTCCCGCCCCCGCCCTCCCCGCCGCTGCCGGTGTAGTCGCCGCCATCGCTACGGCTGACGCTCCTGCTGCCCCCGCTGCTACTGCTTCCGCCGAGGAACCTGCCTGGTAGCCGTCATACCCTCCTGCTGCTGTCGCTTGGGCTCCACCACCGTTAGCTATTACACCCTGCTGCTGGCCGTGCATGGCGGCTGCCTCCTTCATCTCCCTTCTTGCTATCGCCTTTGCCGAGACCGGGATGTTGTACTGGCAATGCTGGCACATCATGCTGCGGATCGGAACCCCCTGCAGGCAGCGCGGGCAGCGGCGCAGGCA
The DNA here is from genome assembly GCA_012845835.1 of Undaria pinnatifida. Lineage (NCBI taxonomy): Eukaryota > Phaeophyceae > Laminariales > Alariaceae > Undaria > Undaria pinnatifida. The sequence continues at coordinate 9,442,580 of JABAKD010000009.1, read as the reverse complement.
CTGCTCGAGCGGCGGCATGCCCCTCTTCATGGCCTCCACCTCGAGGGCCTCGGAGGATGGGAGGGCATCGTTTCCTCCCTGCCCTGCTCCTCCCCCTCCTCCAGAGCCAGACGAGGGTTGCTGCTGCTGAGGTGGCAGGCTAGACTGCTGTTGCTGTTGCTGCTGCTGGCGCTGGTGCCGATACTGCTGCTCCCGCTGCTGCTCGTAGTCGTGATACTGGTGATCCAGGTGCTGCTGGTGATACTGCTGCTGTTGTTGTTGCTGCTGCTGCTGCTGGTGGTGCGTCAGCGGCGGTTGGCCCGGCCACTGACCGTTCATGGCTGCAGATTTCTGGTTCTACTACTGGCCTCCTTGCAGGGCGGTCGGCGTGGCGCTCTGCTCTGCTCACCGCCGAAGAGCCGCCAGCAAGCACCTCCCTCCCCTCTCTTTCCTTGCCTGCTGTGCCGTTGTTGTGCCTTTATGATAGCCCAATCTGCCCCCCCCCCCGTTTCCCCCTGAATTTGCAGTTTTTAACAAGGAAATCTTGGAAAAGGTCTGTTTTCCGATGGGATCGAGAGAGGTGATGCACGATTCGGTGAGCACATCAGGGCCGACAGCAAGGGGGGTGAGGGTGAGAGGCAAAGGCGTGGTCGGAGTCGGGGAAAGGCGTCGAGGAGGGTGGTGTGTCGGCGACCGAGGCAACAGACATGGGACCACAAAAAGGCGTTCGGTTTTGACGATGGGTTTGAAAAAAGAGCATCGAAAAAATGGTAAGACCTCTCAAACGGATCGATCGCCAAAGCGCAAGCTCTGGGGGGGATTGGCCGGAGCTGACCAGACCATTGGCTACACAGGCGTCACCACCACAACGTAAGACTCGGGGAACTCCTTGCACGGCTTCCTCGCCGCCGTGCCGAAAGGCTGAAAGTAAGGGGAAAGTCTCTCATCAGTCTCACCGAACACGCCGCAAAAACACAAAATCACCTCCGAAAACAAGCTACAAAAGCAACCCTCGCTTTCGTGCTTGGGGTCCACAAGCAGGACGCACCCGCCTTCCGGCGAATCACCTCGACACCTCCGTGCTCGAACACGCTTGATCCGCGACCCAAAAATAACCAGTCTGGTTCCCGACAGCAACATGAGATCCTAGGAGACAAAATCTAGGTCAAGATAAACGCAAAGGAGCAAAAGGGGGGGGTTGCTGAACTATCCATCTCCCCCAGGTAGAGGGGCTGGGCTTACACAGGACCATGCACCCTCATGCGGAATGGGTCAATCAACCTCGGAGCTTCTTCGGTGCACTCGTCGTCCGCTTCCCCAGACAGCTGGCCGGGAGCGAGGCTCACCTTACAAACTCGAACGATCTCGGACGTATCCCGTCGAATTCAAATTTATATTTTCCAAAGCAAACCGCTCCGCTTGTTCGTGAAGAATGAAGATGCCTCCAAACACTCACAGCGGCAGGAGCTGCTGCCTGCACGGATCAAAAAACAATTTACCTGGTGATTTAGTGAGTTTTTTTTATAGTGGTGGGCTTCAATTTTTTTCCGTCGCAGAGAGAGGAGATTTTCGAGAAAAAAGCAGAATCGATTTACCCAGGTACCATTTTCGTTGTTTTGCTTGCTTTGTTGACCAAAATGCGCAACGTTGATTGATTGATTTTGAGCAATATAATATTACTACTTTCTTGTGTATACCCCAGTATATATATCTTGCAAGTATTACTAGCAGGTGTTAAACAGTTGTAGCTGCTGCATTGCTTGGCGATAAATCGCGACTCGACTCGTTCGCGACAACAGCCGCTGCTATTAATAACACATCTACCTACGTAGTGCTATGTGGAGGCAGAGGCTCCCGGAGAGAAAATTGTTATGAAGTAAAAACAAAGCGTAACTCCAGACCAGTCAGGTTGGGTTCTGTAGGGTACGCACAAACCATACCCGGGGTATTTACCCCAGTGTTGTAAGGCTTAGCTTGGGTAAGCCAAGCTATTGGTTGACCTTTTGCAAGTGGTCAAACGGACTAATACCCTACTAATTCCTTAACAAATGGCGTCGTCGACAGACCATGGGTTTTTGGGTTTTGGGTTCGATCCCCACCATCCACAATAATAAACTTTTCAGATTTTCCCCATCCATGTCGGACTTGAAAAATATTCTCCCCGGTATACCCAGGTAATGAAACGGCTTGGACGTATTGACAGGTCCGCCGGTATGTCCGGCCGACCTGCTATCCCGCCGTTTCAGGGGGGGGAGAGTGTTATAAGGCTTAGTTTGGGTAAGCTATTGGTTAATCTTTTGCAAGTAGTCAAACGGACTAACACCCTATCAATTCCTTAACACCGGGTATTACGCTACAGAGGACTTCTTCTGTGAGTTCTGTAGGACATTCATATCCTTACCCGGAACTTCTGGAAGTTCTGTACGCCAGTGCCACAAATACCCGGGGTACGGGTATATATTTTTTTTAACGTATGTGAGTTCTGTACGCCCGTGCCACAATACCCAGAACTTCTGTGAGTTCTGTAACACTTCCGTACCGTACCCGGAATTTCTGTAAGTTCTGTAAGATTCCCATACCCTAACCCGGAACTTCTGTGACTTCTGTAAGACGGTGGCACAAACAATACCCGGGGTAAGGGTATACCTTTGTTACAATACCCGGGGAGCGCACATGCATTATTTCGAAGGGCATTTTTGAATACAAATGTACATTTTTTTAATTTTTATCAATCGAATTGAATTCGATTCGATTTGGTGGAAACATGCCTGGTACGAATTTGGCGCCGACCGGGGAAACACGTATTGAGTGTTGTCAATGTTTTTTCTGATCGGAATAATACATAGATCTGCCGTGACGGCGATGCAGCAACCATCGATGCCCGGAAGTATCTTCTGCGTTTTCGGTGTAGTTTCGCTTCTGCCTTGTCGCGGCACTTGGCTTATCGAGCTGTGGTGGCAAATATGGGCTTGTGACCGCCATTATTTGTTTTGAAGCGCCACAGCCGGGGTACGCTATGGTATCATCATAGCGCAGTATAGCCGTGAGCGCGGCTGTTGCCCCGGTCGCCACTCATTGAGGTTCACGATTTATCGCCTCTCTCGGTGGTGGTTTTGTAGATAATTCATAATTCCCTTAAAGCTACGACAGATTGCCTCGGGGACATTGGCCCAGTGAGACCACATGCCATCCATGCAAGTTGGAATAAATCCTAAATCCTCCACTTCAAAATCGACCTCCCCCCCGAGGGGGTGTTGTTATAAGGCTTAGTTTGGGTAAGTTGTTGGTTAACCAGAGGTGTGGGAGTGGGGTTTGAGGAGCCGCATCTTCGACTCATGGTCTAGTTCGTAGAACCGGAGTTTCCCCGAATCTCCCATATTCTGCATATGCGATTCATCAGAGTGGGCTAGTGTTAAGATACGGCCTCGAAAGGCCTGTAACTATCCGAATTTGAGATCATTTGGATGGGTTTCACATGACAAGGTTGGCGTTTTATATTCAGGAAAGTTAGTAATAGATCGGAGGCACGTGCCTCCGATCTCAGAAGCTATCCGGGGCTCTGGTGGAATCGAATAAAGCAACGTCGCTACGAAGGAAAAGAAAGTGAGTACTCTCCGAGGATCTGCTCAATTGGCAGACCTGCAGGAGCACTCCGTGTCCCCACCTTACTCATTAATGAATGGCGTCGTCGGCAGACCATGGGTTTTTTGGGTCGTGGGTTCAAATCCCACATCCACCATGATAAACTTTTCCGGACTTTCCCCGTGTCGAACTTGAAAAATACTCTACCCCGTATACCCAGGAAATGAAACGGCTTGGATATTGACAGGTCCGCCCGTATATCCGGCCGACCAGCTATCCCGCCGTTTCAGGGGGGGAGAGTGTTATAAGGCTTAGTTTGGGTAAGCTATTGGTTAACCTTTTGCAAGTAGTCAAACGGACTAATACCTCACTAATTCCTTAACAGTGTGCATTCACCCGGGTATTACCCGTACCCGGAAGTTCTGTAAGTTCTGTAGGGCATTAATATCCGTACCCGGAATTTCTGGAAGTTCTGTACGCCCGTGCCACAACACCCGGAACTTCTGGGAGTTCTGTAAGACTTTCATACCCGTACCCGAACTTCTGTTAGTTCTGTAGGATATTCATACCCATACCCGGAACCTCTGTGAGTTTTGTACACCCCGTGCCACATTACCCGGGGTACGGGTGCAGCTCCTTTCGTACCCGCCCGGAACTTCTGTGAGTTCTGTACGCCCGTGCCACAATACCCGGAACTTCTGGAAGTTCTGTAACACTTTCATACCCGTACCCGAAACTTCTGGAAGTTCTGTAAGACTCCCATACCCTTACCCGGAGTCCACAAACCCTGCGGAACATAACTCTGAAATGAGCGAGAGTACGATTGTTTTTAGTTTTTTTTTTATCAGCGTTGTGCGTTTTTTTCTTACGGTGCGGTGCAGTGCGGTGCAGTGCGGTGCGGTGGGGTGCCGTGCGATTTGCACCGCAGCGTAGGACCTAGCGAAAACCGGACCAAATACGTGGAAGTATGGTGAGCTAAAGCTTTATTTTTTCCCCATCTGCCGGAGGATGACAAAAAAAGAAAAAAGAAAAAAATACGCGTAACTTTCAATTAAAATTGAAAAACGTGCGAACTTTGTATGAGCGAGTACGATCATTTCCGGGGCTCTTTTATCACGCACGGCGTTGCTCATTTTTTCTTACGGTGCGGTGCGGTGTGGTACGATATGCACCGCAAAACGTAGGAGGACCTAGCGAAACTGGAAGGAAAGAAAGAAAGAAAAGGAGATTTCCGCACCGTGCTGTAGGCACTGTTTCCATGCCATGATCGAAATCTGAGAACCACTGCTGTAATGGAGTGCGCTTCGTAGAAGGATAGTTTATAGATTCGACGTGAAGCCATATCATGGTTGAGGTGAAACCACGTGACATTAGATGTCACATTCACGTCAAGGCCATCATAGATGGGCGATAATGTAGGTGACGATGATGGGACAAGCAGGACGCCCCACATCTCACTACCTGCTTTACCTGCTCTAACTGCTCTACCTGCTCTACCTGCTCTACCCTGTCCTATCGTGCCTAGGCATGTTTTGTCTGTCTTTTAGAGTTTAAAGTAGAGGAAATAATGTATAAGCTTTTGAGTCCATCCAGCGAGCCATGAGGAGAGACCAAACAAGGGCACCGGAACCCATGAGGAGCACGCTTCCCAACACCGACCAACCACGCATCCCCCACTCGGAGTACCACTACAATTGGCGTCGTCGGAGCAGTGAACGTGTCGACCTGGGCTGCGTGACCTTCTCCCCGGTGCTCTTCTCTCCCCAAGGCAAGCTCTTTCGCCTTGCATAGCTTTGCATTTTACTTTCCCTTTTTTTTTGGGTAGCTTCTATTTTTGACTTACTTGTTTTATTCCTCTTGTCTTTTAACATACTCCCTTTCGTCCAGTAGCGAACTTGGTTATCTAGTTGTCTCCTATCCGCAAACCGCAGGCCCCTCCGGGCCTCTACTATGCGACGGACTTGTTGAGTCTGCAGCTACCACGGCTTTGCGCAGCAGTTTTTCGATACATTGTCTCCCCGAACCCATGAGGAGCACGCTTCCCAACACCGACCAACCACGCATCCCCCACTCGGAGTACCACTGCACCACCCGTAGTGAGAGATAGCGCGCATTTTATTTCACGATACATGACCTTTCTCCTCACTGGTTGTACGACTTACAGGATACAAATGGTGAACTGATAATGCATTCCTTCCACAACCGTCCGATTTGTTCGCTAGTTATTATAGTTTCCGCGCACAGATTGAGTTGCCCCGCCCGGTACCCCCCAAGCGCTCCCTCTTGTTCAAACCCAGGCCCCCACGCCCTTACAAACTCCGCCCTCCCCTCACAGGTTACACGACTTACAGGATACACTTGATAAACTGATGCACTTCCGGAGTCGCCGACCTATATCCTGAATGAGGACACACACCCGGTAACACGCGCGATCGGAGTATCACACACAGCGTGCAAAGATGAGTTTCGACAAAATCTTCGATCTCACAGCTGGAGTGTACTTTAATTTTTGTAATATGACCCGCAACGCGGTTTGGTTCTACATCGATCTGATGTCATCATATCATCTTCTAGCTCATCTATTATCTATACTAATAGTATTATACTCGTAGTGAAACACGGTGAAAAATGAAAAAACCTCGCTGCCTGTCGGTGCTGCTGCATGTAGCTGTGTGTGAGTAAACATGTCGGCCTACATTATTTCGTGGTATGAATGATGAGTGTATATGTTGTAAGACTTAGTTTGGGTAAGCTAATGGTTAACCTTTTGCAAGTGGTCAAACGGACTAATGCTCCACTAATACCTTAACAAATGGCGTCGTCGGCAGGACCATGGGTTTTTGGGTCGTGGGTTCGAACTCCACCATCCACAATAATAAAATTTTTCGGACTTTCCCCGTGTCGAACTTGAAAAATACTCTCCCCGGTATCTCAACGAAATGAAATCGCTTGGATATTGACAGGTCCGCCCGTATATCCGGCCGACCTGCTATCCCGCCATTTCAGGGGGGGGAAGTGTTATGAGGCTTAGTTTGGGTAAGCTATTGGTTAACCTTTTGCAAGTGGTCAAACGGACCAATACCCTACCAATACCTCAACATATATACGACAAGGTCTTCGCTCCGCGGGCGGCATTCATTCGCTGTCACTCAGGAACGTCAAATATTGAAAAAAATACACTACTAATTGTAAACACTACTTTTAATACTATAACACCACTATATTGCTGCTTGCTGTTGGTCTCACAGCTGATGAAGTGTATTTTTAATTGTTTTAAATACTACTACAAAAACAGCCAGCTGTGAGATCAAAAGTTTCGTCGACATCCTTCTTTCAAAAAAGGCTGTGTGTGATTGATACTCCGATCGCGCGTATTGCTGCTGCAGCTGTGTGTGTCCTCGTTATTAAGGGTATAATAGATCGGCGACTCCCCTTAAAACTAGCTTGTGCACCAGGGTCAACAGGGTGATGATGTTCGTCAATCTGTGCACGGAACTATAAAAAAAAACATTTTGGAGAGGGACAGACTCTGACGGCTGTGAATGGCACCACTAGTTTATTGTGGATAATATATTTTAGTCGCATGTCCGGTGAGGGGTGGGCAGAGGTTCAAAGAGGGGGGGGCGTACTCATTTGCTGCTTGCCTTAGTAATTTGACCATTGATCACGCATCCCTTTCGAGTCGGAGCACCGTTCCTACTCCTAATAGAGACACCTCCAACATTTGGGCGCTCATTACGCTTATTCCAAATATTACATTAGCAACTGTTTGCTCATCCTATCCTCGTCTTGTTTTGCCGGGAGGGTAATGGGGGGGGCATTTTCCAATATTTGTTTAGGTCGCATAAATGCGTAGGAGCTTACTGCACGCGTGGTGCTAGGTCTAGGTGTTGGTGCGGACGGCGGGGAAGGGGGGGGGTGGGGGTTAATTGGCGCTTGAAGACCATATAAATGAATTGGAGCTACTGTTATGGTTGTGCTGATTGAGAGTGGCGTCCACCTCTTTGGCCACAATCGGGTTGATGCGATGTGGCCGGGAGGAGACAGGCGCGCTGCCCTCCGGCACCGAAATTTCGAAGGGCATCAGAGAGTAGAGGCGCCAACATCCGTTTTGGAGTCGGAAAAAAAAAACAACCAGAAATTCGCAGAGAACGTCGCATAGTTCCTCGATGGCCAAAGGGGTACATTCCGGGCAATGTAAATCAAAATCTATATCTCGTAGATGCCTCGGCAGGCGGTTCCAGACGCGTAGGAACGAGACTCGTCGTTCGGGAGTCAAACGCTCGAGCGGGGCAGGCGAGGGCGAGGCCGTGGCTGCAGCTGCTGTGAGAGAGGGTTCCGAAATGGCCGCAACCTCAGGCGCGTTCGTGGACGGGGAGACGGCTGGTGCACGGTTCGTACGCCAGAAAACGGCAATGGGTGCGCGCACTAATGGGGCGTGGGCGACTCCCAGAAGGTCGCCGGGCTCAAGGTCGGTCGCGCTGATGGTGGGAAGGACCTGTCGCCCTGAGGCGGCGAACGTTCTTCGGCAAAACGATGGTCCTGCTGGGGTAGATTTTCGAAGAGATAATGGCCTGAAAGAGCTGGTAGGCCGTTACTGCGGATCAAGTTAACAGCGAGCAGCTGAGGCTCGTCTGACAAAGTGACGCGATCGGCGCCATCGTAACGGAGGTGAAAACAACCGCCAGAGGCGAGGGGGTCGGGCACAAAAGCCGACGTACCCATGGGGACATGGCGTGATAGCGTCAGCTCCCCAAAAACTCTCTGGTCAGACGGGCGGGGAGGGAAGGAGCGGTAGGACCGCGTATTAAAACGCATTCGGCTATCGCATCCCAGAAGCACCGCGTGTTGCGTATCTGAGGGCGGGACGACGCAGTCCCACACGGTGAGAGAGCTCGTTGTTTGGCCAACCCAGAGGAATTGGACGCTCAGGCGGACGCTCGTCCAAGTTCATAGGGGAGTGGAGTTGCTGAATTCTCCCAGGAACGAGGGGAAGAATCCTGCTCGCAATTAACGGTGGCCGCGCCACCGGAAAGCATCTTCTCCAACACGTGTCGGGGGATGAAAGTCCAGGGGAAGCCAGTGTCTACGACCGCGAAACAACAAAAAACCGTAGAGGCGGTGGTTTCTCTATGCACGGTAATTTTGGTGGTAAAACAGGCGTCATCGAGTGTAATCGTGCCTCCGACGAGGCCCGGGTCGTGCTCAGGGAGCGAGGGCACGTCCGCGAGCGTGAGGGCGGCGCAAGAGGCGACAGCCAGCACATCGGGGCTGTGGTCAGCTGGCGCACCGTAAAAATGGGTCGAAAAATCCGAAGGAGGACCGGGGAAAGCACGTGCTGAAACCCGAAGGCGTGTCAGCAGTGCTGGGTTAATCTCATGATTCCCTCAGACAATATCGGAGTGCAGAATTGACGCGAAGAGCAGGGCTGTGCCAACCCGTCCGTGTTGCGGCGAAGGAGGTCGCGGACGGTAGAAATAGCCTGCCCGAACAAATTATCTCCTCGCCACAAGTGGGGGTGATGGGCGTCGGCGTCGTCCGCCCGGAGGCCGATGCCCCACACCTACTCAAAAGGGCTGGCTTCAGCTAAAAGCTTGTTGCCAATGCCCAAAAGGTGGTTTTTCATCTCGGGGGTTCGCTGACGAGGTTTTTAACTATTCTGCCTTCGAACCCAGCGTTTCGCATTTGTTTTTTTGTGGATAGTTTCTGTTTTCCCTGTTCCCCCTCGCCCCATTCCCCTCGCTAATCTGCGGAATGTGATGGCAAACGTGCCTGTCGATCCCGACATTCGCTTCTGTAGCCCTCTTCCCGTCTTCCGTTCTCCGTTTGTGGTTTTCTGCTTAAGCATTTTTCCTGGGGCTTCGTAGCCTCGCAGGGTAGAGGTGTGGGAGTAGGTTTAGAAGAGCCGCATCTCCGAGTCGTGTTCTAGACCGTGGAACCGATGCTTCCCTGAATCTTCCATATTTTCGCATACACGGCTCATCAGGGTGGGCTAGTGTTATGGTTTTGCCCTGGGAGCCTAACAAGGTGTAATATCTAGGATACGGAAACGATATAAAAGGGTTTCACATGCCTTTGAATGCATGTGCGTATAGGAAAAAGGGAATGGTGCATTTGCTTCGCTTTTTTTGCACGCGTTCAGTTCTTATCGGTGGCTCTGTGGGGCTAGTACAAGAGTTTATCTAGTACAAGTGAGTGACCAATGTTAAGATACGGCCTTGAAAGACCTGTAATTATCCGTATTGAGATAACTTGGATGGGTTTCGTATGATACGATTGGCGTTTTGTATTCGGGGTAGTCAGGAAATAGATCGAAGGCACGTGCCTCTGATCTCAAAAGCCATCCAGGGCTCTGGTGGAATCAAATAAAGCTACGTCTCTGCGAAGGCTTCGAAAATGAGTATTCCCCGAGAACCTGCTCAATTGACACAGCTGCAGGGGAAACTCCGTGTCCCCGCACAATAATCTTACAATACGGCGTCGTCGGCAGCACCATGGGTTTTTGGGTCATGGGTTCAAATCCCACCATCCACAATAATAAGCTTTTTCAAACTTTCCCCATGTCGAATTGAAAAATACTCTCCCCGGTGTACCCAGGAAATGAAACCGCTTGGATATTGACAGGTCCGCCCGTATATCCGGCCGATCTGGTATCCCACCGTTTCTGGGGGGGAGAGTGTTGTAAAGCTTAGTTTGGGTAAGCTATCGGTTAACCTTTTGCAGGTGGTCAAACAGGCTAATACCCCACTAGCTCCTTAACAAATGGCGTCGTCGGCTACCTTTGGGGCACCAAATTCCGCATATTCTCAGACCACAAGGCTCTGGAAAGCATAGGCAAAGTGAGGGACCACAACGCCCGAGTCTAGAGATGGCTCGAATTCCTCACCGCATGCGACTACACCTTCGAATACCGAAAAGGAAGCGCGAACGGCAACGACTTGCTGTCTCGCTTGCCGGAGCCTGCCACGGAACACGACCGCAATGGTTTGACGAGTTTCACCCCTGTTGAGAGTAACGGGAAATACCTGGTACTTCATAAGGGCTTGCGGGCTGCACACGTTTCACCCTCTCCGATTCCGGGTGTCGGCTTGGTTGGGCTAATGCCCCGCACCGAAAATAATGCCTTGGGTGGGCTCCCTCTCACCCTTGCCGACTTTTGCTATTTTTGCACACCCGGGCCGCGCATGAGGCTTGATGACCTTCCTACTCCCTCCAGGAGATTCGCCGCTCGTGTTTCTGCATTCGCCGCCACCGCTGATAGCTCTCCCGGAAGCGGGGGGGTCTCGTGTGCAGCCGACTACGATTTCGCTTCGGTTTTTGCTGTACCCACCGCGGCCAGCGACGACTCCGCAGAAGCCCCGGCTGCCACGACATCAGCCGCCCAACCGAATCCTTCCCGGAGCTCGGTACAAGGGGCTGACTCGGTCGAGCCCACGGGCCCGACCGCGTCCGTCTCTACCTCGCCTGGCTCTCCGGCGCCCCAGACGATGGCGTCTTTTTAAGACCGCATCTCCACTCGCGCCGGCGTTCAGCAACAGCAGCTGGTAAGGCACTCCCTGCTGTCGACTATGGCTTCGAGCCCGGCGGTTCCCCTCGGCCATCTTCCAGACGAGTTAAAACTCCGCCGCGAGCCCGACGGCCGCGGCCGGCTCCGCCCGCCGCCGCGACCCCTACTCTTGCCGACCCGCCGGTCCGCACGGTGCCCCTTCCGTCCGACCACGACCACGCAGAGCCTAAGGGAACTCCTCTCCTACGGCTTACGCCTTCTCCTGCTGACACGCCGACTGCACCTACAAGGTCGGATACCCTCGACGACGCTGCTGAATTGCGGTTCGTGGATTCCGTCGCGCGTTATTCGCACGCCGATTGTAAGCGAGAGCAGCACGCTGAGCCGACGTGCCACGCCACGATACGTTACACCTCTATCGGCCGGCCGTCGGCTCTGCCGCCCGACTTTTTGGCGTGCTACGCTTCGCACAAGCGTCCCTCCCTCTCAGACATCCAGGAGATGGCGGGTAAGGGTCGACTACATACAACCGACGACTACATCGTCCTACTCGTCCGTAACCCAACACTGCCGCCTACAAGGTCTGACGAACCCAAATCTGTGGAGCGAGCTGCTTGCCTGCTAAACGACGAGCCAGTTCGCATCTACGTTCCCCTGCTCATGCGCCCTTGGATCATGCAAGCTTGTCACTCGACGGCCTCTTGTCACCTTGGCACCACGCGCACGTTGCGGATGCAGGAGCGGTTTTATTGGTGGATTGGCATGAATGTGTGCACCCGGTGGTGGCTTCGCCACTGCTTAAAGTGCCAAGCGCGGAAAACCCAACGGCTGACTTTCCGCTGGCCAATCATTTCAATGCCTCCACATTGCCGCCGTCAGTGTTGACTACTTCGGCCCCCTTCTGGTCACACCACGAGGCAACACCTACATCCTGCTGTTCACCGATCGCTTCAGTCGTCAGCTCGACATGTTCCCCGTCACTGCCGCTGAGTTCACCGCGGAGGGTACAGCCAATATCCTGGTGAACCAATACATCCCCTTGTGGGGGTGCTTGCGCACCATACTCTCGGACAACGGCCTGCAGTTCTGCTCCAAGCTTTCGCAAGCTGTATATCAGCTATTGGGTGTGCACAAGCTTGCTACAAGCTCCTATCATCCCAACTGCAACGGGGGCGTTGAGCAGGTACACCACACTATGGCCCAAATGCTCGCTATGGTCGTCAACGAGCGACAAGACGACTGGAACTTGCATCTGCCCCACGTAGAATTCGCTTACAACAATTCCATCAGCGTCGCGACGGGTCTGGCGCCCAACGAGGGCTACATAGGCAGACTCCCACGGCTCCCCCTGACGATTTTCGACCGCACTGGCGTCGTGGGACACCAGAGTCTAGCCCGCGACCACCTGAACTATTGCGCCTTGGCCACCGACCGGCAAAAGCGCGAGAACGACGTTGTCCGCGCACACCACGCCCTCACCCTTTCTCGTGATAACCACAGAAACCCCGCCGTCGCCGACGCGCTGCGTCCAGCACCTAACTTTGCTACGGGTGGTTGGGCATGGTTGTACACCACTGCCTCCACCACCCACCAGGGTGTGAAGGCGAACACCGACACCAAGGTACTCAAGGCCAAACTCGCGCTTAACTGGACAGGCCCGTACAAGATCCTGGCAGTCGGTCCCTGCTCCGCCGCCGAACCCCGGACGGTTCGCCGCTCGGGAGCAACCTCCTTTATTTAGACCTCCCTTCCGACCTGCCCGGGTCGGACGCTCGTCGACGTGTGGCCATCGAGCGCTGCAAACCCTGCGCCAACCCCCACGACAGCGGGGACAAGCCCAAATACCTACCGGCGGGGATGACGCAGTACGTGCTTAACATTTTTTCCAAGAAGTCTCCGCCGTATCACATCACTCAAGACGACGTTTCGAACCCCCTCCAACGGCTGTAGGTGGATTAGATCACCGGTCATCAGTCGATACGGGGGCGAGTTGGCGTCATCGCGGTGCTATACAAAACGCACTGAGCGGGACTCTCCGACGCTTCCTGGGAGCGAGAAATGGACCTCGACCTCTCCCGCCACCACATCTTGCGTTATTGTGCCGGAACCCCGGACCAGCACCGCCAAACCAACCGCCTCTACCGCCGAATGCGGATCGGGGCGGCACGGCGCGAGCTCTCCCGAAACAACGGGGAACGTTTCCTAGCGCCGGGCTATGCTTGTGTTCCCCGCGCCGATTGGCTCCGTCGCTACCACGACACGGTACTTCCTAAGGGAGCCCACTTTGGTACAAGAGAGACGATGGGTTATGGTGGCTTGAAAAAATCAGCGCGAGCACTACCGAGGACAAGGTATACCAGGTCTGCTTTCTGGACGACCCGGGACCGATTAAACTTCCTCGCCCCCCGGCGCGCTACACGACGTGGACGGGAGCCGTAGGAGGCTTTTGATGCCTGCAAGTTCACATCGCCAGCGCATTTCCTCGGGGGATCCAACGGAACGTAGATAAATCTCGAGGCGCGGCCGTGGCCAGTTGACTTTCAAGCCGCCACCGCTCCTCGACAGTTCACCATTTTGTTTGGGTTATGAGGTTCTCGTCTTTGTCTTTGGGTTGATTGTGGTGTTCTGAGAGTCTTGGTCTGGTTTTGGGGCGATTCTTTCCATTTCTTCTTTTTCTTTTTGTCCTGCCGAACTCCCTGCTCAGTGCCGGGCCAGGGTTCGGGTAAAACGCCGCTATATGAGGCGCAGGGTTGTCGCTTTTTCGTCGTTGTCCAATTTCGCCCTGCCGACGCCCTCCTCAGCCCAGAGCCGGGGGGCGACCACGGTACCCTGTTCGCGCGTAACGTGGTACAGGGCTATGTACCGGCCTGTATGTCATCTTTGAATATTTTTTTTTGTGTGCTGTATTTGTTTGGTTTGTTTTTTCGGCTAAACACTTTCCCCCCTCGCGGGGCTGTAGGTGCGGCCACCCTCCATCCCGGGTATTTGTCTTTTCTTTGTCCAACCCCCCGCCATGCCGATGGCTCGCGGGAGGTTTTTCGCATGACTTCTTCCTTGTGTTAGCGCCTGTGTTCCCCTCCATATCGACGAGGGTTCGCCCCGCCATGGTACCTTTTCTGTAGCTGGTTTGCTGTAGAGCCTTCCCTGCCCCCCCCCGCCACACTAACGGTATGCGGCAGATTCTAGAGCCTTTTCTGCCCCCCCCCCGCCACATCGGCGGTACGCGGCAGGTTTTTGATGGGTAGCTTTTGCTCTGTTGTAGGGTCTGCGTTTCCTTCAACTGCTTTTCTTCGCGTGTTCCTGGCTCCATAGCCAGACCGTTAGAGGTATGGGAGTGGGTTTTGAGGAGCCGCATCTTCGACTCATGGTCTAGTTCGTAGAACCGGAGTTTCCCCGAATCTCCCATATTTCTGGTTCATCAGGGTGGGTTAGTGTTAAGATACGGCCTCGAAAGGCCTGTAATTATCCGTATTGAGATAATTTGGATGGATTTCGTATGATAACGTTGGCGTCGTATATTCGGGATACTCAGGAAATAGATCGGAGGCACATGCCTCTGATCTTAGAAGCCATGCGGGGCTCTGGTGAAATCGAATTAACGTCTCTGCGAAGGCTAAGAAAGTGAGTTTTCTCGGAGAACCTGCTCAATTAGCAGACCTTCAGGGGACACTCTGTGTCCCCGCACATTACTCTTACACCAATGTGGAACCTGCATAGTAGAGAAATCTGCAAAGGGTGGCCTGTATCATAAACAGCCCCCAGTATTATGATTCCACCGCAAATGATGTGAAGCGGACAACGGCCCATGATTGATTGCAGGTGCAAACTGGAGACTTGAAAATGCCCAAAGAGCCTCGCCGCCATGCTCCAGGAAAACGACCCGGACGCCACATGCATGAGTATACCGTATGCACCTGGTGCATTTCGCTGTGTAGTGCTTGCGATATATATTTACGTGTCTCGAAGTTTGTGACTATGTTGCAGAGCTTATGTCTGTCTGGGATGACGAATCGGCACGGGCAGTGGGTGTTCTGGATGTCGATGGGTGGAAAAAACGATTGCATGAAACACACACAGCAGTGTCGCTCAAGTGCCCAGCAAGACGGTGGTTTTTGGTCACGCCAGTCACATCTTTTAAGATATTCCAGACTAAGAATAGTGTATACTACGCCTAGACGGCGGTTCGTCACAGACAGGGCTGAGCAGTTGCGGTAGTTGAAAAATGTCCAAAGTAGTTCTTCGTGGCTTTATAACCAAATATACAAAGAGCAACAACACCAAAGAGGGAAAAAGAACAAAGGTAGCGCAAAAAAACACTCGCACATGATGTTCTCGGCAGGGCGTTTCATAGGTCATGACCTAACCCGCGTGTCGGGTCACGAAGTTTTCGACACCTCACGGGTAGGGTCGGGTCGGGTCGAGTCGGGTCAACAAGTTCAAAAATCTCACGGGTCGGGTCGGATTGGATCAACAGGTTGTGAAATCTCACGGATCGAGGTCGGGTCGGGTGAAGAGGTTTTGAAATCTCTTGGATCGGATTGGGTCCGGTCAAAAGACTTTATAAATCTCGCGGGTCGGTTCGGGTCATGACCCGCGAGATACGGGTCATGTCACGGGTCGGGCCGCATTGACCTGATAGTTGTTATTTTCTGACCCGCGAGTAGGACCGTAGATCTGACCTGCGGATCCACCACATTCTAATCTTGTTATTTCCTATCTGGGGGCTTTTCTGTTGTGCTGATACCCATTTTGATCGTACGTTAAAACGCCGCCAAGGTACGTCTTCATGTCCAAATCCATCCATAACCATTACATCCAGATCACATATCACTGCGGCGTACAAAAGCAGAGATCAAACCATTTTTGAACGGTCAACCCGCGGGTCAGGTCCACGAGTCGAACCCGTGCGTCGGGAGAAAAAAACTCGCAGGTCAAGGTGATCCGACTGGCGACATGACCTGCATTTCACGGTTTATTCGGAGCTGGCGGGTCGGGTCGGGTCGGGTCAGGAGGTGTTCAAACGTTCACAGGTCGAATCGGGTCGGGTCGGGTCGGGTCAGGTCTGGTCACCAGGTTTTGATATCTCGCGGGTCGGATTGGGTCGGATCAAAAGGGTATTGAAATGCCACGGGTCGGGTTGGGTCGCCTAACCCTACCCGACCCGACCCGATCCGCGACGAACCCGTGCGTCGGGAGAAAAAAACTCGCAGGTCAAGGTGGTCCGACTGGCGACATGACCTGCATTTCACGGTTTATTCGGAGCTGGCGGGTCGGGTCGGGTCGGGTCAGGAGGTGTTCAAACGTTCACAGGTCGAATCGGGTCGGGTCGGGTCGGGTCAGGTCTGGTCACCAGGTTTTGATATCTCGCGGGTCGGATTGGGTCGGATCAAAAGGGTATTGAAATGCCACGGGTCGGGTTGGGTCGCCTAACCCTACCCGACCCGACCCGATCCGCGAGGTTTACTCTGACCCATCAAAAATCCTGATTCTCGGCATCCCCTTTGCTCTTGTCTGCTTGCTTGATTTATCGTACTCTGATCGACACGAAGTATGTACTTTGCTGCTTGTGTGCAGGGCCGATTGCAGGATTTTCTGCTGTGCTTGCGATACGTTGATACTGCTACTATGTGCGTGGCTATCGGTGCTTGGTTTGTGCCTTCGTGCTGTGTACAAAAGAAGCACGTTAAAAAACAAAACAAAACAAGGAAAAATAGAGAAAGATGCGTGAAAAAACAACCCCTGGATCGACCCAGAAAAAATAATCCCCCCTTCGGCAATTAAGAACACTGCGAGTAGTCTGAGAGACCCGAGGATTGCCGAGGGCGGCCGCCGAAGGCACCGACTCTTTACCATGCGATTCTACGTATATTTTATAAAAATGTTTTAAGGACGTCAGCCGTGAGTTTTATTTGTACGTTTTTTGTGCGGGTAAATACTGTACCTCCAGCATAATATTCAGGCCAGAATTTTTACGACGCATGTAGATCCTATATGCGATACTCAATACACCCAGTAGTAGATATACATGATCGAGGTTTCGTTGGAAGTGCTTAGGAGGGAGGATTTGTTCGGGGTTTGATATACGTAGTATAGGAGGGCGGGGGGTTGCGTTAAGCCGGTTTTTATTGTCGTCATTATTGTGCTCTGTTTTGTAGTGGCCATCGTCTTCTTCCGTTGCCAGATTCGTCATTTTTCGTGGTTGACTCGTTTTGACACTCGCCGCACATTGATAGACCGCAATCATAGTTATGCAGTAGCTAGAGCCACCATGTAACATGCCATGTATGCATGCATTGCCCGTCGTATGACAGCTTCCGGGAAGAATTTCGCGCCGCATTATTGTTGTGCGTGGCACAAGCTACGTGCTTTCCGCCCGACACGAACGTGAGCATCACGAGCATAAGGCGCACAAAACAGCAGTGGCCCGCTTCGCCCGGTTGTCGGCCCTCCCATGCGCTTGGGAGCGCGCATCCGTGTCCATGACACGCTCGAGATGTGATAGCTGATGCTCTGTGCATGGCATTTGGTGGCAATGACGGCGGCCGCTTGACTGGTATGCCTGCCAGGAAACGCGGCACGACATGCACGCTTCCACGCCTTACTGGCCCCGCCACGCGCTCTGTGACGTATTCTATGATAGTGATAGCGACGTCATCCCTGTCTGCTGCGATTCGGACGTTTATATTTGCTAGGAACGACACATTTTCCACCGTCTGAACGAAATCTTTCAGAGTTAACGTGACACGTTTGGCGAGGTTGACAACGATGCCAATTCCGTCAAGCTCGCGCCGAACGAAGGTTAGGGCTCTGACCGCGGTCACCGTGACCACCATGAGATCAAGAGTGACGTCGCCCATGTAGGCAAAGGCCAAGGCTTTGACTCCTTCCCCCTCGAACTCCGCACGAAAACGCTTCAACCCCACGGTCGCAACGATAATCAGATTCGTCCGTCCCATAGGGTCCCCTTGCTGCGCCCCTATGGAGCAAGCGATCGCCCGATTCTCCCCCGAGCCCATCCGAACGAGCACATCACCTGCTGGCGTCTCTCCACTAGACCGCAAACAGTGTGAGCGCCGGCACGCGCGTGACCACCTTCGCATGCAAGGCCGTCTTGTTGAACGTATTGAACACGTTAGAGTTGGCCGGGAGAATGATCCAGTTGCCCCTGTTATAATAAGCCGCCTCCATGCCATGCCGACCCGGACCCGTCGGCCATACTCCCCCAACGTGGTGAGGTTAAACCGCGGGAAGAGCGTCCAACCCTCCGGTGGGAACGCGTCAGGGCTGTCAACGATTCTCTGCCAGAAGGTTTTCATTATCTTATCTGTTTCTTCACGCTCGATGTTGGTGTGGGTATTAGATTGGAGGTGCGCGAAGCGTTGATCGTAGTTCTCAGGGCCCGATAGAGCGCTGCCGGAGGCGATTATGTTTGGAAAAAACTGGGAAGCATACGCGCCGCCCGGGCGCTGCGGGGAAGCACCTCCTTCCTCTTCATCTAGGGTACTTGCTAGCACTGCCGCAGCTACTGCCACGGAAACGGTGGCGAGGTGTTCGACGGGAATTTGGCCACCTGAATGGTCCACGTCACATCGCTGCCGATCGAACGCCACTCTACGAGGAGGGTGCATGCTGCGACTTATACCCTGCCCCCGCAGCGACACGCTCAAGTCTCACGATCGTGCCCAGCCTCGGCCGACGCTTTTGGGTGGAATTCCCCTGACTTGTGTCGCCCTGTGTCGCCCCGCCTGCTGTCTGCGCAAGAGGGGGGTGTCGCCGCCGTCTAACAATAATAATGCGAACTTCGGTTGTATATTAATGCGACCGTCCGTTGAGTGCGGCAGCATACACAGAATGACCACATATTCGTCGCCCGCGATAATTACTTCGGCGTTGCCAACTGCCGGTTCAGCTGGTGATTCTCCAAGACGTGGCTGAAGACGTCTAGTGTGTGAATGCTCAGACGTACATGTGCACTAGAAAGCTACGGCTGTACGTTATTTCCGGTTGCGAAACGTCATTGCAGACATTCAACGGAAACCACATCGAGCGGCGAACAACCCTCCAAGCCATTCCGGTCGCATCTGTACCAATGCCCCCGTCTGCGCAGGTTTGCGTCTCCCGTAACTCCCCCAGTCATCTGTGCCGCCCGACCGCGAATACCGGCGTCTGCTTGAGTTGTCGCCTTTAATGCGTCCAGTCTCGTGTGCATGACTCAGCAACAGGCAGGGAAACGGTGCCGGTTTGCGTCCTTCACGGGGTCTCCACCACACAAAGTGCGTGTAGCACATGAGGTGCATTTCTATATGATCATTTTATCGGGCCCCTATTGGGGCTAGATCAAACGAAACCCGCAGGCTACGTCGCTATGGGTGTCGTCGAGGAAAACGTCTGGTCGCGTCGAGCTCCCACGCGCCCTTCCCGACGCCTTGGGAGATCCCCCACCTGGTGCCAGGCCGGTCGATAACGTAGTCCCCCCGCCGCTCCCAGCGACCCCTCGTTCATCGAGCATTTGGCTCTCCGCCCTGTACCCTCCGGCGCCAAATCCACCAATCCACGGCCCGCCGAAATTCGTTGTGCACCCTGCCTCCTGTGCCGCCTTCCGTTTGGCGAGCGGTTGGAGGCGGGATGTTTCCCCCCTCACCAAAGGATCCACGCCCAATTCGTGCCGGCCCCCCGCTGAGCACGCGCTGCTCTTTAAACCCTCTCAGATATGCTCAGCCGACCTTGTATATCTCTTGCGGCAGGTCCACCCCCTCATACGTTCCTATTAACCGTTGCGGTCGCTTGCGCAGGTACTGGTAAGGTGGCACTGGGCGTTGTGAGGGGAGTTCCCAGGTGTTCTGGTGGCGTGGTATCCCTGTCCTCGGCGGCCTGATGGCTCTTCATGGCTCCACGAGCCGTGACTCCCTACTCGACACCCTAAGCTACCAACCGTTCGCTGTGCAGCAATGGAGCTTGTCCCCCTGCGGTGCCGCCACGGCTGCCGGAAACGGAAGCAGTACTAAATATATATTCAGGGTGTTTTGAACCCCTAGGGCCCGTATCGTCAGGCGGTCCTCCCACTCAGCGATAAGGCCCACCAGGTTCTCCTGTGCGTGCAATTCGATGTAGAGCCTCCGATTTTGTAACCGAAACATGCTGTCCTACGGTGGATCCGAACGCGGGCGGTGAACAGTGATTGGTAGTGGGCTACAACCACTTCATTTTTTCTCGAGCCGGAGAAATCGGTATATGCCCCCTGAGTTGAGCCGGAGAAATCGGTATATGCCGCCTGAGGCAGGCTCAGGGCGTCGCCGACCAGGGAGCGCAAGAGAAACGAAGATGCGACCCTCAGTGGGCACGCACCATCAACTCGAACATGCTGTGGATACCGGTCGTTTTGTATGTGGCTAACTCCAGCCAAGGGGCGCCCTCCTGCATGAGGTCGACGAGCAGTAGTGCTCCCCGTAGCGACGACCACCTCTGCCCGGTCTGGGTTTTGGGCAGCCCTGGAGCCAGCGCCACCGGGTGGGAAGGTCGGCCTTCCACCGACCTCTCTGCACGGCGCCCGATGGACTTCGGGTCAGCATGCCCATTTGCGAGGCATTGTGAGTGCTTTAACATGAAACAAGCGCGCAAAAACAACTAGTGGGCGCATGGAACGGGTGCAGGTGCGTGACCGTCCACTGAGTCCCCGGCTGAGTCGTCGAAAAGCGGACCGTAATAGGTGCAGGATGCTCCAGCACCCGCCCCCGTTGCCCCTTGCATGCGCTGACCGCCACCACGTTTGTTGACGACCCCGCCTCCGCCCTAAGTCATTAATTTCCAATATCCGTACACGTCGACGTCGGCGGGTGCCCAATTCGGTAACGCGGTCAAATCGCAGGTAGGACAGCGTCAATGATTCCACTGATATAAACTCACCCCGATGTGGCCGCCCTGCTCCGCTCTCACGGCAACCCCGAACCGATTGTCACCCCTGCCAACGCCACCCCACGGCAGTGTTCAGGGCGCACCACGGACGAACGAGTACTCCTTATAAAAGCAACCCTTTGACCGTCCAGCATGAGCGTACTCACAGACTCCGTACGACGCTTGCACGCGTGGCTGCTCGGGGGTCGAATCGCTCTCCTTCCTTCACTATACGCTTCCTTACTCTCTGTGGCACGCCGCGACAAATCCGCCGTTCTCGGCGGCTTATTGGCCGCATTTAGGAGGAGGCGCTCAACGTTTGTCAATCTTGCCCGACATCACATCCTCCCCCGCTGCACCCGTCGACTTGACGAGACTGCAAATCTTCTGGAGAAGACGACGTGCATCCACACCTCGACGCCCCTCTCTAGATACGCGACCCGGCGTGACTCGTTGAGCATTGCTCGGGGGAATACGTCCTCAACGGAACCTAAGGCGCAGTGGCGGTGCAAGTCACACCAAACGGACACGAACACGAGATCAAGGCTATGGTAAGGGGAGTCCCTTTTGGGGGTCTTTACTTGCAGTGGCTCGGGGTCAATCGCTCGAGTGACCCCACCGTTCCGTTGTGGTCTCAAGGTTTCTTGCCGACTTCATTTTTCGACATGATTCCGCGATGGAATGGTTAGCTGCGCTGCGCCAAACTAATCGCCTGACGTGTTTTTGTCGGTGAGGTTCAGAGTCAATCGTTCGAGTGGCTCGACCCCGGTAGTGAACATAGGGTTATCCCCCCTACCGTACGCTTGGTCACGAAAGCCTCGACCAGCCCATGGCAGACACTGCATATGACCCCTCCCCCCGCCCTCTACTCACCTCGTGCTAGTGTGGTGGAGTCCCTCCGCCTCCCCCCGTCGGCATTGCTCGCCGCCTGACCATTTAGAGTCGATTCTGCCACCACCCCAGTCGTTTGTCCCCGTGGCGCCCACTTTATGGCCACGTCGGGTGTTGCGGTGGCACGGCACGTCGGAAAGCCCCGACATGAAGTGCAGCGATAATCTGCAGACGGGGACGATGGAGGCAGTTGTCCAGATGAACCAGAGGATCCGCCGAAACCTCGTAACACGCGCAGGAGTCTCCCTGGGCTTCATTGCGGAGCTGTCCTCTCTCTGCAGGCGCTAGTTGTGCTGACCGTTTCGTCATGGGAGGGTGTTTCGGTCAATGCTGACCCGGTGATCATCCCCGTTGCGTCACTGCTTACCGCCGGTGGTGACGGTGTTGTCAGCTGCAATTGCTCCGCCGCGGGCGATGACGGCAGGGACGGTTTGAGCGCCGACTGCACGGATAATTCGAGCGCAAGGGCCATCCGCGGTGTCACGAGTGACACGCCTGTCGAG
The DNA here is from genome assembly GCA_012845835.1 of Undaria pinnatifida. NCBI lineage: Eukaryota > Phaeophyceae > Laminariales > Alariaceae > Undaria > Undaria pinnatifida. The sequence goes on along the minus strand of JABAKD010000009.1, from coordinate 9,420,227 downwards.
GGGCTGGTGGGAGTCGGCTATAATGACAGCGGTGGTGATGGCGTCGAGGGCAAAGACATCTGGGGAGACCGCGGTTTAGCTGACGGCGATTGCGGCGTCACCAATGGAGCCAGTGCTTGCATTCCTTGCAGCGGATGGGGAATTGGCTCAAGTCGCGACTGCTCCGTTGACGAAAACTGCAGTGAGTGCGACGTAGCCTCCACAGCCGCGCCTGGGGTAGCAGGAGAAGCCGTGGGGAAAAAGAGCGGCCCTTCGCCGAGAGTTGACGGCCAGGCTTCGGGCGGATGTGGAAGCTGAGGACTTAAAGTCATGGCTGGCGGCAGCGGTCGACGCTTGCCTGCCTCCCCGACCGGCAAAGGTACGGGGCACGCTGATTGCGGAGTAGGCGGCGTCAGTGACTCCAATCCGGCGACTGATGCCGAAGGCGGGCTCGGAAACGCAGGAGTCTGCGTGATATTTCTCGACTGGGCCGGTGACGTTCGCCACTCAAACCCTGGCGGCGTAGATGGGGCCCCTCCAGGCGACGGCAACAATGCTCGATTACGGTTTTATCTGGACTGCCCCATCCGGGGGACCAACATCATCGTGAGTGACCTCGGTAGAGATGCCGCCGTGGACGGCATGGACCCCCGTGGGAACTGCGCTGGAAGAGGCACTCCTAGTGATAATTTTCCAGCAAGGGCAGGATCGGCCCCAAGCATGGTTTTGATTCCGGTCACCACGCCGTCGTCGGCTGCCGAGGCAAGTCGCTTTGTGGCGGTCAAGCAGGAAGCAACAGCGACTGCCCGGGTGCGCGACCTTATCCTCGCAGGGTTGGGGTTCGCCACAAGCGCCTTTTTCGCGTCCCATTTGCGTTCGTCGCTCGCCGTACACACTTATGTGGTCGATAAAGTTAGTTCATCTCGCATGAGTTTTAAAAACAATCGGCGAGCTTCTGGAAAAGCCGTAATCATGCGTGCATCTCCTTCCCCCCGGTGTATGCGTGCGTGCCTTGGCCTTTATCTTCAGCACTTACTTCCACTGCACACTACGTATTTATTTTTCTTCGTATTTTGGTTCGGGCGCGACCAGCCAATATTTTAAGCTATGACAGCTGCAAAACAGTTCCAACTTCATTTCCAAGTAGTTAATCCTCCAAATATTTCCTCGCTGACGTTACGCAAGCATGGTATATATCAGGGACAGGGTACAGGGTAGGGACTACAATGCCCCCCCTTCCGTGATGTGTAGCCTAATGACTACTGCAAGGCAAGTGACAAATGAGTAACCCCCCCCAACCCCTCGTCCGTGACCCTTCCCGCTATATTTAACCAAGGCGATAAGCACCGTGATTAATTGCATGGGCAAGGGAATGGGAATCTATCTGTCGGCAAACGTGAGATGGACAGCGCTGTAGCAGTAGTAGTACACCGTGGTATCTCTTTGGGTACCAAGAAGGGAGCAAGTGAAAATATTAGAGGGTATTATTAACAGTCCGTTTTTGACTACTGGTAAAAGGTTAACCTATCACCTACCCACGGACTAAAGCCTTACAGCACGAAGCATCCTCCCATTAGGCATTTCAAGCATTTAGGACTGCATGCCGTGGTCTCCGCTGCGTCGCCTTCTTTGCGTTACTTGTACCAAGGCGTTAGAAATATTGGAATATTGCGAGCCTATGCTACACGATCGCCTTCCCCTCCCGTCCCCAGCGTTCTGTTGCTGTGTTATTCTAACCCCCTTGCGAGTACCATCACCCCCCCCCCCCCCCCCCCCCCCCCCCCCCGATTTTGGATATTAACTACTTGGATTTAGACTGGGATATACTTCGTTCGTTGGAGTGGCCAACAACAGCCAAGAGCGGAAGAGCCATGCTACTGTGAGGTAGGGTGCGGCACGTACTCATTGCACGAATAGCCGTAGTCGTATGGCCATATATAGACCCTCGCATCCCCACAATGCCGAGACGGAGAGCACGTCGGATATTGACCGGCCAGGCAGGCATCTCGCGTGCATAAAGCGCGAAGCGCCGTCAGGTGTTCGGCGAGTCGCATGAAAGATGAGCTGGGTCTTCCTGTAGGAGTGACCAACAACAGCCAGGAGCAGAAGAGCCATTGTTAAGGTACGGGGGTACCTATGATAATAAACAATTTGTCTCAGGTTATTCACCTGATGAGCTCTGCAATACCTCCCCCCCAAACTCCATGTTTTAAAAAACACTTTTAATACCAGCGCCACCACCCTCCCGATGAACTAACGAATTATCATCATTTGCGGGTAAGTACGGGCGACATTATTATTAGCTGTCCAGCGAATCACTGATGCAGCCACCGCCCGTCAGCCCGCAAATGTGTTGGGCAGCTGTTATCATGGGCAATAAAATGGATGTCGGTGAATACATGCATGCGTTGCTATAACCAGGGCAATACCATAATATTGCGTCGTAAGATGAACAGCGGTGAACGCATGCCCCTCTACAAACTTCGAAAAATACTACTTCGAAGTATTAGTTCAATACAAGTACTTGTAACAATAACAACAATATACCTGGCACAAGGTATAGTCTATGCAGTTCAACAAGTTAACAACAATCGAACTGGTACTTTAGCAACAGGGTGCGTATGTGTACTGTAGCAGTAGGGTGAAGGGTGCATACTCTGAGGTACCCGGGTATCAACCCCGAGTGCTTTGCTCATACTCAGGTAGGTACCCACCGGGTACCAGAGTATATACTACTCCGGGGTACTCAGGTACCAACCACGGCGGGATGTTTAGGTCATGCTTCTAAGTCAGGTAGTCTAAGATATATACTCTGTGGGGTAACCGGGTACCAACCCTGATGTTTTGGTCATACTCAGGTGGATACCCACCGGGTACCAGAGTAGACTATACCAGGCACCAATCACGGCTGTTCTGTCATACTTATGAAGTCGATATATACTCTGGGGCAACCGGTACCAACCCTGACTGTTTTGGCCATACTCAGGTAGGTACCCACCGGGTACACCAGAGGATCTACTCTCGCTCCTACTAGACACTAAACATGCCCTTAGCACAATAGACTATAGGTCTGTACTCGTAGGCGTCCGTTGCGCCGGCCATGACGTATAACGGGTCACTGACGTTTTACATAGCGGGCGCCGTATCAGATATGCCTGCCAATAGTAAACTAAGCCTTATAACAGTACTCATACAGTACCTGGTATAATTACAACATCACATCGAGTCGTTGCACACCAACAAGGCAGTGACGCCCGGGCCCGTCGCGCGACTGGACAGGTCACATCACAAAAGCAGCCAACCGGAAGGGCCACTGGACTGATGCCACACCGACCACACTAAATGTCACTTAAACTTTTGATGTTTCGTGTCCTTGGATATTGGATCTTAGGATCCAGTCTCCCCATATCTTTGCTTGTGTTGCCTTTTGGTTGACTCTTGCGTTCTGCCTCCCCTCTTTCTCTATATCGCTCTCTCTGATCTCTGTCTGTCTGTGCATCGCATCCCCCACCGCACCGCGTCGAGCCTGCACACACAGAGCAGAAAGCTAGACGGGAACCACTCAGCAGTCTACGGTCTTTGGTTATCGACAAGGCAGCCACAGCAGTAGTAGTAGCAGCAGCGCTCCCAGCTCTCCCACAGCCACCCCTTTTCTTCGAAGATGAAGGCACCACCGTTCTTTACGCTGGGCACTGTTTTCCTTGGGGTAGCAACATCGGCACTCGGCTTCCTGAGAGGCACCAGCGCTGAGCAGGAAGCAGGAGGAGGTGAAGAGAGATTTGGACGTCACCACCCGAGGCACACGTTCTACTGCGAGCACTCCGCCACCGGCGACTCAGTGGACCAGGTCTTGTCAGGACACATAACTATTTTCCGTCCGATCGTCTGCGAGACTACCCAGGTACGCGTTCGGTGCTCATTGCGTGGGTGTTGGGTGGGTCTTGTTGCCTTTCTTTTGGGGGAACCATGGCGACAGGCAAAAAATGATGCCATTGCGTATACAGTCCAGAGCATCGCACGGGCTGGAGTGAGGGTACAGACAGGGGGGGTGTCCGGGGTGCAACGTCGGTGCTACATGCACGCCGCCTGCCTGATGATTTACTTGCTATAGCACTGCTTCACGCTTTGCATTTCCTACCAGTATAGGTGGCAGCTGGTAAGAGACCGCCCTTACCTTTCGCTTCCACGTCGCTTATACCTGTGGTTGTCTCCGTGCTGTGCGTTACGGTTGGTGTTTTATATCGTATCGGAAGTTCCGATGTATCGGAAATCCTATCGAACATCGAATGGAAACAACATCGTCCCGATATCCGGGTTGAACGCCGTGCTTCTTACATCATGTCGGGGCGGGGATGGCGCTCTGCTGCTGCCGTCCCCTCCACCCCTATTGAGAGGGTGTCAAGGTGAATAGTGGTAGTTGGGCGTGAGGTGTCAGAAGAAGGCAAACATACGTGCTCCTTCGGCAGTACCATTACCCTGTTCGTTTCGTGCGTACCTGTATGTTATTCCTCGCATGCTGTTTATCGTATCGGAATGGGACTTTTTAGCATTCGATCGATCCGATCCGATATCGGATTGTTTAGTGGATATCAGGTGTTTGACGTCCGATACGACGAACTACTTTTGTCGACCTAAACAATTAGTCTAGACTAGACGATGAGGTCGCATGGCATCTCGGCCACACGAAGCAGCCACAGCCCGGGCTACTATGTGCAGTGTAGAGGGGTAGAAGGTAGAAGATGTACCCGAAGTCCGAAGCATGGACGCGTGTTACGCGTAACACGTACCTGGTATACAGAAGTATGCCTCGCGTTCGGAGTCCGCGCGCCGCAACTGGCTCTGGCAAAAATAGCTGTTCGCGGAGATTTGAAAATAGCAAGCCCTTCGTCGGAAAAGCTTCCAAGCCCACGTACTGGAAACCCCTATTTTTGTTGTGTTTGAGTTCGCCGAGGGTGCTACTGAGGCAATGCAGGGCTCGCAATGCAGCAGCTGCAGCGTGTGCAATGTCTGGTATCTCAGCATTTCATAGCAGGGATTCGCTTGTGGAGTGCTGGTAGTGGTGGTGGTGATGGTGGCGATGCAGGCTTTATACCTACGAACAGGCTTTGTTTGCTTGCTGTATCCCTGGTGCATGAAAAGGGAGGCTACGATACCAAGTGACCATTCACATCGGTCCAATGAACCCCTTCCGCTGGCCTGTGCTTCCTGCCGTCGGTGCGGCTGCATCCATCATGACACCTGCCTGACGCGGTAAGTGAGCAGCGGAGAAACAGGTGCAAGGTGCAAAAAGACCTTTTTACATGTTTGCACTACTGTTTGCACGCCCCGAAAGGGAGGGGGTGGAAGTGTTCCACCCCCCCCCAGGTGCTGGTTTCAAGATAAGATTTGGGGTTGGTTGCAGTTTTCGGGTGCTTTTCGCAGTTTTTTCGTCCAATTCGTACGAACGGGCGACGGCGTGTTTTGTTGTTCTTAGCCGTACCATAATAAGCGTCATACTGTCCGAAGCGCAACGTATTAAGGAGGGGTACCACACGCGAGCAGCACGATCATGTGACATGTTACACTTTCTTGTACTGCTGCACGTTTTTCCCGCAATAGGCGGATGGCAAGACTAGGCAAGACAATTACTTGTCGCTGTTTAGGTCGCGATATCCACGTTCCAAGTGATTGCCCCCGTCTCTACGTCTGTACGTGATTATTACGGCTTCCTCACGCACAGTACTCGTAACACATCATATCGTACTGCTGTTGACGGTTGTTGTGTCCGCGTTTTCTTGACAAGATAAATGAGATGGTATCGCGGGTGAGCTGGTGGGTGAACCGACCACTAATCACTAGGGCTGTGAGTTGTCTGGAGTTCCCGGCTACGAGGTAGCTGTTAATTGTTGGTTGGCTGGCCAGGGCTGGCGACTATTAATAACTGACTTTAGTCGACTCCCTGGTAGTTGACTGGCGCCAGCCAACCAGTCGGCTAAACCCGCTGCAGCCGCCCCCGGCGGGCCGGTCAGACGCGCCTCCGGAGGCAAAAATTGCGGTATTTGACTTGATTTTACACTAAAAAGAAGTTGATAAAACGGACAAGTGTATCTCTTGTTTTGATCACGAAACAGATGCATTCTAAAGCTCGTCTCAATTCACCGATTTTTTAAGGGATGTACCGCAAGTATGAACTTTTACTTTTTATGCCCGGTTTGGGGGCCTCTCACTGGTGCTACCTCTGTGTCGTAACGGTACAAACTCGTGCGGCAGGCAGTAGCACACCACCAGTAAAGACAGGAGCACAATATTGACTTCCTACACCAGGAGCATAGAGAAACATGGTACATGGATCATTGGCTGCCGGCAATCCAAGAACGGTTCACTAGTTGAGTTAAATAGAAACGACATAGAACATGTCATACCCTCACTGGTATTGGAGGAGTTACCAACACACCAAGCCAACATGTACCCTACGAGCTGTCGTTTCTGAGCCCGCACACAAAATGCCCAGGAAAAGCGTAGACGAAGCGAAATAGGAAATCCGGAGGCAACACCGGTGAGCCCACCCAGCGGTGGACCAACCCACGGCACGATTCGATACGGGTACACCCACGCAACTATTTTGCGTGAGGGCTGCGTTGCACTTCTTGTGTACTTGTACAAATATGCAGGAACCCCGCAAATCTCCCCGCATCAAACTGCGCACCCCTGTGCAGCGTGGCAGTGCTAGATGTCGCCGGGAAATACGTGCCTCGTAAAAACAAGCCTTCCTACTCTCAAGAAAACCCCAAATGAAATACGAAAATAGTTGGATAATTAGCACCGCCGTACCTAACTATAATGTGTGCAGTTGCAAGCCTAATAACAAGCTGGCGACTTTTAGTCAGCCGACTCACGGCCCTACCTAGCACAGCACGAGTAGGGATGTGGTACTGTACATCAACTCATTATCGCGTGTTGATTTTGTATATTTTTGGTGATTAGTTTTAAATCGCGTCATGTGCTTCATTGTTGTTGGCTAACAATTATGTGCCAGGTATTCAGTACGAATCATCATATGTACCTGATATCAACTACTGTGAATAATTATGAACTTTCAGTTGATTATTAATAGACGTAAATCATTATTATTATAGGTTGATTATTTTGTGACAGACCAAACGCGTTTTTCGTTGGAGCTGGCGAAACAACTGCCTGCGGCGCGACCAAAAGGATGCTTCGAAAGATATAACCTTTAAAGGTCACTATTCATGTTAATAATGAAGCCAAATATTGGATCTCCGCGAACCATGATGTTGACAAGTTGTGAAAAAAAACATGAAAACTGATGTCACGATTCGCGACAGAAATAGGTGATTGTTTTTTGACAACGCGACATACTGTCTGTAGAACCAATTTACACAGTCATGAAGTGTGATTCTTTTACAGGAGGCCCCATTCGGCCAGCTGGAACCGGAATAAATGAAAAAACACGATTGCAAGCTTTGAAACTCATGATTATTCTCGCGTCGTCGCCAGTTGACTGTGTTTGTTTTAATTAACTAATACTTCGAATGTAATTAATTATTAAATTAACCCGACATTGGACAATTTAGTCGTGAATCAAATCAACCTGAAAACGGGTTCATGTACATACACCCCTAAACAAGACTAATATGTCATCTTGGTCCGCTCATTTCATGAGGTAGGCGATAGGCGCCACCAACAAGCAGGAGGGAGGTCCTGCGCTTTGCGCCCCCACAGCTTCGCGCCTACACTGCTGTGAACTCTGTGTGTGCTCTTCCTGGCCATCGACAGCCAGCACACACTTGCGTCCAGTGTCCGTGCCGATTCTTTATCGTATAATATGAAATAAGTAGAGTGTAGGGAGAAGGGGAAAGCACAATCATACTAAAGTATGTCTGGTACTTCCTTGTGTCGCATGTCTTCGGCTGCGAACAGGCACATGTGCAGTGGGGGCTCCGTTTGGACTCAACGCTCTCCGTCCATCCGTCTCTTCCTTCTCCGCTCGTACGCTCACCGCAGTATGTATCCTCCACCCATCCCCGTCTCGTCTGTATCTGCACGCCGCGCGTAATTTAGGTCGTCCACGTCATGGCCGGGAAGAGCTTGACTCTGTGGTCGCACGGTGTGTTGAGTACGTCGAACGTGCACTTCGTCGTTCACAAGGACGCAACGCTGATCCTTGAATCGAAGGAGGGTATCGACCTTCGCCGCCACGAGGTACGTGCATAACAAGTTCCAATGTTTCGTAGGTGTACCAGGTAGTCGATAGTAGCATGTATTTGTTATGTGTGCGTCGCACGTACTTGGCGTATGTTTGTATGTTGTGCGTGCTAGGGTGCCTCTTTCTGGAGCAGCTATCGGTGGGGAATTTGGGTGCTACTGCATCGTAGCATTTCGATGTATGGCGTTTGCGTGTCATGTGTATGTGTTGTATGCTTTGCTGTGTGTATACCTATTTAGGAGGACCTACAGCCGAAAGCCTCTCGGATGTCGCCGTACTATCTTTGCCACACGACAACGTGCATCATCGTATAACCTTCAACCACGATCACTCACAGCACACCCCAGTTTGAAGAACAGCACCAAGGGGAAACCAAAATAAAATGATGAATAAAATAACATAAGGTATACGGAAACTGGTGCACGTTGCCTACCTCCAATCTGCACCTACTGCCGTCTTAACACCGATCTCTACTGCAGTATTGTAACTGCGCACTCTCGGTGTACCCGCGCGTACATACATTTACCCAAGTGTGACAGCAGTATGATGGCCTAAGCAACGAGGATTGAAATACCGTCACTCATAACTCATAAACAGCTGTTTTAAGGAGATAAAGGAAAGAAAGAACCCGCGGAACTAAGATCTGCCTGGCGGGCAAACAGCAAGAGCCCTTGACGCGACCTTGTCTTTCTTTTTGATGTACCCCACTGACACTGCGTTGTTATTTGTTGTTGTATTACTTGGAGCTTTTTCGGGGTCTTGCTCGTACATTCTTGTTGTCATGGAGGTAAATGGGAGCGCCCATGGCAGTACATGGAAGCTTCCATGGAAGATATTTCCGTGGACGTAGTGTAATCTTCCATGGAAGTAATGGAAGCTTCGATGGAAGCAGTTTCCATGGACGTAGGGGAAGCAGCTTCCACTCATTCCATGTTATTTCATGGGACCTGAACCTTCCGTGACAGCAGTAGTAGTGAAAGCTTCCACGTGAATAGAGGATGCTTCCATAGCTAGTGGAGTGGAATCTTCCATGGAATCGTAGAAGCTTCCGTAGTGGAATCTTCCATGGAATCATAGAAGCTTCCATAGTGGAAACTTCCATGGGACCTTCCATCTACTTCCACGATGAACAAAAAATGTGAAAGACCGTTTGTTATTCACCAACAACCTCGCCCAGCAAACGATGTGCACAGGGTATGTACATGACCCAGGGTACAGCAGTAGTCTAATATGATAAAAACCGGTATTCATACTGCAGTACCTGGTAAAAATTAGGAGTGTGTAGAATATTCTGATGTTATGTGTAACCGTGTAACCCCTCCCGCGGTCCCGGCGTACGTACGTGCGTATTATTTCCTACATTCTCTCGCTGCATTTCAGTCCTCTTCGCGGGCTCTGATCATGGTCGCAGGGAAGGTGGTCATCAACTGGCCGACTCGGTTGGTCAGCTTGTTCGACGAGGCCGCAATCAACGTAAGTCATTAGTCTCGTAAGTATGAGGCTATAGTACTTGCCAACAGCAGAGTATTTTCGCTTGTATTGAGGGTTTACTGCTCTGCTTGTTGTGGTCTAGCGGTAGAGTATCTATCATCTTTGCTTTGCGATCGCGCTGGGGTTCTATCCTCGACTGGTGTAGTTGTGCAGTTGTGTATTATATATCCTTGTACCCATTTTTTCTGAGTCTTCTTCCGTCGCCAAAAAGAGTGCGAAAACGCGAATTGGCCTAAAGAAGTAGGATGTATATCGGCGAGCATGAGAGAATGCTGAATGAACCGTATGCGTATGCATGCGTGATAGAAACGATGACAAGTTTCGGGGGGCGGGAGGGGTGAGAGAAGATACCTACGTGGCTTGTCTAGAAAGCCGTTGATGGCAAAACCTCCCGTTAGTTGTAGTATGAGGGTATGAAATTGATGAGTAAAATGTGATGGCAGATCGATGTTTGTTCTGTATAAGCGAACTTTTCACGCAATGAAGTACTAGATTTGTATATATCGTAGGTCGACGTCAATCCTGTAGGCCTGCACCACCGATTATTGACCAAGTTACTTGGGATTAGACTTGAGTAAGGTTCAGTCGCAAGTGGGCCACGAAAGGAGCTACAGTATGATGCCAATAGACTTGTACAGCAGTAGACCTCGTTGCTTGAACCCCCTGCGGTAGGGTTTCTTGTTCTGCTTGTTGCTTTGTACGATGAGTGATGGGCGGTTTTTTAAGTTCATGCTGCACATGGTGCTATTTATACCAAACATGGCTGATTCATGCCCCGAGTGGGCCAAACACTCATGCCCCGAGTGGGCCAAGCACCGCTCCGCTGCTCGCTGGCCGTAGTGGCTACCTACATGTATCTAGACGTGGCACTTTCGGGCCGGGTCGTATTTTATACCAGGTACAGCTCGTTCGTGACACGTACTGCAATGTTAGAGGATTATCGCCTATTTGTACAGCTCGTCCGTGACACGTACTACCATGGTAGGGTTATCGCCTATTTGTACAGCTCGTCCGTGACCCGTACACTACTATCGTCGAGGATAATCGCCTATTTTTCCTGAGGAACCCGTTTCCAACTCCTGGAATTATCCCAGTCAAACTCCAAGTGTTTTATCCCGATGTGAGAAGCGCGGTGCTAAAAGGGTTAAGGACCTCTATATGCTACATACCCCCCACCCCAACCGCTGACTTTTGCACAGTTGTAAGCTACTGGTAAGTCCGATACGCCAATAATCGCATGGGCTACTAATAGTTCTCTCTCTCTACTAAAAATGGTACGATTTGACGCTTGTTACGATCGGGGTGTACCAGGTATAGTATAATAGTATAGTACCTGGTAGTATAATAGTATACTACTACATAGCACTTTTGGGCTAAAACGCTTTCTGAATGACTGGGCTCCTCATATAGACTCGTATAGACTAGAATAGACGAAACAAATACCTGCTGTCCTCGTTGGACTCCTACAAAACCGCATACGGTACCAGTCGTTGTGTACCTAGTAACAGGCCGTGAGACTGGTTGCATCGAGTTGCTCTTCCGGATTTGGTCAGAGTCTAGTTTCTGGGTTGCTGTGTATGGATATTAGAGCTCCTGAGGTGAGAAGCCTGGGGAAATGTTGGGGCACCCCTACAGTACTACAAGGTTCCGCTCCGGGAAGTGCCTAGGGGAGTGGCGCAAGGACACATTATTATCACTACCGGACGCAATGAACATTTGTTTGTACATACGGAGTACAAAAAAGAGTTGCCCGGAAAAATAACGCATTCACATTTTACCCGCTGTACTTCTTCTTGGGTATACTCAATAGCAGTACTTTTAGCACTTTTTGGGTACTCGCTATAGACGTGCCCACGACCGATCTGTTATTGAGAAAATACACACAACACCACTTGACACCACACAAAACCTTTACACCCGTACGAGTATGATATGTATGATATGTATGATTTCGAGAAGAGCGTCACACTTCGAACTCCAGCTTAGGGACCGCTAGGAAGCGAGAAGGGGCACGTGTGGTGTGCGAATGCGGCTTACTGTAGAATATTATGTAAAGAGCGCGTAGTATTGAGAACGAGGGAGCAAGAGGACAATACGTGACAGGCTAGGCTATGACAAAAGCAACTCGACGCCGTAAAGAGAGGATATATTTTTGTCCGCGGGGTATTCCTCCACTCCCCTACAAGAGTGACTGGAGCCTGTCCTGTGACCATGTACTTGATTATGCGAGTTAGCGTGAGAACAACAACAACGGCACGCGCACATGGTCCTACCTTTAGCGTTTTGCTCTCCGCATGCTGTCTGCTGTCTGTCATCTGCGATCTTCGCAAAAAAAAACATACAAAATACTCGTTAAAAAACTGCCTCTGTGGACGAACTTGTGTAAGGATGCCATGAGTTGGTATCTAAATTATTACTACTGTATTACAAAGGTCCCTATGTTTCCGCATCGGTGGACACGCGCACCCAGAGCGGCAGCACAGCAGAAACGTGCGGTATGGTGGGGTGACAAATTATGACAGGCTCCGACACAAGCAACTCGCCGCAGCATAGCGAGGACAGGCCACGCGCACATAAATTGTGTTGCCTACCGCTGCTGCTGTGTGGCAGGGTTGTAGCGTTGTGCTCTCCGCATGTTGTCTGCTGTCTGTCATCTGCGATCTTACATAGACGGTGTTGCCCACCGCTGCTGCTGCTCTGCGGCAGAATTGTAGCGTTGTGCTCTCTTGGTATGGTACGATATCATATACCTGGTACGAAGGATACCAACATGAACATGAATCTAAGGACCGTTTGAGTACTAATATTATATTCAAGCGATCCTTACACCTTACGCCGGCATGTCACTGAAGCAGCAGCAGCAGCGAGAGGTAGTGGTGTATAGGCGGGTAGAGCATCGCAGGCTCCGATCAAAGCAAACACCTACTACAGCAGCAGCCACACGCGCATAGAGTTGCAGGCTGCTGCCGCTGCTGCTGCTGCTAGGGGGCTGGACTGCTGCTGGGCGGCAGGATCGTAGCGTGGTGCTCTGCGCAACAATAGGGAAAGGTACGTGTACCCCTCTTCGAGCAGAAAAACGCGGTTTGCATCACAATCTTACGTGGGTACACGAGGATAGGGGGTGCAGAAACCCAATCCCCGGGGATGTTGCGGAAACCCGGGGATTTGCCTTACGTGTGCCAAAGGCCAAAAAAGTTCAAAAGGCTTGCCACGTGCGACACACTGCACGGATCGCGCCCAAACCTCCGGCAACGAGACCCCAACGGTCGAATTGTGCCCACCCCCCCTAACGATTCGGAAAAAGATGCGAGCACGAAGAGATGTCCCCGAAGAAGGAAAAAAAATGACAATTCGACGTATACTTATTTAGCAGCATGCGTGATTTGTTGTAACTACAAGGGCTCCGCTCCGCGGGCGGCTGGCGCCGCCCGCTACGCTCGCGCAAGGAAAAGTACAACTAAATGTAAAGGGGGAGGAAAGAAGAGGCCCATGATTTGGGGCATCTAGCGATTTGATAGTGCCAAGAGCTGCTTTATACGCAGAGTTGATTGCCCTGTGCTGTGTTATGTGTGCTTGTTGGCGATGTAACGTTCTAATCGTCGGTATAGGTGTAATTTTCGGGGGGGGGCAAGGGAGGACCGAGAGAGGACAATCAAATGAAGAAAGCGAAACACAGGCGAGTACAAACATACATACATTCCGGTCGGTACCGGGTATCGCATGATACCTGATACTGCTTTATGTTCGAAAGAAAGCACAGCACCGCAGGGCAAGGCACGGCACCGTACGGCACCGCACGGTGCTGCGCTGCTGAGCTATAGCTGGGCTGAGCCGAGCTGTGAGCGCATTTTTGTTGTGATTCAACTATGGTACCTGGCACGTACAGCAGTAGTACCGGTGGTATGACACTTGGAATGATACTTGGCATGTATGTAGGAAAAGTACAGCAAAAAGCACGCAGCACGGCACAGCATGGCACAGCAGTAGTACCGCTCCGCACGGCGCTGCGCTGCTGAGCTAGCGCTGCGGTTCGCTCTGCTGAGCGGAGCCGAGTTGATGATGCACCAAGCTACACCAAGATGCGACTTTTGGTATGGCATGAACTCACTACGGCACAGCACTACACAGCACCGCACAACACCACACAGCGTTGCACAGCAGTACCGCACCGCATGGCAGGGCACGCCAGGGAACGGCACTGCACGGCGCTGCGCTGCTGAGCTAGCGCTGCTGTGTGCCACTGGGCGGAGCTGAGCTGATGATGTGATGAGCCAACGTGAGATCAATAGGATGGGACCTCTTCTGGTACATGATGAAGGCTATGTGCAACTACAAAAGAAACGCAAAGAAATCGAAGAAAAGCTGGACCGTTCCGCAAGTAACGAGAGGAGGCGGTGTCCAGGTAATAGGTGGTATTCCCAAGAAACAGGACTTTTGAACTAAAGGGAAAGCAAAACGTTCAACTTCCCGAAAAATACTGTTAAAAAACTTGAATTTTGAAAAAAAAAAAAAAAAAAAAAAGCGCTGACAAGCGCTGTTTCAGGCATCCGAGCCCGCTCAGCCGTCCGGAGAGGAGAATGTCTTGAAGTTAGTGTGGAAAGCGAAAAGCAATGGAGGCCTCTCAGGGCCTCTCAGGAGATCGATTTTTGTAAGTAGTTGTACGTAAGTATGTTTATGTTGGATACAAAGCTATTGGGTATCATATCATAGCTCCTCAATCAAGGACCTCCGTCAATGACTGAAGCTTTGGGCTCACGATTATCACCCCTACTTGCCGTTGCGCGGCTCTCGTGTCACCAGCATAAACGGACAACGAATGACACTTGATAAACTCGCACGCACTCGCCTCCTGCTGCTGTTTCTGCTGCTGCTTGCTGCTGCTGCTGCTGCTGCTGCTGCCGCTGCGGTCGTTGTGGTTATATTTGCTCTTGTGGCGTGCTGCTGACATTGCACGGCAGGAGGACACGTTTCGCATCGTCCGCTTGGTGGACAATGGCAAGATATGGTCTCAGCTTCAGATCAGGCACTCTCCAACCTCGATCGTGTCCGAAAACACGATCACTGACTCGCCAAAGGTATGTACATGTACATATCATAGTAGGTGTCATCCATAGCTTGTTGTGTGTATGTATACGAATTACAAGGTTCCCCTGCGGAATGTAGCTTCCTTGAAATCCGGGGGGTGTCGCAAGTTGAAGGGGGGGGGCACAGGCGTTCCTACGTATGAGCTATAAATAACAGGTACCAGGTATAGCATTAAATCAACTTTGAAAAGCTGTGGAAAAATCGATTACGAAGCCACCGTGCTAGTAACCAGGCAGGTAGCACCAACCAGCGCAAACGTGTTCATAGTTTAGTCTATGTAGATGTATGTGTTTGTTCGTAGCAACGATATTGCGCGTCACAGGTATCATACAGGCGGAAGATCGACCGCCACCGTCGCTCCACTATAGTAACAGCGATGTGAAATGATAATGCTTCAATTCGGTATGTTTTTGTTTTGCCAGTTTCGTGTCAAAGACTTGATTACCTTATTAATAGATACGGCCGGCTGGCGGGCGTATCGGTGCCTGAGGTTTTTCTAGGTTTGGTATGGCCATTCTGGCACATTTAGATGTTTTTTAGCTCGGCTTGATTCTCGATCTCATAGCTGGAGTGCAATTTGATACCAGGTATGTAGTAAACACTCGGTTCGCGGTATTCATTATCTCGTGCTCGTGACGCTCCCCGTCTTGGGGTGCATGTTGTCCTGTAGACAGGCCTCTTGAGGCGGCCAGTGTTGCTCGGAATTCTGCCACCAGTTGCCCTCTTGCGCACGATATGCAATCATGTTACAGTTTGGCACATAAGGCTTGAACACGGCTTTGTCATACCTGGTAAGTATGTACAGGCCAGAACTCTGGTTCCACCCTGCTTCTCTTTTCCCTGTTTTGTGTTTCTCCCCGCTTTTTTTACAACCGCCCTCATTTTTGCAGTACGCGTACGTGTGGAAAATGACCCGCCTCCCAGTGCAAGACGTGGACGTTCACGAACCGATTAATTCTTCCACCCTGCCCACCTCCACCACCTCCACCATCTCCACCCCCAATGACTGGGACGACAATGAGGAGGACGTATTTGGCGAGGACGGTGAATCGGCCGTCGTGGATGAGGGCGACCTGCTCCCCCCGCCCCACGACCCCGACCACCGATCGAGACGACACGGCCGGTGCCTTTCCCCCCCCGCACGAATCCCCCCGAGGGTGACGTGACCGAGGCAATTGGTGTGCGATGACCTGAAGGGGGAGAACGAGGGCGAGGAGGGAGAACGAGGTGGAGAAAGAGAACGGGGGAGAGGAAGAGGAGAAGAATGAGAAGGACGAGAAGGAGGACGAAGAGGAGAAGGAGGGCGAGGAGAGCCAGGAGGAGCAAGATGAGGGAGTCCGCCGCTGCGAAGAACATGTTGGTGTCACCCTGTGCGTGTACGATGTGCTTCTTCGCGGCAAGGTCACATCAGCAAGCGGAAGGCCCGAGGTGCTGCCCTGCCACTGACGAGGCGGTGAGTGTTCGAACACTTCGAACCAGGCACCCTTCTTTACACAGCAGAACAAGAGATCGGCCAGTCGATGTCCGAGGACGAGGAGGAGGAGGAGGGCGAGAAGGACAATGAGGACGAGGACGCGGACAAGAAGGAGGAGGAGGAGGACGAGGACGCGGACAAGAAGGACGAGGAGGCAGGGTGAGAAGAAGGAGGAGACGAGGACAGCGGAGAAGAAGGACGAGAAGGAGAAGGAGGGGGGGGGGGGGGGAGGGGGGAAGGAGGCGGGGAGGGAGGGAAGAGGAGCGGGGGAATGGGGGGGAGAAGGAGGAAGAGGATGAGGGCCACCGTTCGGCAAAATTAAGGATCCCCCCTCAAAGTGGGCGATGTTCTTCGCGGGAAGCTTGTGTCAGCAAGCAGAAACTCCGCGCGGTGTGGCCCGCCGCCGACGGGGCATTGATGTTTGGACGCTTCGTGCCTTCGGACAAGAACGAGGACGTGCACATCTTCGATGAGCACGGAGAACTGAGGGAGGCGACGGGGATGGCGAAGGTCCAAGTTCTTTGGGGGTCAATGGCCGCCAGCTCAGGAAGGCGATGAGCCTGCGGAGGAGGGTGGAAGAGGAGAAGGGAAATGGGAAGGGGACGGAGGGAAGGGACGGAGGATGCCAAGGGCGAGTCTTTCTTCGGATGGCTGCCCTGGAGCGGACGCGCTCAGCGAGAGCTACAAACAGCTCGTGAGAACGCGGGACAGGTGGACGTCTCGGTAAACAACAAGGCGTGCATCGTGAGTCAGTGGAAGTTTTGTTACGCTGCTGTACATCTGTACATAGTAGTCGCGGGTAGAATTGTATTTGTAGTAGATGTGCATGCGGTTACTGGCAGCATCGATTGTGTACATCGCACCCCTTAGTGGTTATACGAAGTCTAGACTGCCGTGGTGTCGCCACGAAATACGTTGTGCACAATGCTTACTGGTCTCACGGTATCGCAAAATCTGCATTGCCTACGATATTGTACGATACCCTACGCGACCCAAGCCATGGGAGCAATCCATGTGCTAGTGCTAGTGCTAGTCGTGTTCGTATTCACACTAGCAGGTATTCACCAATATCAACCAGCGTGCCGTGCTACGGATAATCAATCGCGCAAGACATGAACAACAGATAAGCTCCACTCCATCCATCCAACGATCCTCGCATCCGTCCATGTATCCCATCCTCGGAAGAAAAGGCACCCAAAACCAAATCTCCTTCACCGAGTGTGCCCCATTTTCTCCTCGTCTCTCCCCTCCTCTTTTCCCCCCCCCCCTACCCCTTCCCTGCTGGCCAACTATGTTATCGCAGAAGGTCACGGTGGACGGAATGCCCGTGCTGGCTAGGTCGGGAAGGTTTCAATGGGAATTCATGAACCGGGTTTTTACAGAGGAGGCCTCGGGATGCGGGTTAGAGGTACACCTTGCTGACGACGACGCCGGACTCGAGGTTCAACTTCGGGGCAGATACGTGTGGGGCATTCGTGTGGGTGACGAGGGGATGGGCAAGCAAGCTGGAGGATTGAATGGCAGGGGGTGATAACGCCGAAGGCGATGGCCGTGGAGGGAGAAAAATCTGGGGGGTTTCCGCCTCAGACTGGATGGGAGATTGTAATCTTCTTGTTTCTTTTGTTCTCTGTGGTGTAGCGTTGTCGTCGTCGTTGTGCCGTAAGCCCGTTAGATACAGCACAATTACGGCTGCACCACGTTTTTTTTGGGGGGGCGCATTACTTGATTTTTTTTGTGTGGGATATGTTTGCAGTGTTGCCGTGAAATAGTTACCTCGCGTAGTGAGCAGCCGGCGTTGTGACATCACGCGTTCGCCGCGGGGAGAAGGTTATGAATAGTTAGGCTGACCCCTCGGAGTATGGCGGCACGTCTGGTTGTTCGTTTGGAGTGGATGTTGTTTGAGGGGCACTTGGGCAGGTCGATGGGGGGGGGTCGGGGGCAGGGCTGGCTGAGCAGAAATCGTCGCAAGAGGTGGGGGAGGAGGTCGTACAGCAGAAACGGAATTTTGAAATTCGCACGCGGTGTCTTTTTCTTGAAGCTGTTATACGGACCTTTCGTCCTTCCCGGGTGAAGGGTTTTGCTTTTGGTACGCAGGTAATTAGCCTTGTTGTCTTGGGTCGATTTGAGTCGCCCCTTGACACAGGGGGTAGGCTATGCTGAACTCTCCAATTGCGTGGTCGCGGGGGAGGGGGTGAGCATGTTCAGAGAAAATGCGCTGGATAGTCTACTATCGAACCAGCCATGTTGTATCGAAAGACTGGTTGCTGGGAGCTCTGTCGTCGACCTTGGACACAGCAGCGCAAAGGCTACCCGTAGCACGGTCGAGGGGGGTTCGTGTTTGGCACAAGGTGACGCATGGCCTGCGTGCGTGCGGTGCGACCAGTCTAGGTTTCTGCTACGGTACCTGTGCGTGCTCTTTCACGGTGCGTGCGGCCTGTGGGTGTTGTTTCCACCGGTAGCTTGAGCAGAATGCGGGTTTTATTGTACGCGGTACCATGGTGGGGTTGTTCCGACATTCGTACTTGGCGCAAACACCCTGTACCGTCCGTGCTCTGTTGTTCTTGTCACCCTCTACTATTAATAGTAGTGTAGTAGTTGTTCGCTCCCGAGGGCTGGGCAAGTTAAAGCTGTTCTGGCAGCCCACGTCGTTAGGTGGAAGTAAAACTGACCCAACAACTTTGGACGTGGTGCAAGGTTCTTTGTATCTGATGTCGACATGGGGGGGGGGTGGGGGGGGCTAACTAATAATAAAACTGCACACCACGGGACCAATAACAGGTCAAGCTCTGCGTTGTCTGCTCTGTGCGTGCGTATGGAGCGACGTGACCAAGTCCCAGCTCATCTCGCATGAGTTTTTAGAATCGATCGGCGAGCTTCTGGACAAACCGTAATCGTGCGTTGCATCCCCTTCCACCGGTGTATGCGTGCGTGCCTTGGCCTTTATCTTCAGCACTTACTTCCACTGCACACTACGTATTTATTTTTCTTCGTATTTGGTTCGGGCGCGACCAGCCAATATTTTGAGCTATGACAGCTGCAAAACAGTTCCAACTCAATTTCCAAGTAGTTAATCCTCCAAATATTTCTTCGCTGACGTTACGCAAGCATGGTATATATCAGGGACAGGGTTACAGGGTAGGGACTTACAATGCCCACCCTTCCGTGATGTGTAGCCTACTGACTACTGCAAGGCAAGTGACCAAATGAGTAACCCCCCCCCCAACCCCTCGTCCGTGACCCTTCCCGCTATATTTAACCAAGGCGATAAACACCGTGATTAATTGCATGGGCAAGGGACTGGGAATCTATCTGTCGGCGAACGTGAGATGGACAGCGCTGTAGTAGTACACCGTGGTATCTCTTTGGGTACCAAGAAGGGAGCAAGTGAAATATTAGAGGGTATTATTAACAGTCCGTTTTTGACTACTGGTAAAAGGTTAACCTATCACCTACCCACAGACTAAAGCCTTACAGCACGAAGCATCCTCCCATTAGGCATTTTCAAGCATTTAGGACGGCATGCCGTGGTCTCCGCTGCGTCGCCTTCTTTGCGTTTACTTGTACCAAGGCGTCAGAAATATTGAAATATTGCGAGCCTAGGATACACGATCGCCCTCCCCTCCCGTCCCCAGCGTTCTGTTGCTGTGTTATTCTGACCCCCCTTGCGAGTACCATCACCCCCCCTCCCCCGATTTTGGATATTAACTACTTGGATTTAGAACTGGGATATACTTCGTTCGTTGGAGTGGCCAACAACAGCCAAGAGCGGAAGAGCCATGCTACTGTGAGGTAGGGTGCGGCACGTACTCATTGCACGAATAGCCGTAGTCGTATGGCCATATATAGACCCTCGCATCCCCACAATGCCGAGACGGAGAGCACGTCGGATATTGACCGGCCAGGCAGGCATCTCGCGTGCATAAAGCGCGAAGCGCCGTCAGGTGTTCGGCGAGTCGCATGAAAGATGAGCTGGGTCTTCCTGTAGGAGTGACCAACAACAGCCAGGAGCAGAAGAGCCATTGTTAAGGTACGGGGGTACCTATGATAATAAACAATTTGTCTCAGGTTATTCACCTGATGAGCTCTGCAATACCTCCCCCCCAAACTCCATGTTTTAAAAAACACTTTTAATACCAGCGCCACCACCCTCCCGATGAACTAACGAATTATCATCATTTGCGGGTAAGTACGGGCGACATTATTATTAGCTGTCCAGCGAATCACTGATGCAGCCACCGCCCGTCAGCCCGCAAATGTGTTGGGCAGCTGTTATCATGGGCAATAAAATGGATGTCGGTGAATACATGCATGCGTTGCTATAACCAGGGCAATACCATAATATTGCGTCGTAAGATGAACAGCGGTGAACGCATGCCCCTCTACAAACTTCGAAAAATACTACTTCGAAGTATTAGTTCAATACAAGTACTTGTAACAATAACAACAATATACCTGGCACAAGGTATAGTCTATGCAGTTCAACAAGTTAACAACAATCGAACTGGTACTTTAGCAACAGGGTGCGTATGTGTACTGTAGCAGTAGGGTGAAGGGTGCATACTCTGAGGTACCCGGGTATCAACCCCGAGTGCTTTGCTCATACTCAGGTAGGTACCCACCGGGTACCAGAGTATATACTACTCCGGGGTACTCAGGTACCAACCACGGCGGGATGTTTAGGTCATGCTTCTAAGTCAGGTAGTCTAAGATATATACTCTGTGGGGTAACCGGGTACCAACCCTGATGTTTTGGTCATACTCAGGTGGATACCCACCGGGTACCAGAGTAGACTATACCAGGCACCAATCACGGCTGTTCTGTCATACTTATGAAGTCGATATATACTCTGGGGCAACCGGTACCAACCCTGACTGTTTTGGCCATACTCAGGTAGGTACCCACCGGGTACACCAGAGGATCTACTCTCGCTCCTACTAGACACTAAACATGCCCTTAGCACAATAGACTATAGGTCTGTACTCGTAGGCGTCCGTTGCGCCGGCCATGACGTATAACGGGTCACTGACGTTTTACATAGCGGGCGCCGTATCAGATATGCCTGCCAATAGTAACTAAGCCTTATAACAGTACTCATACAGTACCTGGTATAATTACAACATCACATCGAGTCGTTGCACACCAACAAGGCAGTGACGCCCGGGCCCGTCGCGCGACTGGACAGGTCACATCACAAAAGCAGCCAACCGGAAGGGCCACTGGACTGATGCCACACCGACCACACTAAATGTCACTTAAACTTTTGATGTTTCGTGTCCTTGGATATTGGATCTTAGGATCCAGTCTCCCCATATCTTTGCTTGTGTTGCCTTTTGGTTGACTCTTGCGTTCTGCCTCCCCTCTTTCTCTATATCGCTCTCTCTGATCTCTGTCTGTCTGTGCATCGCATCCCCCACCGCACCGCGTCGAGCCTGCACACACAGAGCAGAAAGCTAGACGGGAACCACTCAGCAGTCTACGGTCTTTGGTTATCGACAAGGCAGCCACAGCAGTAGTAGTAGCAGCAGCGCTCCCAGCTCTCCCACAGCCACCCCTTTTCTTCGAAGATGAAGGCACCACCGTTCTTTACGCTGGGCACTGTTTTCCTTGGGGTAGCAACATCGGCACTCGGCTTCCTGAGAGGCACCAGCGCTGAGCAGGAAGCAGGAGGAGGTGAAGAGAGATTTGGACGTCACCACCCGAGGCACACGTTCTACTGCGAGCACTCCGCCACCGGCGACTCAGTGGACCAGGTCTTGTCAGGACACATAACTATTTTCCGTCCGATCGTCTGCGAGACTACCCAGGTACGCGTTCGGTGCTCATTGCGTGGGTGTTGGGTGGGTCTTGTTGCCTTTCTTTTGGGGGAACCATGGCGACAGGCAAAAAATGATGCCATTGCGTATACAGTCCAGAGCATCGCACGGGCTGGAGTGAGGGTACAGACAGGGGGGGTGTCCGGGGTGCAACGTCGGTGCTACATGCACGCCGCCTGCCTGATGATTTACTTGCTATAGCACTGCTTCACGCTTTGCATTTCCTACCAGTATAGGTGGCAGCTGGTAAGAGACCGCCCTTACCTTTCGCTTCCACGTCGCTTATACCTGTGGTTGTCTCCGTGCTGTGCGTTACGGTTGGTGTTTTATATCGTATCGGAAGTTCCGATGTATCGGAAATCCTATCGAACATCGAATGGAAACAACATCGTCCCGATATCCGGGTTGAACGCCGTGCTTCTTACATCATGTCGGGGCGGGGATGGCGCTCTGCTGCTGCCGTCCCCTCCACCCCTATTGAGAGGGTGTCAAGGTGAATAGTGGTAGTTGGGCGTGAGGTGTCAGAAGAAGGCAAACATACGTGCTCCTTCGGCAGTACCATTACCCTGTTCGTTTCGTGCGTACCTGTATGTTATTCCTCGCATGCTGTTTATCGTATCGGAATGGGACTTTTTAGCATTCGATCGATCCGATCCGATATCGGATTGTTTAGTGGATATCAGGTGTTTGACGTCCGATACGACGAACTACTTTTGTCGACCTAAACAATTAGTCTAGACTAGACGATGAGGTCGCATGGCATCTCGGCCACACGAAGCAGCCACAGCCCGGGCTACTATGTGCAGTGTAGAGGGGTAGAAGGTAGAAGATGTACCCGAAGTCCGAAGCATGGACGCGTGTTACGCGTAACACGTACCTGGTATACAGAAGTATGCCTCGCGTTCGGAGTCCGCGCGCCGCAACTGGCTCTGGCAAAAATAGCTGTTCGCGGAGATTTGAAAATAGCAAGCCCTTCGTCGGAAAAGCTTCCAAGCCCACGTACTGGAAACCCCTATTTTTGTTGTGTTTGAGTTCGCCGAGGGTGCTACTGAGGCAATGCAGGGCTCGCAATGCAGCAGCTGCAGCGTGTGCAATGTCTGGTATCTCAGCATTTCATAGCAGGGATTCGCTTGTGGAGTGCTGGTAGTGGTGGTGGTGATGGTGGCGATGCAGGCTTTATACCTACGAACAGGCTTTGTTTGCTTGCTGTATCCCTGGTGCATGAAAAGGGAGGCTACGATACCAAGTGACCATTCACATCGGTCCAATGAACCCCTTCCGCTGGCCTGTGCTTCCTGCCGTCGGTGCGGCTGCATCCATCATGACACCTGCCTGACGCGGTAAGTGAGCAGCGGAGAAACAGGTGCAAGGTGCAAAAAGACCTTTTTACATGTTTGCACTACTGTTTGCACGCCCCGAAAGGGAGGGGGTGGAAGTGTTCCACCCCCCCCAGGTGCTGGTTTCAAGATAAGATTTGGGGTTGGTTGCAGTTTTCGGGTGCTTTTCGCAGTTTTTTCGTCCAATTCGTACGAACGGGCGACGGCGTGTTTTGTTGTTCTTAGCCGTACCATAATAAGCGTCATACTGTCCGAAGCGCAACGTATTAAGGAGGGGTACCACACGCGAGCAGCACGATCATGTGACATGTTACACTTTCTTGTACTGCTGCACGTTTTTCCCGCAATAGGCGGATGGCAAGACTAGGCAAGACAATTACTTGTCGCTGTTTAGGTCGCGATATCCACGTTCCAAGTGATTGCCCCCGTCTCTACGTCTGTACGTGATTATTACGGCTTCCTCACGCACAGTACTCGTAACACATCATATCGTACTGCTGTTGACGGTTGTTGTGTCCGCGTTTTCTTGACAAGATAAATGAGATGGTATCGCGGGTGAGCTGGTGGGTGAACCGACCACTAATCACTAGGGCTGTGAGTTGTCTGGAGTTCCCGGCTACGAGGTAGCTGTTAATTGTTGGTTGGCTGGCCAGGGCTGGCGACTATTAATAACTGACTTTAGTCGACTCCCTGGTAGTTGACTGGCGCCAGCCAACCAGTCGGCTAAACCCGCTGCAGCCGCCCCCGGCGGGCCGGTCAGACGCGCCTCCGGAGGCAAAAATTGCGGTATTTGACTTGATTTTACACTAAAAAGAAGTTGATAAAACGGACAAGTGTATCTCTTGTTTTGATCACGAAACAGATGCATTCTAAAGCTCGTCTCAATTCACCGATTTTTTAAGGGATGTACCGCAAGTATGAACTTTTACTTTTTATGCCCGGTTTGGGGGTCTCTCACTGGTGCTACCTCTGTGTCGTAACGGTACAAACTCGTGCGGCAGGCAGTAGCACACCACCAGTAAAGACAGAGCACAATATTGACTTCCTACACCAGGAGCATAGAGAAACATGGTACATGGATCATTGGCTGCCGGCAATCCAAGAACGGTTCACAGTTGAGTTAAATAGAAACGACATAGAACATGTCATACCCTCACTGGTATTGGAGGAGTTACCAACACACCAAGCCAACATGTACCCTACGAGCTGTCGTTTCTGAGCCCGCACACAAAATGCCCAGGAAAAGCGTAGACGAAGCGAAATAGGAAATCCGGAGGCAACACCGGTGAGCCCACCCAGCGGTGGACCAACCCACGGCACGATTCGATACGGGTACACCCACGCAACTATTTTGCGTGAGGGCTGCGTTGCACTTCTTGTGTACTTGTACAAATATGCAGAACCCCGCAAATCTCCCCGCATCAAACTGCGCACCCCTGTGCAGCGTGGCAGTGCTAGATGTCGCCGGGAAATACGTGCCTCGTAAAAAACAAGCCTTCCTACTCTCAAGAAAACCCCAAATGAAATACGAAAATAGTTGGATAATTAGCACCGCCGTACCTAACTATAATGTGTGCAGTTGCAAGCCAATAACAAGCTGGCGACTTTTAGTCAGCCGACTCACGGCCCTACCTAGCACAGCACGAGTAGGGATGTGGTACTGTACATCAACTCATTATCGCGTGTTGATTTTGTATATTTTTGGTGATTAGTTTTAAATCGCGTCATGTGCTTCATTGTTGTTGGCTAACAGTTATGTGCCAGTTATTCAGTACGAATCATCGTATGTACCTGATATCAACTACTGTGAATAATTATGAGCTTTAGTTGATTATTATTAATAAACGTAAATCATTATTATTAATAGTTGATTATTTTGTGACAGACCAAACGCGTTTTTCGTTGGAGCTGGCGAAACAACTGCCTGCGGCGCGACCAAAAGGATGCTTCGAAAGATATAACCTTTAAAGGTCACTATTCATGTTAATAATGAAGCCAAATATTGGATCTCCGCGAACCATGATGTTGACAAGTTGTGAAAAAAAACATGAAAACTGATGTCACGATTCGCGACAGAAATAGGTGATTGTTTTTTGACAACGCGACATACTGTCTGTAGAACCAATTTACACAGTCATGAAGTGTGATTCTTTTACAGGAGGCCCCATTCGGCCAGCTGGAACCGGAATAAATGAAAAAACAAGATTGCAAGCTTTGAAACTCATGATTATTCTCGCGTCGTCGCCAGTTGACTGTGTTTGTTTTAATTAACTAATACTTCGATGTAATTAATTATTAAATTAACCCGACATTGGACAATTTAGTCGTGAATCAAATCAACCTGAAAACGGGTTCATGTACATACACCCCTAAACAAGACTAATATGTCATCTTGGTCCGCTCATTTCATGAGGTAGGCGATAGGCGCCACCAACAAGCAGGAGGGAGGTCCTGCGGTTTGCGCCCCCACAGCTTCGCGCCTACACTGCTGTGAACTCTGTGTGTGCTCTTCCTGGCCATCGACAGCCAGCACACACTTGCGTCCAGTGTCCGTGCCAATTCTTTATCGTATAATATGAAATAAGTAGAGTGTAGGGAGAAGGGGAAGGCACAATCATACTAAAGTATGTCTGGTATTTTCGTGTGTCACATGTCTTCGGCTGCCAACAGGCACATGTGCAGTGGGGGCTCAGTTTGGACTCAACGCTCTGCGTCCATCCGACTCTTCCTTCTCCGCTCGTACGCTCACCGCAGTATGTATCCTCCACCCATCCCCGTCTCGTCTGTATCTGCACGCCGCGCGTAATTTAGGTCGTCCACGTCATGGCCGGGAAGAGTTTGACTCTGTGGTCGCACGGTGTGTTGAGTACGTCGAACGTGCACTTCGTCGTTCACAAGGACGCAACGCTGATCCTTGAATCGAAGGAGGGTATCGACCTTCGCCGCCACGAGGTACGTGCATAACAAGTTCCAGTGTTTCGTAGGTGTACCAGGTAGTCGATAGTAGCATGTATTTGTTATGTGTGCGTCGTACGTACTTGGCGTATGTTTGTATGTTGTGCGTGCTAGGGTGCCTCTTTCTGGAGCAGCTATCGGTGGGGAATTTGGGTGCTACTGCATCGTAGCATTTCGATGTATGGCGTTTGCGTGTCATGTGTATGTGTTGTATGCTATGCTGTGTGTATACCTATTTAGGAGGACCTACAGCCGAAAGCCTCTCGGATGTCGCCGTACTATCTTTGCCACACGACAACGTGCATCATCGTATAACCTTCAACCACGATCACTCACAGCACACCCCAGTTTGAAGAACAGCACCAAGGGGAAACCAAAATGAAATGATGAATAAAATAACATAAGGTATACGGAAACTGGTGCACGTTGCCTACCTCCAATCTGCACCTACTGCCGACTTAACACCGATCTCTACTGCAGTATTGTAACTGCGCACTCTCGGTGTACCCGCGCGTACATGCATCTACCCAAGTGTGACAGCAGTATGATGGCCTAAGCAACGAGGATTGAAATACCGTCACTCATAACTCATAAACAGCTATTTTAAGGAGATAAAGGAAAGAAAGAACCCGCGGAACTAAAATCTGCCTGGCGGGCAAACAGCAAGAGCCCTTGACGCGACCTTGTCTTTCTTTTTGATGTACCCCACTGACACTGCGTTGTTATTTGTTGTTGTATTACTTGGAGCTTTTTCGGGGTCTTGCTCGTACATTCTTGTTGTCATGGAGGTAGATGGGAGCGCCCATGGCAGTACATGGAAGCTTCCATGGAAGATATTTCCGTGGACGTAGTGTAATCTTCCATGGAAGTAATGGAAGCTTCGATGGAAGCAGTTTCCATGGACGTAGGGGAAGCAGCTTCCACTCATTCCATGTTATTTCATGGGACCTGAACCTTCCGTGACAGCAGTAGTAGTGAAAGCTTCCACGTGAATAGAGGACGCTTCCATAGCTAGTGGAGTGGAATCTTCCATGGAATCGTAGAAGCTTCCGTAGTGGAATCTTCCATGGAATCATAGAAGCTTCCATAGTGGAAACTTCCATGGGATCTTCCATCTACTTCCACGATGAACAAAAAATGTGAAAGACCGTTTGTTATTCACCAACAACCTCGCCCAGCAAACGATGTGCACAGGGTATGTACATGACCCAGGGTACAGCAGTAGTCTAATATGATAAAAACCGGTATTCATACTGCAGTACCTGGTAAAAATTTACAGTGTGTAGAATATTCTGATGTTATGTGTAACCGTGTAACCCCTCCCGCGGTCCCGGCGTACGTACGTGCGTATTATTTCCTACATTCTCTCGCTGCATTTCAGTCCTCTTCGCGGGCTCTGATCATGGTCGCAGGGAAGGTGGTCATCAACTGGCCGACTCGGTTGGTCAGCTTGTTCGACGAGGCCGCAATCAACGTAAGTCATTAGTCTACTAAGTATGAGGCTATAGTACTTGCCAACAGCAGAGTATTTTCGCTTGTATTGAGGGTTTACTGCTCTGCTTGTTGTGGTCTAGCGGTAGAGTATCTATCATCTTTGCTTTGCGATCGCGCTGGGGTTCTACTCTCGACTGGTGTAGTTGTGCAGTTGTGTATTATATATCCTTGTACCCATTTTTTCTGAGTCTTCCGTCGCCAAAAAGATTGCGAAAACGCGAATTAATTGGCAAAAAGAAGTAGGATGTATATCGGCAAGCATGAGAGAATGCTGAATGAACCGTATGCGTATGCATGCGTGATAGAAACGATGACAAGTTTCGGGGGGCGGGAGGGGTGAGAGAAGATACCTACGTGGCTTGTCTAGAAAGCCGTTGATGGCAAAACCTCCCGTTAGTTGTAGTATGAGGGTATGAAATTGATGAGTAAAATGTGATGGCAGATCGATGTTTGTTCTGTATAAGCGAACTTTTCACGCAATGAAGTACTAGATTTGTATATATCGTAGGTCGACGTCAATCCTGTAGGCCTGCGCCACCGATTATTGACCAAGTTACTTGGGATTAGACTTAAGTAAGGTTCAGTCGCAAGTGGGCCACGAAAGGAGCTACAGTATGATGCCAATAGACTTGTACAGCAGTAGACCTCGTTGCTTGAACCCCCTGCGGTAGGGTTTCTTGTTCTGCTTGTTGCTGTGTACGATGAGTGATGGGCGGTTTTTTAAGTTCATGCTGCACATGGTGCTATTTATACCAAACATGGCTGATTCATGCCCCGAGTGGGCCAAACACTCATGCCCCGAGTGGGCCAAGCACCGCTCCGCTGCTCGCTGGCCGTAGTGCCTACCTACATGTATCTAGACGTGCCACTTTCGGGCCGGGTCGTATTTTATACCAGGTACAGCTCGTTCGTGACACGTACTGCAATGTTAGAGGATTATCGCCTATTTTACAGGTCGTTCGTGACCCGTACATTACTATCGTAGAGGATTATCGCCTATTTGTACAGCTCGTCCGTGACCCGTACACTACTATCGTGGAGGATTATCGCCTATTTTTCCTGAGGAACCCGTTTCCAACTCCTGGAATTATCCCAGTCAAACTCCAAGTGTTTTATCCCGATGTGAGAAGCGCGGTGCTAAAAGGGTTAAGGACCTCTATATGCTACATACCCCCCACCCCAACCGCTGACTTTTGCACAGTTGTAAGCTACTGGTAAGTCCGATACGCCAATAATCGCATGGGCTACTAATAGTTCTCTCTCACTACTAAAAATGGTACGATTTGACGCTTGTTACGATCGGGGTGTACCAGGTATAGTATAATAGTATAGTACCTGGTAGTATAATAGTATACTACTACATAGCACTTTTGGGCTAAAACGCTTTCTGAATGACTGGGCTCCTCACATAGACTCGTATAGACTAGAATAGACGAAACAAATACCTGCTGTCCTCGTTGGACTCCTACAATACCGCATACAGTACCAGTCGTTGTGTACCTATTAATAGGCTATGAGACTGGTTGCATCGAGTTGCTCTTCCGGATTTGGTCAGAGTCTAGTTTCTGGGTTGCTGTGTATGGATATTAGAGCTCCTGAGGTGAGAAGCCTGGGGAAATGTTGGGGCACCCCTACAGTATTACAAGGTTCCGCTCCGGGAAGTGCCTAGGGGAGTGGCGCAAGGACACATTATTATCACTACCGGACGCAATGAACATTTGTTATTGTTGTACATACGGAGTACAAAAAAGAGTTGCCCGGAAAAATAACGCATTCACATTTTACCCGCTGTACTTCTTCTTGGGTATACTCAATAGCAGTACTTTTAGCACTTTTTGGGTACTCGCTATAGACGTGCCCACGACCGATCTGTTATTGAGAAAATACACACAACACCACTTGACACCACACAAAACCTTTACACCCGTACGAGTATGATATGTATGATATGTATGATTTCGAGAAGAGCGTCACACTTCGAACTCCAGCTTAGGGACCGCTAGGAAGCGAGAAGGGGCACGTGTAGTGTGCGATGCGGCTTACTGTAGAATATTATGTAAAGAGCGCGTAGTATTGAGAACGAGGGAGCAAGAGGACAATACGTGACAGGCTAGGCTATGACAAAAGCAACTCGACGCCGTAAAGAGAGGATATATTTTTGTCCGCGGGGTATTCCTCCACTCCCCTACAAGAGTGACTGGAGCCTGTCCTGTGACCATGTACTTGATTATGCGAGTTAGCGTGAGAACAACAACAACGGCACGCGCACATGGTCCTACCTTTAGCGTTTTGCTCTCCGCATGCTGTCTGCTGTCTGTCATCTGCGATCTTCGCAAAAAAAAACATACAAAATACTCGTTAAAAAACTGCCTCTGTGGACGAACTTGTGTAAGGATGCCATGAGTTGGTATCTAAATTATTACTACTGTATTACAAAGGTCCCTATGTTTCCGCATCGGTGGACACGCGCACCCAGAGCGGCAGCACAGCAGAAACGTGCGGTATGGTGGGGTGACAAATTATGACAGGCTCCGACACAAGCAACTCGCCGCAGCATAGCGAGGACAGGCCACGCGCACATAAATTGTGTTGCCTACCGCTGCTGCTGTGTGGCAGGGTTGTAGCGTTGTGCTCTCCGCATGTTGTCTGCTGTCTGTCATCTGCGATCTTACATAGACGGTGTTGCCCACCGCTGCTGCTGCTCTGCGGCAGAATTGTAGCGTTGTGCTCTCTTGGTATGGTACGATATCATATACCTGGTACGAAGGATACCAACATGAACATGAATCTAAGGACCGTTTGAGTACTAATATTATATTCAAGCGATCCTTACACCTTACGCCGGCATGTCACTGAAGCAGCAGCAGCAGCGAGAGGTAGTGGTGTATAGGCGGGTAGAGCATCGCAGGCTCCGATCAAAGCAAACACCTACTACAGCAGCAGCCACACGCGCATAGAGTTGCAGGCTGCTGCCGCTGCTGCTGCTGCTAGGGGGCTGGACTGCTGCTGGGCGGCAGGATCGTAGCGTGGTGCTCTGCGCAACAATAGGGAAAGGTACGTGTACCCCTCTTCGAGCAGAAAAACGCGGTTTGCATCACAATCTTACGTGGGTACACGAGGATAGGGGGTGCAGAAACCCAATCCCCGGGGATGTTGCGGAAACCCGGGGATTTGCCTTACGTGTGCCAAAGGCCAAAAAAGTTCAAAAGGCTTGCCACGTGCGACACACTGCACGGATCGCGCCCAAACCTCCGGCAACGAGACCCCAACGGTCGAATTGTGCCCACCCCCCCTAACGATTCGGAAAAAGATGCGAGCACGAAGAGATGTCCCCGAAGAAGAAAAAAAATGACAATTCGACGTATACTTATTTAGCAGCATGCGTGATTTGTTGTAACTACAAGGGCTCCGCTCCGCGGGCGGCTGGCGCCGCCCGCTACGCTCGCGCAAGGAAAAGTACAACTAAATGTAAAGGGGGAGGAAAGAAGAGGCCCATGATTTGGGGCATCTAGCGATTTGATAGTGCCAAGAGCTGCTTTATACGCAGAGTTGATTGCCCTGTGCTGTGTTATGTGTGCTTGTTGGCGATGTAACGTTCTAATCGTCGGTATAGGTGTAATTTTCGGGGGGGGGCAAGGGAGGACCGAGAGAGGACAATCAAATGAAGAAAGCGAAACACAGGCGAGTACAAACATACATACATTCCGGTCGGTACCGGGTATCGCATGATACCTGGTACTGCTTTATGTTCGAAAGAAAGCACAGCACCGCAGGGCAAGGCACGGCACCGTACGGCACCGCACGGTGCTGCGCTGCTGAGCTATAGCTGGGCTGAGCCGAGCTGTGAGCGCATTTTTGTTGTGATTCAACATATGGTACCTGGCACGTACAGCAGTAGTACCGGTGGTATGACACTTGGAATGATACTTGGCATGTATGTAGGAAAAGTACAGCAAAAAGCACGCAGCACGGCACAGCATGGCACAGCAGTAGTACCGCTCCGCACGGCGCTGCGCTGCTGAGCTAGCGCTGCGGTTCGCTCTGCTGAGCGGAGCCGAGTTGATGATGCAGCCAAGCTACACCAAGATGCGACTTCTGGTATGGCATGAACTCACTACGGCACAGCACTACACAGCACCGCACAACACCACACAGCAGTTGCACAGCAGTACCGCACCGCATGGCAGGGCACGCCAGGGAACGGCACTGCACGGCGCTGCGCTGCTGAGCTAGCGCTGCTGTGTGCCACTGGGCGGAGCTGAGCTGATGATGTGATGAGCCAACGTGAGATCAATAGGATGGGACCTCTTCTGGTACATGATGAAGGCTATGTGCAACTACAAAAGAAACGCAAAGAAATCGAAGAAAAGCTGGACCGTTCCGCAAGTAACGAGAGGAGGCGGTGTCCAGGTAATAGGTGGTATTCCCAAGGAACAGGACTTTTGAACTAAAGGGAAAGCAAAACGTTCAACTTCCCGAAAAATACTGTTGAAAAACTTGAATTTGAAAAAAAAAAAAAAAAAAAAAGCGCTGACAAGCGCTGTTTCAGGCATCCGAGCCCGCTCAGCCGTCCGGAGAGGAGAATGTCTTGAAGTTAGTGTGGAAAGCGAAAAGCAATGGAGGCCTCTCAGGGCCTCTCAGGAGATCGATTTTTGTAAGTAGTTGTACGTAAGTATGTTTATGTTGGATACAAAGCTATTGGGTATCATATCATAGCTCCTCAATCAAGGACCTCCGTCAATGACTGAAGCTTTGGGCTCACGATTTCACCCCCTACTTGCCGTTGCGCGGCTCTCGTGTCACCAGCATAAAACGGACAACGAATGACACTTGATAAACTCGCACGCACTCGCCTCCTGCTGCTGTTTCTGCTGCTGCTGCTGCTGCTGCTGCTGCTGCTGCTGCCGCTGCGGTCGTTGTGGTTATATTTGCTCTTGTGGCGTGCTGCTGACATTGCACGGCAGGAGGACACGTTTCGCATCGTCCGCTTGGTGGACAATGGCAAGATATGGTCTCAGCTTCAGATCAGGCACTCTCCAACCTCGATCGTGTCCGAAAACACGATCACTGACTCGCCGAAAGGTATGTACATGTACATATCATAGTAGGTGTCATCCATAGCTTGTTGTGTGTATGTATACGAATTACAAGGTTCCCCTGCGGAATGTAGCTTCCTTGAAATCCGGGGGGTGTCGCAAGTTGAAGGGGGGGGGCACAGGCGTTCCTACGTATGAGCTATAAATAACAGGTACCAGGTATAGCATTAAATCAACTTTTGAAAGCTGTGGAAAAATCGATTACGAAGCCACCGTGCTAGTAACCAGGCAGGTAGCACCAACCAGCGCAAACGTGTTCATAGTTTAGTCTATGTAGATGTATGTGTTTGTTCGTAGCAACGATATTGCGCGTCACAGGTATCATACAGTCGGAAGATCGACCGCCACCGTCGCTCCACTATAGTAACAGCGATGTGAAATGATAATGCTTCAATTCGGTATGTTTTTTGTTTTGCCAGTTTCGTGTCAAAGACTTGATTACCTTATTAATAGATACGGCCGGCTGGCGGGCGTATCGGTGCCTGAGGTTTTTCTAGGTTTGGTATGGCCATTCTGGCACATTTAGATGTTTTTTAGCTCGGCTTGATTCTCGATCTCATAGCTGGAGTGCAATTTGATACCAGGTATGTAGTAAACACTCGGTTCGCGGTATTCATTATCTCGTGCTCGTGACGCTCCCCGTCTTGGGGTGCATGTTGTCCTGTAGACAGGCCTCTTGAGGCGGCCAGTGTTGCTCGGAATTCTGCCACCAGTTGCCCTCTTGCGCACGATATGCAATCATGTTACAGTTTGGCACATAAGGCTTGAACACGGCTTTGTCATACCTGGTAAGTATGTACAGGCCAGAACTCTGGTTCCACCCTGCTTCTCTTTCCCTGTTTTGTGTTTCTCCCCGCTTTTTTTACAACCGCCCTCATTTTTGCAGTACGCGTACGTGTGGAAAATGACCCGCCTCCCAGTGCAAGACGTGGACGTTCACGAACCGATTAATTCTTCCACCATGCCCACCTCCACCACCTCCACCATCTCCACCCCCAATGACTGGGACGACAATGAGGAGGACGTATTTGGCGAGGACGGTGAATCGGCCGTCGTGGATGAGGCGACATGCTCCCCCGCCCCCACGACCCCGACCACCGATCGAGACGACACGGCCGTGCCTTTCCCCCCCCGCAACGAAGCCCCCGAGGGTGACGTGACCGAGCAATTGGTGTGCGATGACTTGAAGGGGGAGAACGAGGGCGAGGAGGAGAACGAGGTGGAGAAAGAGAACGGGGGAGAGGAAGAGGAGAAGAATGAGAAGGACGAGAAGGAGGACGAAGAGGAGAAGGAGGGCGAGGAGAGCCAGGAGGAGCAAGATGGGGAGGTCCGCCGCTGCGAAGAACATGTGGTGTCACCCCTGTGCGTGTACGATGTGCTTCTTCGCGGCAAGGTCACATCAGCAAGCGGAAGGCCCGAGGTGTGCCCTGCCACTGACGAGGCGGTGATGTTCGACCACTTCGAACCAGGCACCCTTCTTTACACAGCAGAACAAGAGATCGGCCAGTCGATGTCCGAGGACGAGGAGGAGGAGGAGGGCGAGAAGGACAATGAGGACGAGGACGCGGACAAGAAGGAGGAGGAGGAGGACGAGGACGCGGACAAGAAGGACGAGGAGGAGGGTGAGAAGAAGGAGGACGAGGACGCGGAGAAGAAGGACGAGAAGGAGAAGGAGGGGGGGGGGGAGGGGAAGGAGGGGGGAGGGGAGGAAGAGGAGCGGGGGAATGGGGGGGAGAAGGAGGAAGAGGATGAGGGCCACCGTTTCGGCAAAATTAAGGATGCCCCCCTCAAAGTGGGCGATGTTCTTCGCGGGAAGCTTGTGTCAGCAAGCAGAAACTCCGCGGTGTGGCCCGCCGCCGACGGGGCATTGATGTTTGGACGCTTCGTGCCTTCGGACAAGAACGAGGACGTGCACATCTTCGATGAGCACGGAGAACCGAGGGAGGCGACGGGGATGGCGAAGGTCCAAGTTCTTTTGGGGGTCAATGGCCGCCAGCTCAGGAAGGCGATGAGCCTGCGGAGGAGGGTGGAAGAGGAGAAGGAAATGGGAAGGGGACGGAGGAAGGGACGGAGGATGCCAAGGGCGAGTCTTTCTTCGGATGGCTGCCCTGGAGCGGACGCGCTCAGCGAGAGCTACAAACAGCTCGTGAGAACGCGGGACAGGTGGACGTCTCGGTAAACAACAAGGCGTGCATCGTGAGTCAGTGGAAGTTTTGTTACGCTGCTGTACATCTGTACATAGTAGTCGGGGTAGAATTGTATTTGTAGTAGATGTGCATGCGGTACTGGCAGCATCGATTGTGTACATCGCACCCCTTAGTGGTATACGAAGTCTAGACTGCCGTGGTGTCGCCACGAAATACGTGTGCACAATGCTTACTGGTCTCACGGTATCGCAAAATCTGCATTGCCTACGATATGTACGATACCCACGCGACCCAAGCCATGGAGCAATCCATGTGCTAGTGCTAGTGCTAGTCGTGTTCGTATTCACACTAGCAGGTATTCACCAATATCAACCAGCGTGCCGTGCTACGGATAATCAATCGCGCAAAGACATGAACAACAGATAAGCTCCACCTCCATCCATCCAACGATCCTCGCATCCGTCCATGTATCCATCCTCGGAAGAAAAAGGCACCCAAAACCAAATCTCCTTCACCGAGTGTGCCCCATTTTCTCCTCGTCTCTCCCCTCCTCTTTTCCCCCCCCCCCTACCCCTTCCCTGCTGGCCAACTATGTTATCGCAGAAGGTCACGGTGGACGGAATGCCCGTGCTGGCTAGGTCGGGAAGGTTTCAATGGGAATTCATGAACCGGGTTTTACAGAGGAGGCCTCGGGATGCGGGTTATGAGGTACACCTTGCTGACGACGACGCCGGACTCGAGGTTCAACTTCGGGGCAGATACGTGTGGGGCATTCGTGTGGGTGACGAGGGGATGGGCAAGCAAGCTGGAGGATTGAATGCAGGGGGTGATAACGCCGAAGGCGATGGCCGTGGAGGGAGAACAATCTGGGGGGTTTCCGCCTCAGACTGGATGGGAGATTTGTAATCTTCTTGTTTCTTTGTTCTCTGTGGTAGTCGTTGTCGTCGTCGTTGGTGCCGTAAGCCCGTTAGATACAGCACAATTACGGCTGCACCCACGTTTTTTTTGGGGGGGCGCATTACTTGATTTTTTTGTGTGGGATATGTTTTGCAGTGTTGCCGTGAAATAGTTACCTCGCGTAGTGAGCAGCGCGTGTGACATCACGCGTCGCCGCGGGGAGAAGGTTATGAATAGTTAGGCTGACCCCTCGGAGTATGGCGGCACGTCTGGTTGTTCGTTTGGAGTGGATGTTGTTTGAGGGGCACTTGGGCAGGTCGATGGGGGGGGGTCGGGGGCAGGGCTGGCTGAGCAGAAATCGTCGCAAGAGGTGGGGGAGGAGGTCGTACAGCAGAAACGGAATTTTGAAATTCGCACGCGGTGTCTTTTTCTTGAAGCTGTTATACGGACCTTTCGTCCTTCCCGGGTGAAGGGTTTTGCTTTTGGTACGCAGGTAATTAGCCTTGTTGTCTTGGGTCGATTTGAGTCGCCCCTTGACACAGGGGGTAGGCTATGCTGAACTCTCCAATTGCGTGGTCGCGGGGGAGGGGGTGAGCATGTTCAGAGAAAATGCGCTGGATAGTCTACTATCGAACCAGCCATGTTGTATCGAAAGACTGGTTGCTGGGAGCTCTGTCGTCGACCTTGGACACAGCAGCGCAAAGGCACCCGTAGCACGGTCGAGGGGGGTTCGTGTTTGGCACAAGGTGACGCATGGCCTGCGTGCGTGCGTGCGACCAGTCTAGGTTTCTGCTACGGTACCTGTGCGTGCTCTTTCACGGTGCGTGCGGCCTGTGGGTGTTGTTTCACGGTAGCTTGAGCAGAATGCGGGTTTTATTTTACGCGGTACCATGGTGGGGTTGTTCCGACATTCGTACTTGGCGCAAACACCCTGTACCGTCCGTTGCTCTGTTGTTCTTGTCACCCTCTACTATTAATAGTAGTGTAGTAGTTGTTCGCTCCCGAGGGCTGGCAAGTTAAAGCGGTTCTGGCAGCCCACGTCGTTAGGTGGAAGTAAAACTGACCCAACAACTTGGACGTGGTGCAAGGTTCTTTGTATCTGATGTCGACATGGGGGGGGGTGGGGGGGGCTAACTAATAATAAAACTGCACACCACGGGACCAATAACAGGTCAAGCTCTGCGTTGTCTGCTCTGTGCGTGCGTATGGAGCGACGTGACCAAGTCCCAGCTCATCTCGCATGAGTTTTAGAATCGATCGGCGAGCTTCTGGACAAACCGTAATCGTGCGTGCATCCCCTTCCACCCGGTGTATGCGTGCGTGCCTTGGCCTTTATCTTCAGCACTTACTTCCACTGCACACTACGTATTTATTTTTCTTCGTATTTTGGTTCGGGCGCGACCAGCCAATATTTTGAGCTATGACAGCTGCAAAACAGTTCCAACTCAATTTCCAAGTAGTTAATCCTCCAAATATTTCTTCGCTGACGTTACGCAAGCATGGTATATATCAGGGACAGGGTACAGGGTAGGGACTACAATGCCCCCCCTTCCGTGATGTGTAGCCTAATGACTACTGCAAGGCAAGTGACAAATGAGTAACCCCCCCCAACCCCTCGTCCGTGACCCTTCCCGCTATATTTAACCAAGGCGATAAACACCGTGATTAATTGCATGGGCAAGGGAATGGGAATCTATCTGTCGGCGAACGTGAGATGGACAGCGCTGTAGTAGTACACCGTGGTATCTCTTTGGGTACCAAGAAGGGAGCAAGTGAAAATATTAGAGGGTATTATTAACAGTCCGTTTTTGACTACTGGTAAAAGGTTAACCTATCACCTACCCACAGACTAAAGCCTTACAGCACGAAGCATCCTCCCATTAGGCATTTCAAGCATTTAGGACTGCATGCCGTGGTCTCCGCTGCGTCGCCTTCTTTGCGTTACTTGTACCAAGGCGTCAGAAATATTGAAATATTGCGAGCCTATGCTACACGATCGCCCTCCCGTCCCGTCCCCAGCGTTCTGTTGCTGTGTTATTCTAACCTCCTTGCGAGTACCATCACCCCCCCTCCCCCGATTTTGGATATTAACTACTTGGATTTAAACTGGGATATACTTCGTTCGTTGGAGTGGCCAACAACAGCCAAGAGCGGAAGAGCCATGCTACTGTGACGTAGGGTGCGGCACGTACTCATTGCACGAATAGCCGTAGTCGTATGGCCATATATAGACCCTCGCATCCCTACAATGCCGAGACGGAGAGCACGTCGGATATTGACCGGCCAGGCAGGCATCTCGCGTGCATAAAGCGCGAAGCGCCGTCAGGTGTTCGGCGAGTCGCATGAAAGATGAGCTGGGTCTTTCTGTAGGAGTGACCAACAACAGCCAGGAGCAGAAGAGCCATTGTTAAGGTACGGGGGTACCTATAATAATAAACAATTTATCCCAGGTTATTCACCTACTTGATGAGCTCTGCAATACCTCCCCCCCAAACTCCATGTTTTAAAAAACACTTTCAATACCAGCGCCACCACCCTCCCGATGAACTAACGAATTATCATCATGCGGGTAAGTACGGGCGACATTATTATAAGCTGTCCAGCGAATCACTGATGCAGCACCGCCCGTCAGCCCGCAAATGTGTTGGGCAGCTGTTATCATGGGCAATAAAATGGATGTCGGTGAATACATGCATGCGTTGCTATAAGCAGGGCAATACCATAACATTGCGTCGTAAGATGAACAGCGGTGAACGCATGCCCCTCTACAAACTTCGAAAATTACTACTTCGAAGTATTAGTTCAATACAAGTACCTGTAACAATAATAACAATAATATACCTGGCACAAGGTATAGTCTATGCAGTTCAACAAGTCCACAACAATCGAACTGGTACTTTAGAAACAGGGTGCGTATGTGTACTGTAGCAGTAGGGTGTAGGGTGCATACTCTGAGGTACCCGGGTATCAACCCTGAGTGCTTTGCTCATACTCAGGTAGGTACCCACCGGGTACCAGAGTATATACTACTACTCCGGGGTACTCAGGTACCAACCACGACGGGATGTTTAGGTCATGCTTCTAAGTCAGGTAGTCTAAGATATATACTCTGTGGGGTAACCGGGTACCAACCCTGATGTTTTGGTCATACTCAGGTGGATACCCACCGGGTACCAGAGTAGACTTTTATCCCAGGTACCAATCACGGCTGTTCTGTCATACTTATGTAGTCGATATATACTGTGGGGCAACCGGTACCAACCCTGACTGTTTCTTTGGCCATACTCAGGTAGGTACCCACCGGGTACACCAGAGGATCTACTCTCGCTTCTACTCGACACTAAACATGCCCTTAGCACAATAGACTATAGGTCTGTACTCGTAGGCGTCCGTTGCGCCGGCCATGACGTATAACGGGTCACTGACGTTTTACATAGCGGGCGCCGTATCAGATATGCCTGCCAATAGTAAACTAAGCCTTATAACGGTACTCATACAGTACCTGGTATAATTACAACATCACATCGAGTCGTTGCACACCAACAAGGCAGTGACGCCCGGGCCCGTCGCGCGACTGGACAGGTCACATCACAAAAGCAGCCAACCGGAAGGGCCACTGGACTGATGCCACACCGACCACACTAAATGTCAGTTAAACTTTTGATGTTTCGTGTCCTTGGATATTGGATCTTAGGATCCAGTCTCCCCATATCTTTGCTTGTGTTGCCTTTTGGTTGACTCTTGCGTTCTGCCCCCTCTCTTTCTCTATATCGCTCTCTCTGATCTCTGTCTGTCTGTGCATCGCATCCCCCACCGCACCGCGTCGAGCCTGCACACACAGAGCAGAAAGCTAGACGGGAACCACTCAGCAGTAGGTCTTTGGTTATCGACAAGGCAGCCACAGCAGTAGTAGTAGCAGCAGCGCTCCCAGCTCTCCCACCGCCACCCCTTTCCTTCGAAGATGAAGGCACCACCGTTCTTTACGCTGGGCACTGTTTTCCTTGGGGTAGCAGCATCGGCGCTCGGCTTCCTGAGAGGCACCAGCGCTGAGCAGGAAGCAGGAGGAGGTGAAGAGAGATTTGGACGTCACCACCCGAGGCACACGTTCTACTGCGAGCACTCCGCCACCGGCGACTCAGTGGACCAGGTCTTGTCAGGACACATAACTATTTTCCGTCCGATCGTCTGCGAGACTACCCAGGTACGCGTTCGGTGCTCATTGCGTGGGTGTTGGGTGGGTCTTGTTGCCTTTCTTTTGGGGGAACCATGGCGACAGGCAAAAAATGATGCCATTGCGTATACAGTCCAGAGCATCGCACGGGCTGGAGTGAGGGTACAGACAGGGGGGGTGTCCGGGGTGCAACGTCGGTGCTACATGCACGCCGCCTGCCTGATGATTTACTTGCTATAGCACTGCTTCACGCTTTGCATTTCCTACCAGTATAGGTGGCAGCTGGTAAGAGACCGCCCTTACCTTTCGCTTCCGCGTCGCTTATACCTGTGGGTGTCTCCGTGCTGTGCGTTACGGTTGGTGTTTTATATCGTATCGGAAGTTCCGATGTATCGGAAATCCTATCGAACATCGAATGGAAACAACATCGTCCCGATATCCGGGTTGAACGCCGTGCTTCTTACATCATGTCGGGGCGGGGATGGCGCTCTGCTGCTGCCATCCCCTCCACCCCTATTGAGAGGGTGTCAAGGTGAATAGTGGTAGTTGGGCGTGAGGTGTGAGAAGAAGGCAAACATACGTGCTCCTTCGGCAGTACCATTACCCTGTTCGTTTCGTGCGTACCGGTATGTTATTCCTCGCATGCTGTTTATCGTATCGGAATGGGACTTTTTAGCATTCGATCGATCCGATCCCATATCGGATTGTTTAGTGGATATCGGGTGTTTGACGTCCGTATCGTATCGGAATCGAGTATCGTTCCGATACGACGAACTACTTTTGTCGACCTAAACAATTAGTCTAGACTAGACGATGAGGTCGCATGGCATCTCGGCCACACGAAGCAGCCACAGCCCGGGCTACTATGTGCAGTGTAGAGGGGTAGAAGGTAGAAGATGTACCCGAAGTCCGAAGCATGGACGCGTGTTACGCGTAACACGTACCTGGTATACAGAAGTATGCCTCGCGTTCGGAGTCCGCGCGCCGCAACTGGCTCTGGCAAAAATAGCTGTTCGCGGAGATTTGAAAATAGCAAGCCCTTCGTCGGAAAAGCTTCCAAGCCCACGTACTGGAAACCCCTATTTTTGTTGTGTTTGAGTTCGCCGAGGGTGCTACTAAGGCAATGCAGGGCTCGCAATGCAGCAGCTGCAGCGTGTGCAATGTCTGGTATCTCAGCATTTCATAGCAGAGATTCGCTTGTGGAGTGCTGGTAGTGGTGGTGGTGATGGTGGCGATGCAGGCTTTATACCTACGAACAGGCTTTGTTTGCTTGCTGTATCCCTGGTGCATAAAAAGGGAGGCTACGATACCAAGTGACCATTCACATCGGTCCAATGAACCCCTTCCGCTGGCCTGTGCTTCCTGCCGTCGGTGCGGCTGCATCCAGCATGACACCTGCCTGACGCGGTGAGTGAGCAGCGGAGAAACAGGTGCAAGGTGCAAAAAGACCTTTTTACATGTTTGCACTACTGTTTGCACGCCCCGAAAGGGAGGGGGTGGGGTGGAAGTGTTCCACCCCCCCCAGGTACTGGTTTCAAGATAAGATTTGCGGTTGCAGTTCTCGGGTGCTTTTCGCAGTTTTTTCGTCTAATTTCGTACGAACGGGCGACGGCGTGTTTTGTTGTTCTTAGCCGTACCATAATAAGCGTCATACTGTCCGAAGCGCAACGTATTAAGGAGGGGTACCACACGCGAGCAGCACGATCATGTGACATGTTACACTTTCTTGTACTGCTGCACGTTTTTCCCGTAATAGGCGGATGGCAAGACTAGGCAAGACCTTTACTTGTCGCTGTTTAGGTCGCGATATCCACGTTCCAAGTGATTGCCCCCGTCTCTACGTCTGTACGTGATTATTACGGCTTCCTCACGCACAGTACTCGTAACACATCATATCGTACTGCTGTTGACGGTTGTTGTGTCCGCGTTTTCTTGACAAGATAAATGAGATGGTATCGCGGGTGAGCTGGTGGGTGAACCGACCACTAGTCACTAGGGCTGTGAGTTGTCTGGAGTTCCCGGCTACGAGGTAGCTGTTAATTGTTGGTTGGCTGGCCAGGGCTGGCGACTATTAATAACTGACTTTAGTCGACTCCCTGGTAGTTGACTGGCGCCAGCCAACCAGTCGGCTAAACCCGCTGCAGCCGCCCCCGGCGGGCCGGTCAGAC
This sequence comes from Undaria pinnatifida, assembly GCA_012845835.1. Lineage (NCBI taxonomy): Eukaryota > Phaeophyceae > Laminariales > Alariaceae > Undaria > Undaria pinnatifida. Next base: position 9,377,913 of record JABAKD010000009.1, on the reverse strand, counting down.
GCGCATCCGGAGGCAAAAATTGCGGTATTTGACTTGATTTTACACTAAAAAGAAGTTGATAAAACGGACAAGTGTATCTCTTGTTTTGATCACGAAACAGATGCATTCTAAAGCTCGTCTCAATTCACCGATTTTTTAAGGGATGTACCGCAAGTATGAACTTTTACTTTTTATGCCCGGTTTGGGGGCCTCTCACTGGTGCTACCTCTGTGTCGTAACGGTACAAACTCGTGCGGCAGGCAGTAGCACACCACCAGTAAAGACAGAGCACAATATTGACTTCCTACACCAGGAGCATAGAGAAACATGGTACATGGATCATTGGCTGCCGGCAATCCAAGAACGGTTCATAGTTGAGTTAAATAGAAACGACATATAACATGTCATACCCTCACTGGTATTGGAGGAGTTACCAACACACCAAGCCAACATGTACCCTACGAGCTGTCGTTTCTGAGCCCGCACACAAAATGCCCAGGAAAAGCGTAGACGAAGCGAAATAGGAAATCCGGAGGCAACACCGGTGAGCCCACCCAGCGGTGGACCAACCCACGGCACGATTCGATACGGGTACACCCACGCAACTATTTTGCGTGAGGGCTGCGTTGCACTTCTTGTGTACTTGTACAAATATGCAGGAACCCGCAAATCTCCCCGCATCAAACTGCGCACCCCTGTGCAGCGTGTCAGTGCTAGATGTCGCCGGGAAATACGTGCCTCGTAAAAAACAAGCCTTCCTACTCTCAAGAAAACCCCAAATGAAATACGAAAATAGTTGGATAATTAGCACCGCCGTACCTAACTATAATGTGTGCAGTTGCAAGCTAATAACAAGCTGGCGACTTTTAGTCAGCCGACTCACGGCCCTACCTAGCACAGCACGAGTAGGGATGTGGTACTGTACATCAACTCATTATCGCGTGTTGATTTTGTATATTTTTGTGGTGATTAGTTTTAAATCGCGTCATGTGCTTCATTGTTGTTGGCTAACAATTATGTGCCAGGTATTCAGTACGAATCATCATATGTACCTGGTATCAACTACTGTGAATAATTATGAACTTCAGTTGATTATTAATAGACGTAAATCATTATTATTATTGGTTGATTATTTTGTGACAGACCAAACGCGTTTTTCGTTGGAGCTGGCGAAACAACTGCCTGCGGCGCGACCAAAAGGATGCTTCGAAAGATATAACCTTTAAAGGTCACTATTCATGTTAATAATGAAGCCAAATATTGGATCTCCGCGAACCATGATGTTGACAAGTTGTGAAAAAAAACATGAAAACTGATGTCACGATTCGCGACAGAAATAGGTGATTGTTTTTTGACAACGCGACATACTGTCTGTAGAACCAATTTACACAGTCATGAAGTGTGATTCTTTTACAGGAGGCCCCATTCGGCCAGCTGGAACCGGAATAAATGAAAAAACACGATTGCAAGCTTTGAAACTCATGATTATTCTCGCGTCGTCGCCAGTTGACTGTGTTTGTTTTAATTAACTAATACTTCGAAGTAATTAATTATTAAATTAACCCGACATTGGACAATTTAGTCGTGAATCAAATCAACCTGAAAACGGGTTCATGTACATACACCCCTAAACAAGACTAATATGTCATCTTGGTCCGCTCATTTCATGAGGTAGGCGATAGGCGCCACCAACAAGCAGGAGGGAGGTCCTGCGCTTTGCGCCCCCACAGCTTCGCGCCTACACTGCTGTGAACTCTGTGTGTGCTCTTCCTGGCCATCGACAGCCAGCGCACACTTGCGTCCAGTGTCCGTGCCGATTCTTTATCGTATAATATGAAATAAGTAGAGTGTAGGGAGAAGGGGAAGGCACAATCATACTAAAGTATGTCTGGTGTTTTCGCGTGTCGCATGTCTTCGGCTGCCAACAGGCACATGTGCAGTGGGGGCTCCGTTTGGACTCAACGCTCTGCGTCCATCCGTCTCTTCCTTCTCCGCTCGTACGCTCACCGCAGTATGTATCCTCCACCCATCCCCGTCTCGTCTGTATCTGCACGCCGCGCGTAATTTAGATCGTCCACGTCATGGCCGGGAAGAGCTTAACTCTGTGGTCGCACGGTGTGTTGAGTACGTCGAACGTGCACTTCGTCGTTCACAAGGACGCAACGCTGATCCTTGAATCGAAGGAGGGTATCGACCTTCGCCGCCACGAGGTACGTGCATAACAAGTTCCAGTGTTTCGTAGGTGTACCAGGTAGTCGATAGTAGCATGTATTTGTTATGTGTGCGTCGTACGTACTTGGCGTATGTTTGTATGTTGTGCGTGCTAGGGTGCCTCTTTCTGGAGCAGCTATCGGTGGGGAATTTTGGTGCTACTGCATCGTAGCATTTCGATGTATGGCGTTTGCGTGTCATGTGTATGTGTTGTATGCTATGCTGTATGTGTGTATACCTATTTAGGAGGACCTACAGCCGAAAGCCTCTCGGATGTCGCCGTACTATCTTTGCCACACGACAACGTGCATCATCGTATAACCTTCAACCACGATCACTCACAGCACACCCCAGTTTGAAGAACAGCACCAAGGGGAAACCAAAATAAAATGATGAATAAAATAACATAAGATATACGGAAACTGGTGCACGTTGCCTACCTCCAATCTGCACCTACTGCCGACTTAACACCGATCTCTACTGCAGTATTGTAACTGCGCACTCTCGGTGTACCGGCGCGTACATACATCTACCCAAGTGTGACAGCAGTATGATGGCCTAAGCAACGAGGATTGAAATACCGTCACTCATAACTCATAAACAGCTGTTTTAAGGAGATAAAGGAAAGAAAGAACCCGCGGAACTAAGATCTGCCTGGCGGGCAAACAGCAAGAGCCCTTGACGCGACCTTGTCTTTCTTTTTGATGTACCCCACTGACACTGCGTTGTTATTTGTTGTTGTATTACTTGGAGCTTTTTCGGGGTCTTGCTCGTACATTCTTGTTTTCATGGAGGTAGATGGGAGCGCCCATGGCAGTACATGGAAGCTTCCATGGAAGATATTTCCGTGGACGTAGTGTAATCTTCCATGGAAGTAATGGAAGCTTCGATGGAAGCAGTTTCCATGGACGTAGGGAAAGCAGCTTCCACTCATTCCATGTTATTTCATGGGACCTGAACCTTCCGTGACAGCAGTAGTAGTGAAAGCTTCCACGTGAATAGAGGACGCTTCCATAGCTAGTGGAGTGGAATCTTCCATGGAATCGTAGAAGCTTCCGTAGTGGAATCTTCCATGGAATCATAGAAGCTTCCATAGTGGAAACTTCCATGGGATCTTCCATCTACTTCCACGATGAACAAAAAATGTGAAAGACCGTTTGTTATTCACCAACAACCTCGCCCAGCAAACGATGTGCACAGGGTATGTACATGACCCAGGGTACAGCAGTAGTCTAATATGATAAAAACCGGTATTCATACTGCAGTACCTGGTAAAAATTAGGAGTGTGTAGAATATTCTGATGTTATGTGTAACCGTGTAACCCCTCCCGCGGTCCCGGCGTACGTACGTGCGTATTATTTCCTACATTCTCTCGCTGCATTTCAGTCCTCTTCGCGGGCTCTGATCATGGTCGCAGGGAAGGTGGTCATCAACTGGCCGACTCGGTTGGTCAGCTTGTTCGACGAGGCCGCAATCAACGTAAGTCATTAGTCTCGTAAGTATGAGGCTATAGTTCTTGCCAACAGCAGAGTATTTTCGCTTGTATTGAGGGTTTACTGCTCTGCTTGTTGTGGTCTAGCGGTAGAGTATCTATCATCTTTGCTTTGCGATCGCGCTGGGGTTCTATCCTCGACTGGTGTAGTTGTGCAGTTGTGTATTATATGTTCTTGTACCCATTTTTTCTGAGTCTTCTTCCGTCGCCAAAAAGAGTGCGAAAACGCGAATTGGCCTGAAGAAGTAGGATGTATATCGGCGAGCATGAGGGAATGCTGAATGAACCGTATGCGTATGCATGCGTGATAGAAACGATGACAAGTTTCGGGGGGCGGGAGGGGTGAGAGAAGATACCTACGTGGCTTGTCTAGAAAGCCGTTGAGGGCAAACCTCCCGCTAGTTGTAGTATGAGGGTATGAAATTGATGAGTAAAATGTGATGGCAGATCGATGTTTGTTCTGTATAAGCGAACTTTTCACGCAATGAAGTACCAGATTTGTATATATCGTAGGTTGACGTCAATCCTGTAGGCCTGCACCACCGATTATTGACCAGGTTACTTGGGATTAGACTTAAGTAAGGTTCAGTCGCAAGTGGGCCACGAAAGGAGCTACAGTATGATGCCAATAGACTTGTACAGCAGTAGGCCTCGTTGCTTGAACCCCCTGCGGTAGGGTTTCTTGTTCTGCTTGTTGCTGTGTACGATGAGTGATGGGCGGTTTTTAAGTTCATGCTGCACATGGTGCTATTTATACCAAACATGGCTGATTCATGCCCCGAGTGGGCCAAACACTCATGCCCCGAGTGGGCCAAGCACCGCTCCGCTGCTCGCTGGCCGTAGTGGCTACCTACATGTATCTAGACGTGGCACTTTCGGGCCGGGTCGTATTTTATACCAGGTACAGCTCGTTCGTGACACGTACTGCAATGTTAGAGGATTATCGCCTATTTGTACAGCTCGTCCGTGACACGTACTACCATGGTAGGGTTATCGCCTATTTGTACAGCTCGTCCGTGACCCGTACACTACTATCGTCGAGGATAATCGCCTATTTTTCCTGAGGAACCCGTTTCCAACTCCTGGAATTATCCCAGTCAAACTCCAAGTGTTTTATCCCGATGTGAGAAGCGCGGTGCTAAAAGGGTTAAGGACCTCTATATGCTACATACCCCCCACCCCAACCGCTGACTTTTGCACAGTTGTAAGCTACTGGTAAGTCCGATACGCCAATAATCGCATGGGCTACTAATAGTTCTCTCTCTCTCTACTAAAAATGGTACGATTTGACGCTTGTTACGATCGGGGTGTACCAGGTATAGTATAATAGTATAGTACCTGGTAGTATAATAGTATACTACTACATAGCACTTTTGGGCTAAAACGCTTTCTGAATGACTGGGCTCCTCATATAGACTCGTATAGACTAGAATAGACGAAACAAATACCTGCTGTCCTCGTTGGACTCCTACAAAACCGCATACGGTACCAGTCGTTGTGTACCTAGTAACAGGCCGTGAGACTGGTTGCATCGAGTTGCTCTTCCGGATTTGGTCAGAGTCTAGTTTCTGGGTTGCTGTGTATGGATATTAGAGCTCCTGAGGTGAGAAGCCTGGGGAAATGTTGGGGCACCCCTACAGTATTACAAGGTTCCGCTCCGGGAAGTGCCTAGGGGAGTGGCGCAAGGACACATTATTATCACTACCGGACGCAATGAACATTTGTTATTGTTGTACATACGGAGTACAAAAAAGAGTTGCCCGGAAAAATAACGCATTCACATTTTACCCGCTGTACTTCTTCTTGGGTATACTCAATAGCAGTACTTTTAGCACTTTTTGGGTACTCGCTATAGACGTGCCCACGACCGATCTGTTATTGAGAAAATACACACAACACCACTTGACACCACACAAAACCTTTACACCCGTACGAGTATGATATGTATGATATGTATGATTTCGAGAAGAGCGTCACACTTGGAACTCCAGCTTAGGGACCGCTAGGAAGCGAGAAGGGGCACGTGTGGTGTGCGATGCGGCTTACTGTAGAATATTATGTAAAGAGCGCGTAGTATTGAGAACGAGGGAGCAAGAGGACAATACGTGACAGGCTAGGCTATGACAAAAGCAACTCGACGCCGTAAAGAGAGGATATATTTTTGTCCGCGGGGTATTCCTCCACTCCCCTACAAGAGTGACTGGAGCCTGTCCTGTGACCATGTACTTGATTATGCGAGTTAGCGTGAGAACAACAACAACGGCACGCGCACATGGTCCTACCTTTAGCGTTTTGCTCTCCGCATGCTGTCTGCTGTCTGTCATCTGCGACCTTCGCGAAAAAAAACATACAAAATACTCGTTAAAAAACTGCCTCTGTGGACGAACTTGTGTAAGGATGCCATGAGTTGGTATCTAAATTATTACTACTGTATTACAAAGGTCCCTATGTTTCCGCATCGGTGGACACGCGCACCCAGAGCGGCAGCACAGCAGAAACGTGCGGTATGGTGGGGTGACAAATTATGACAGGCTCCGACACAAGCAACTCGCCGCAGCATAGCGAGGACAGGCCACGCGCACATAAATTGTGTTGCCTACCGCTGCTGCTGTGTGGCAGGGTTGTAGCGTTGTGCTCTCCGCATGTTGTCTGCTGTCTGTCATCTGCGATCTTACATAGACGGTGTTGCCCACCGCTGCTGCTGCTCTGCGGCAGAATTGTAGCGTTGTGCTCTCTTGGTATGGTACGATATCATATACCTGGTACGAAGGATACCAACATGAACATGAATCTAAGGACCGTTTGAGTACTAATATTATATTCAAGCGATCCTTACACCTTACGCCGGCATGTCACTGAAGCAGCAGCAGCAGCGAGAGGTAGTGGCGTATAGGCGGGTAGAGCATCGCAGGCTCCGATCAAAGCAAACACCTACTACAGCAGCAGCCACACGCGCATAGAGTTGCAGGCTGCTGCCGCTGCTGCTGCTGCTAGGGGGCTGGACTGCTGCTGGGCGGCAGGATCGTAGCGTGGTGCTCTGCGCAACAATAGGGAAAGGTACGTGTACCCCTCTTCGAGCAGAAAAACGCGGTTTGCATCAAAATCTTACGTGGGTACACGAGGATAGGGGGTGCAGAAACCCAATCCCCGGGGATGTTGCGGAAACCCGGGGATTTGCCTTACGTGTGCCAAAGGCCAAAAAAGTTCAAAAGGCTTGCCACGTGCGACACACTGCACGGATCGCGCCCAAACCTCCGGCAACGAGACCCCAACGGTCGAATTGTGCCCACCCCCCCTAACGATTCGGAAAAAGATGCGAGCACGAAGAGATGTCCCCGAAGAAGAAAAAAAATGACAATTCGACGTATACATATTTAGCAGCATGCGTGATTTGTTGTAACTACAAGGGCTCCGCTCCGCGGGCGGCTGGCGCCGCCCGCTACGCTCGCGCAAGGAAGAGTACAACTAAATGTAAAGGGGGAAGAAAGAAGAGGCCCATGATTTGGGGCATCTAGCGATTTGATAGTGCCAAGAGCTGCTTTATACGCAGAGTTGATTGCCCTGTGCTGTGTTATGTGTGCTTGTTGGCGATGTAACGTTCTAATCGTCGGTATAGGTGTAATTTTCGGGGGGGGGGAAGGGAGGACCCAGAGAGGACAATCAAATGAAGAAAGCGAAACAAAGGCGAGTACACACGTACATACATTCCGGTCGGTACCGGGTATCGCATGATACCTGGTACTGCTTTATGTTCGAAAGAAAGCACAGCACCGCAGGGCAAGGCACGGCACCGTACGGCACCGCACGGTGCTGCGCTGCTGAGCTATAGCTGGGCTGAGCCGAGCTGTGAGCGCATTTTTGTTGTGATTCAACATGTGGTACCTGGTACGTACAGCAGAAGTACCGGTGGTATGACACTTGGAATGATACTTGGCATGTATGCAGGAAAAGTACAGCAGAAAGCACGCAGCACGGCACAGCATGGCACAGCAGTAGTACCGCTCCGCACGGCGCTGCGCTGCTGAGCTAGCGCTGCGGTTCGCTCTGCTGAGCGGAGCTGAGTTGATGATGCGCCAAGCTACACCAAGATGGGACTTCTGGTATGGCATGAACTCACTACGGCACAGCACTACACAGCACCGCACAACACCACACAGCATTCCACAGCAGTACCGCACCGCATGGCAGGGCACGCCAGGGAACGGCACTGCACGGCGCTGCGCTGCTGAGCTAGCGCTGCTGTGTGCCACTGGGCGGAGCTGAGCTGATGATGTGATGAGCCAACGTGAGATCAATAGGATGGGACCTCTTCTGGTACATGATGAAGGCTATGTGCAACTACAAAAGAAACGCAAAGAAATCGAAGAAAAGCTGGACCGTTCCGCAAGTAACGAGAGGAGGCGGTGTCCAGGTAATAGGTGGTATTCCCAAGGAACAGGACTTTTAAACTAAAGGGAAAGCAAAACGTTCAACTTCCCGAAAAATACTGTTGGAAAACTTAAATTTAAAAAAAAAAAAAAAAAAAAAGCGCTGACAAGCGCTGTTTCAGGCATCCGAGCCCGCTCAGCCGTCCGGAGAGGAGAATGTCGTGAAGTTAGTGTGGAAAGCAAAAAGCAATGGAGGCCTCTCAGGGCCTCTCAGGAGATCGATTTTTGTAAGTAGTTGTACGTAAGTATGTTTATGTTGGATACAAAGCTGTTGGGTATCATATCATAGCTCCTCAATCAAGGACCTCCGTCAATGACTGAAGCTTTGGGCTCACAATATCACCCTCTACTTGCCGTTGCGCGGCTCTCGTGTAACCAGCATAAAACGGACAACGAATGACACTTGATAAACTCGCACGCACTCGCCTCCTGCTGCTGTTTCTGCTGCTGTTTCTGCTGCTGCTGCTGCTGCTGCCGCTGCGGTTGTTGTGGTTATATTTGCTCTTGTGGCGTGCTGCTGACATTGCACGGCAGGAGGACACGTTTCGCATCGTCCGCTTGGTGGACAATGGCAAGATATGGTCTCAGCTTCAGATCAGGCACTCTCCAACCTCGATCGTGTCCGAAAACACGATCACTGACTCGCCGAAGGTATGTACATGTACATATCATAGTAGTTGTCATCCATAGCTTGTTGTGTGTATGTATACGAATTACAAGGTTCCCCTGCGGAATGTAGTTTCCTTGAAATCCGGGGGGTGTCGCAAGTTGAAGGGAGGGGACACAGGCGTTCCTACGTATGAGCTATAAATAACAGGTACCAGGTATAGCATTAAATGAACTTTTAAAAGCTGTAGAAAAATCGATTACGAAGCCACCGTGCTAGTAACCAGGCAGGTAGCACCAACCAGCGCAAACGTGTTCATAGTTTAGTCTATGTAGATGTATGTGTTTGTTCTTAGCAACGATATTGCGCGTCACAGGTATCATACAGTGGGAATATCGACCGCCACCGTCGCTCCACCATAGTAACAGCGATGTGAAATGATAATGCTTCAATTCGGTATGTTTTTTGTTTTTCCAGTTTCGTGTCAAAGACTTGATTACCTTATTAATAGATAGGGCCGGCTGGCGGGCGTATCGGTGCCTGAGGTTTTTCTAGGTTTGGTATGGCCATTCTGGCACATTTAGATGTTTTTTAGCTCGGCTTGATTCTCGATCTCATAGCTGGAGTGCAATTTTATACCAGGTATGTAGTTAACACTCGGTTCGCGGTATTCATTATCTCGTGCTCGTGACGCTCCCCGTCTTGGGGTGCATGTTGTCCTGTAGACAGGCCTCTTGAGGCGGCCAGTGTTGCTCGGAATTCTGCCACCAGTTGCCCTCTTGCGCACGATATGCAATCATGTTACAGTTTGGCACATAAGGCTTGAACACGGCTTTGTCATACCTGGTAAGTATGTACAGGCCAGAACTCTGGTTCCACCCTGCTTCTCTTTCCCTGTTTTGTGTTTCTCCCCGCTTTTTTTACAACCGCCCTCATTTTTGCAGTACGCGTACGTGTGGAAAATGACCCGCCTCCCAGTGCAAGACGTGGACGTTCACGAACCGATTAGTTCTTCCACCATGCCCACCTCCACCACCTCCACCATCTCCACCCCCAATGACTGGGACGACAATGAGGAGGACGTATTTGGCGAGGACGGTGAATCGGCCGTCGTGGATGAGGCGACATGCTCCCCCGCCCCCACGACCCCGACCACCGATCGAGACGACACGGCCGTGCCTTTCCCCCCCCGCAACGAAGCCCCCGAGGGTGACGTGACCGAGCAATTGGTGTGCGATGACTTGAAGGGGGAGAACGAGGGCGAGGAGGAGAACGAGGTGGAGAAAGAGAACGGGGGAGAGGAAGAGGAGAAGAATGAGAAGGACGAGAAGGAGGACGAAGAGGAGAAGGAGGGCGAGGAGAGCCAGGAGGAGCAAGATGGGGAGGTCCGCCGCTGCGAAGAACATGTGGTGTCACCCCTGTGCGTGTACGATGTGCTTCTTCGCGGCAAGGTCACATCAGCAAGCGGAAGGCCCGAGGTGTGCCCTGCCACTGACGAGGCGGTGATGTTCGACCACTTCGAACCAGGCACCCTTCTTTACACAGCAGAACAAGAGATCGGCCAGTCGATGTCCGAGGACGAGGAGGAGGAGGAGGGCGAGAAGGACAATGAGGACGAGGACGCGGACAAGAAGGAGGAGGAGGAGGACGAGGACGCGGACAAGAAGGACGAGGAGGAGGGTGAGAAGAAGGAGGACGAGGACGCGGAGAAGAAGGACGAGAAGGAGAAGGAGGGGGGGGGGGAGGGGAAGGAGGGGGGAGGGGAGGAAGAGGAGCGGGGGAATGGGGGGGAGAAGGAGGAAGAGGATGAGGGCCACCGTTTCGGCAAAATTAAGGATGCCCCCCTCAAAGTGGGCGATGTTCTTCGCGGGAAGCTTGTGTCAGCAAGCAGAAACTCCGCGGTGTGGCCCGCCGCCGACGGGGCATTGATGTTTGGACGCTTCGTGCCTTCGGACAAGAACGAGGACGTGCACATCTTCGATGAGCACGGAGAACCGAGGGAGGCGACGGGGATGGCGAAGGTCCAAGTTCTTTTGGGGGTCAATGGCCGCCAGCTCAGGAAGGCGATGAGCCTGCGGAGGAGGGTGGAAGAGGAGAAGGAAAATGGGAAGGGGACGGAGGAAGGGACGGAGGATGCCAAGGGCGAGTCTTTCTTCGGATGGCTGCCCTGGAGCGGACGCGCTCAGCGAGAGCTACAAACAGCTCGTGAGAACGCGGGACAGGTGGACGTCTCGGTAAACAACAAGGCGTGCATCGTGAGTCAGTGGAAGTTTTGTTACGCTGCTGTACATCTGTACATAGTAGTCGGGGTAGAATTGTATTTGTAGTAGATGTGCATGCGGTACTGGCAGCATCGATTGTGTACATCGCACCCCTTAGTGGTATACGAAGTCTAGACTGCCGTGGTGTCGCCACGAAATACGTGTGCACAATGCTTACTGGTCTCACGGTATCGCAAAATCTGCATTGCCTACGATATGTACGATACCCACGCGACACAAGCCATGGAGCAATCCATGTGCTAGTGCTAGTCGTGTTCGTATTCACACTAGCAGGTATTCACCAATATCAACCAGCGTGACGTGCTACGGATAATCAATCGCGCAAAGACATGAACAACAGATAAGCTCCACCTCCATCCATCCAACGATCCTCGCATCCGTCCATGTATCCATCCTCGGAAGAAAAAGGCACCCAAAACCAAATGTCCTTCACCGAGTGTGCCCCATTTTCTCCTCGTCTCTCCCCTCCTCTTTTCCCCCCCTCCCTACCCCTTCCCTGCTGGCCAACTATGTTATCGCAGAAGGTCACGGTGGACGGAACGCCCGTGCTGGCTAGGTCGGGAAGGTTTCAATGGGAATTCATGAACCGGGTTTTACAGAGGAGGCCTCGAGATGCGGGTTATGAGGTACACCTTGCTGACGACGACGCCGGACTCGAGGTTCAACTTCGGGGCAGATACGTGTGGGGCATTCGTGTGGGTGACGAGGGGATGGGCAAGCAAGCTGGAGGATTGAATGCAGGGGGTGATAACGCCGAAGGCGATGGCCGTGGAGGGAGAACAATCTGGGGGGTTTCCGCCTCAGACTGGATGGGAGATTTGTAATCTTCTTGTTTCTTTTTTCTCTGTGGTAGTCGTTGTCGTCGTCGTTGGTGCCGTAAGCCCGTTAGATACAGCACAATTACGGCTGCACCCACGTTTTTTTTTGGGGGGCGCATTACTTGATTTTTTTGTGTGGGATATGTTTTGCAGTGTTGCCGTGAAATAGTTACCTCGCGTAGTGAGCAGCGCGTGTGACATCACGCGTCGCCGCGGGGAGAAGGTTATGAATAGTTAGGCTGACCCCTCGGAGTATGGCGGCACGTCTGGTTGTTCGTTTGGAGTGGATGTTGTTTGAGGGGCACTTGGGCAGGTCGATGGGGGGGGGTCGGGGGCAGGGCTGGCTGAGCAGAAATCGTCGCAAGAGGTGGGGGAGGAGGTCGTACAGTAGAAACGGAATCTGAAATTCGCACGCGGTGTCTTTTTCTTGAAGCTGTTATACGGACCTTTCGTCCTTCCCGGGTGAAGGGTTTTGCTTTTGGTACGCAGGTAATTAGCCTTGTTGTCTTGGGTCGATTTGAGTCGCCCCTTGACACAGGGGGTAGGCTATGCTGAACTCTCCAATTGCGTGGTCGCGGGGGAGGGGGTGACCATGTTCAGAGAAAATGCGCTGGATAGTCTACTATCGAACCAGCCATGTTGTATCGAAAGACTGGTTGCTGGGAGCTCTGTCGTCGACCTTGGACACAGCAGCGCAAAGGCACGCCCGTAGCACGGTCGAGGGGGGTTCGTGTTTGGCACAAGGTGACGCATGTCCTGCCTGCGTGCGTGCGTGCGACCAGTCTGGGTTTCTGCTACGGTACCTGTGCGTGCTCTTTCACGGTGCGTGCGGCCTGTGGGTGTTGTTTCACGGTAGCTTGAGCAGAATGCGGGTTTTATTTTACGCGGTACCATGGTGGGGTTGTTCCGACATTCGTACTTGGCGCAAACACCCTGTACCGTCCGTTGCTCTGTTGCTCTTGTCACCCTCTACTATTACTAGTAGTGTAGTAGTTGTTCGCTCCCGAGGGCTGGCAAGTTGAAGCGGTTCTGGCAGCCCACGTCGTTAGGTGGAAGTGAAACTGACCCAACAACTTGGACGTGGTGCAAGGTTCTTTGTATCTGATGTCGACATGGGGGGGGTGGGGGGGGCTAACTAATAATAAAACTGCACACCACGGGACCAATAACAGGTCAAGCTCTGCGTTGTCTGCTCTGTGCGTGCGTATGGAACGACGTGACCAAGGCCCAGCTCATCTCGCATGAGTTTTAGAATCGATCGGCGAGCTTCTGGACAAACCGTAATCGTGCGTGCATCCCCTTCCACCCGGTGTATGCGTGCGTGCCTTGGCCTTTATCTTCAGCACTTACTTCCACTGCACACTACGTATTTATTTTTCTTCGTATTTTGGTTCGGGCGCGACCAGCCAATATTTTAAGCTATGGCTGCTGCAAAACAGTTCCAACTCTATTTCCAAGTAGTTAATCCTCCAAATATTTCCTCGCTGACGTTACGCAAGCATGGTATATATCAGGGACAGGGTGCAGGGTAGGGACTACAATGCCCCCCCTTCCGTGATGTGTAGCCTAATGACTACTGCAAGGCAAGTGACAAATGAGTAACCCCCCCCAACCCCTCGTCCGTGACCCTTCCCGCTATATTTAACCAAGGCGATAAACACCGTGATTAATTGCATGGGCAAGGGAATGGGAATCTATCTGTCGGCAAACGTGAGATGGACAGCGCTGTAGCAGTAGTAGTACACCGTGGTATCTCTTTGGGTACCAAGAAGGGAGCAAGTGAAAATATTAGAGGGTATTATTAACAGTCCGTTTTTGACTACTGGTAAAAGGTTAACCTATCACCTACCCACGGACTAAAGCCTTACAGCACGAAGCATCCTCCCATTAGGCATTTCAAGCATTTAGGACTGCATGCCGTGGTCTCCGCTGCGTCGCGTTCTTCGCGTTACTTGTACCAAGGCGTCAGAAATATTGAAATATTGCGAGCCTATGCTACACGATCGCCCTCCCCTCCCGTCCCCAGCGTTCTGTTGCTGTGTTATTCTAACCCCCTTGCGAGTACCATCACCCCCCCTCCCCCGATTTTGGATATTAACTTCTTGGATTTAGACTGGGATATACTTCGTTCGTTGGAGTGGCCAACAACAGCCAAGAGCGGAAGAGCCATGCTACTGTGACGTAGGGTGCGGCACGTACTCATTGCACGAATAGCCGTAGTCGTATGGCCATATATAGACCCTCGCATCCCTACAATGCCGAGACGGAGAGCACGTCGGATATTGACCGGCCAGGCAGGCATCTCGCGTGCATAAAGCGCGAAGCGCCGTCAGGTGTTCGGCGAGTCGCATGAAAGATGAGCTGGGTCTTCCTGTAGGAGTGACCAACAACAGCCAGGAGCAGAAGAGCCATTGTTAAGGTACGGGGGTACCTATAATAATAAACAATTTATCTCAGGTTATTCACCTGATGAGCTCTGCAATACCTCCCCCCCAAACTCCATGTTTTAAAAAACACTTTTAATACCAGCGCCACCACCCTCCCGATGAACTAACGAATTATCATCATGCGGGTAAGTACGGGCGACATTATTAGCTGTCCAGCGAATCACTGATGCAGCACCGCCCGTCAGCCCGCAAATGTGTTGGGCAGCTGTTATCATGGGCAATAAAATGGATGTCGGTGAATACATGCATGCGTTGCTATAACCAGGGCAATACCATAACATTGCGTCGTAGTAAGATGAACAGCGGTGAACGCATGCCCCTCTACAAACTTCGAAAAATACTACTTCGAAGTATTAGTTCAATACAAGTACTTGTAACAATAACAACAATATACCTGGCACAAGGTATAGTCTATGCAGTTCAACAAGCCCACAACAATCGAACTGGTACTTTAGCAACAGGGTGCGTATGTGTACTGTAGCAGTAGGGTGAAGGGTGCATACTCTGAGGTACCCGGGTATCAACCCTGAGTGCTTTGCTCATACTCAGGTAGGTACCCACCGGGTACCAGAGTATATACTATTCCGGGGTACTCAGGTACCAACCACGGCGGGATGTTTAGGTCATGCTTCTAAGTCAGGTAGTCTAAGATATATACTCTGTGGGGTAACCGGGTACCAACCCTGATGTTTTGGTCATACTCAGGTGGATACCCACCGGGTACCAGAGTAGACTATACCAGGCACCAATCACGGCTGTTCTGTCATACTTATGAAGTCGATATATACTCTGGGGCAACCGGTACCAACCCTGACTGTTTTGGCCATACTCAGGTAGGTACCCACCGGGTACACCAGAGGATCTACTCTCGCTCCTACTCGACACTAAACATGCCCTTAGCACAATAGACTATAGGTCTGTACTCGTAGGCGTCCGTTGCGCCGGCCATGACGTATAACGGGTCACTGACGTTTTACATAGCGGGCGCCGTATCAGATATGCCTGCCAATAGTAAACTACGCCTTATAACAGTACTCATACAGTACCTGGTATAATTACAACATCACATCGAGTCGTTGCACACCAACAAGGCAGTGACGCCCGGGCCCGTCGCGCGACTGGACAGGTCACATCACAAAAGCAGCCAACCGGAAGGGCCACTGGACTGATGCCACACCGACCACACTAAATGTTAGTTAAACTTTTGATGTTTCGTGTCCTTGGATATTGGATCTTAGGATCCAGTCTCCCCATATCTTTGCTTGTGTTGCCTTTTGGTTGACTCTTGCGTTCTGCCCCCTCTCTTTCTCTATATCGCTCTCTCTGATCTCTGTCTGTCTGTGCATCGCATCCCCCACCGCACCGCGTCGAGCTTGCACACACAGAGCAGAAAGCTAGACGGGAACCACTCAGCAGTAGGTCTTTGGTTATCGACAAGGCAGCCACAGCAGTAGTAGTAGTAGCAGCAGCGCTCCCAGCTCTCCCACCGCCACCCCTTTTCTTCGAAGATGAAGGCACCACCGTTCTTTACGCTGGGCACTGTTTTCCTTGGGGTAGCAACATCGGCGCTCGGCTTCCTGAGAGGCACCAGCGCTGAGCAGGAAGCAGGAGGAGGTGAAGAGAGATTTGGACGTCACCACCCGAGGCACACGTTCTACTGCGAGCACTCCGCCACCGGCGACTCAGTGGACCAGGTCTTGTCAGGACACATAACTATTTTCCGTCCGATCGTCTGCGAGACTACCCAGGTACGCGTTCGGTGCTCATTGCGTGGGTGTTGGGTGGGTCTTGTTGCCTTTCTTTTGGGGGAACCATGGCGACAGGCAAAAAATGATGCCATTGCGTATTATACAGTCCAGAGCATCGCACGGGCTGGAGTGAGGGTACAGACAGGGGGGGTGTCCGGGGTGCAACGTCGGTGCTACATGCACGCCGCCTGCCTGATGATTTACTTGCTATAGCACTGCTTCACGCTTTGCATTTCCTACCAGTATAGGTGGCAGCTGGTAAGAGACCGCCCTTACCTTTCGCTTCCGCGTCGCTTATACCTGTGGGTGTCTCCGTGCTGTGCGTTACGGTTGGTGTTTTATATCGTATCGGAAGTTCCGATGTATCGGAAATCCTATCGAACATCGAATGGAAACAACATCGTCCCGATATCCGGGTTGAACGCCGTGCTTCTTACATCATGTCGGGGCGGGGATGGCGCTCTGCTGCTTCCGTCCCCTCCACCCCTATTGAGAGGGTGTCAAGGTGAATAGTGGTAGTTGGGCGTGAGGTGTGAGAAGAAGGCAAACATACGTGCTCCTTCGGCAGTACCATTACCCTGTTCGTTTCGTGCGTACCGGTATGTTATTCCTCGCATGCTGTTTATCGTATCGGAATGGGACTTTTTAGCATTCGATCGATCCGATCCGATATCGGATTGTTTAGTGGATATCGGGTGTTTGACGTCCGTATCGTATCGGAATCGAGTATCGTTCCGATACGACGAACTACTTTTGTCGACCTAAACAACTACTCTAAATAGACTAGACTATGAGGTCGCATGGCATCTCGGCCACACGAAGCAGCCACAGCCCGGGCTACTATGTGCAGTGTAGAGGGGTAGAAGGTAGAAGATGTACCCGAAGTCCGAAGCATGGACGCGTGATACGCGTAACACGTACCTGGTATACAGAAGTATGCCTCGCGTTCGGAGTCCGCGCGCCGCAATTGGCTCTGGCAAAAATAGCTGTTCGCGGAGATTTGAAAATAGCAAGCCCTTCGTCGGAAAAGCTTCCAAGCCCACGTACTGGAAACCCCTATTTTTGTTGTGTTGTGTTTGAGTTCGCCGAGGGTGCTACTAAAGGTAATGCAGGGCTCGCAATGCAGCAGCTGCAGCGTGTGCAATGTCTGGTATCTCAGCATTTCATAGCAGGGATTCGCTTGTGGAGTGCTGGTAGTGGTGGTGGTGATGGTGGCGATGCAGGCTTTATACCTACGAACAGGCTTTGTTCGCTTGCTGTATCCCTGGTGCATAAAAAGGGAGGCTACGATACCAAGTGACCGTTCACATCGGTCCAATGAACCCCTTCCGCTGGCCTGTGCTTCCTGCCGTCGGTGCGGCTGCATCCAGCATGACACCTGCCTGACGCGGTAAGTGAGCAGCGGAGAAACAGGTGCAAGGTGCAAGAAGACATTTTTACATTTTTGCTCTACTGTTTGCACGCCCCGAAAGGGAGGGGATGGTAGTGTTCCACCCCCCCCAGGTGCTGGTTTCAAGATAAGATTTGCGGTTGCAGTTCTCGGGTGCTTTTCGCAGTTTTTTCGTCTAATTTCGTACGAACGGGCGACGGCGTGTTTTGTTGTTCTTAGCCGTACCATAATAAGCGTCATACTGTCCGAAGCGCAACGTATTAAGGAGGGGTACCACACGCGAGCAGCACGATCATGTGACATGTTACACTTTCTTGTACTGCTGCACGTTTTTCTTGTAATAGGCGGATGGCAAGACTAGGCAAGACACTTACTTGTCGCTGTTTAGGTCGCGATATCCACGTTCCAAGTGATTGCCCCCGTCTCTACGTTTCTACGTGATTATTACGGCTTCCTCACGCACAGTACTCGTAACACATCATATCGTGCTGCTGTTGACAGTTGTTGTGTCCGCGTTTTCTTGACAAGATAAATGAGATGGTATCGCGGGTGAGCTGGTGGGTGAACCGACCACTTATCACTAGGGCTGTGAGTTGTCTGGAGTTCCCGGCTACGAGGTAGCTGCTAATTGTTGGTTGGCTGGCCAGGGCTGGCGACTATTAATAACTGACTTAGTCGACTCCCTGGTAGTTGACTGGCGCCAGCCAACCAGTCGGCTAAACCCGCTGCAGCCGCCCCCGGCGGGCCGGTCAGACGCGCATCCGGAGGCAAAAATTGCGGTATTTGACTTGATTTTGCACTAGAAAGAAGTTGATAAAACGGACAAGTGTATCTCTTGTTTTGATCACGAAACAGATGCATTCTAAAGCTCGTCTCAATTCACCGATTTTTGAAGGGATGTACCGCAAGTATGAACTTTTGCTTTTTATGCCCGGTTTGGGGGTCTCTCACTGGTGCTACCTCTGTGTCGTAACGGTACAAACTCGTGCGGCAGGCAGTAGCACACCACCAGTAAAGACAGAGCACAATATTGACTTCCTACACCAGGAGCATAGAGAAACATGGTACATGGATCATTGGCTGCCGGCAATCCAAGAACGGTTCATAGTTGAGTTAAATAGAAACGACATATAACATGTCATACCCTCACTGGTATTGGAGGAGTTACCAACACACCGAGCCAACATGTACCCTACGAGCTGTCGTTTCTGAGCCCGCACACAAAATGCCCAGGAAAAGCGTAGACGAAGCGAAATAGGAAATCCGAAGGCAACACCGGTGAGCCCACCCAGCGGTGGACCAACCCACGGCACGATTCGATACGGGTACACCCACGCAACTATTTTGCGTGAGGGCTGCGTTGCACTTCTTGTGTACTTGTACAAAAATGCAGAACCCCGCAAATCTCCCCGCATCAAACTGCGCACCCCTGTGCAGCGTGGCAGTGCTAGATGTCGCCGGGAAGGGGAGTGATAATCTCGCAGACATAGGCGGAATCTAAACCTCGCCCACGGGGACGTATAAGAACCATCCCCGGATTTCCACCGTCGTATTACGGTTCGCTGTGTTTGAAAACTTGGTGCTGGCTGCTGGCTGCTGCTGCTGGCTGCTGCTGTGCCTGTAGCTTAAAACTAGCACTAAACTACCGTTTAGTTTATATCGTATGCTTGCTCATCTAAAGTTTCCAGATCTCACGGTTGATATACAGCCAGCCGTGGTTCCCTCAATGACGGAAGTTGTGGGCTGAAGTTGTACTGTAAATGGGTGCCGAAAGCTAGCTGTAAGGCAGCTATTTGGCACGTGTTCCTCTTTTCCTCCACACGTACATTATGCACTGCTGTTGTCTATACTGCTGTTGTGGGTAGGTTGTGTAATATTCAAGTTTTAGACTACACTGCTGTGGGTGCGCTTGCACATTGTCCTGTTATAGTTCCTGGATACAACAGGCACGTCAGACTGACACTATTCTTGGGCACCTACGGAGAGCAAGCGTGGGATATTCTTCCCTCTGCGGGTGTGTGATGTGTGTAGGCTGCACTACTGCTTGCTGTGTACTTACTGTACATGTACACATGTATGTATGCTTATGTACTGCGTGCTGCATGCATGCAGCGGTCGCGGTGTCCACAGCACGTGCAAATCGTCCTCGATTTCGACGATTTCTCACTCGTAGGGGCTGAAGTCCGGCCTTCAGTGTGTGGGGTATGTAGTCTAGGTGTGATATTGCTGCATGTAGTGGTGGTCGTGGGGCTGTAGGAGCAACACCAGCACCTACGTTTGTGGGGCTGCACTACGTACTGCTGCTGTGGCGGCCTAAACAGCACCTGCAAATCGTCATCGATTTTGCCAATTTCTAGCTTTCAGGGGCTGAAAGTCGAGCCTTGAGTGTACAGGGGTGTCCAGGTGTCATATTGCTGCCTATCTCGGTGGCCATGGTGCTGTAGGGGCGGTGCCGGCATCCTCGTTGATGCCCGCGAATTCGCACACTGCAAACCGTAATATGACGGTGGAAACCCGGGGATGGTTCTTATATGTCCCCGTGGGCGAGGTTTAGATTCCGCCTATGTCTGCGAGATTATCACTCCCCCGCCGGGAAATACGTGCCTCGTAAAAACAAGCCTTCCTACTCTCAAGAAAACCCCAAATGAAATACGAAAATAGTTGGATAATTAGAACCGCCGTACCTAACTATAATGTGTGCAGTTGCAAGCTAATAACAAGCTGGCGACTTTTAGTCAGCCGACTCACGGCCCTAGCTAGCAAAGCACGAGTAGGGATGTGGTACTGTTCATCAACTCATTATCGCGTGTTGATTTTGTATATTTTTGGTGATTAGTTTTAAATCGCGTCATGTGCTTCATTGTTGTTGGCTAACAATTATGTGCCAGGTATTCAGTACGAATCATCGTATGTACCTGGTATCAACTACTGTGAATAATTATGAGCTTTAGTTGATTATTAGTAATAAACGTAAATCATTATTATTAATAGTCGATTATTTTGTGACAGACCAAACGCGTTTTTCGTTGGAGCTGGCGAAACAACTGCCTGCGGCGCGACCAAAAGGATGCTTCGAAAGATATAACCGTTAAAGGTCACTATTCATATTTATAATGAAGCCAAATATTGGATCTCCGCGAACCATGATGTTGACAAGTTGTGAAAAAAAACATGAAAACTGATGTCACGATTCGCGACAGAAATAGGTGATTGTTTTTTGACAACGCGACATACTGTCTGTAGAACCAATTTGCACAGTCATGAAGTGTGATTCTTTTACAGGAGGCCCCATTCGGCCAGCTGGAACCGGAATAAATGAAAAAACACGATTGCAAGCTTTGAAACTTGTGATTATTCTCGCGTCGTCGCCAGTTGACTGTGTTTGTTTTAATTAACTACTAATTAATTTTGAAATTAACCCGACTTTGGACAATTTAGTCGTGAATCAAATCAACCTGAAAACGGGTTCATGTACATACACCCCTAAACAAGACTAATATGTCATCTTGGTCCGCTCATTTCATGAGGTAGGCGATAGGCGCCACCAACAAGCAGGAGGGAGGTCCTGCGCTTTGCGCCCCCACAGCTTCGCGCCTACACTGCTGTGAACTCTGTGTGTGCTCTTCCTGGCCATCGACAGCCAGCACACACTTGCGTCCAGTGTCCGTGCCAATTCTTTATCGTATAATATGAAATAAGTAGAGTGTAGGGAGAAGGGAAAGGCACAATCATACTAAAGTATGTCTGGTGTTTTCGTGTGTCGCATGTCTTCGGCTGCCAACAGGCACATGTGCAGTGGGGGCTCCGTTTGGACTCAACGCTCTGCGTCCATCCGTCTCTTCCTTCTCCGCTCGTACGCTCACCGCAGTATGTATCCTCCACCCATCCCCGTCTCGTCTGTATCTGCACGCCGCGCGTAATTTAGGTCGTCCACGTCATGGCCGGGAAGAGCTTGACTCTGTGGTCGCACGGTGTGTTGAGTACGTCGAACGTGCACTTCGTCGTTCACAAGGACGCAACGCTGATCCTTGAATCGAAGGAGGGTATCGACCTTCGCCGCCACGAGGTACTTGCATAACAAGTTCCAGTGTTTCGTACGTGTACCAGGTAGTCGATAGTAGCATGTATTTGTTATGTGTGCGTCGTACGTACTTGGCGTATGTTTGTATGTTGTGCGTGCTAGGGTGCCTCTTTCTGGAGCAGCTATCGGTGGGGAATTTTGGTGCTACTGCATCGTAGCATTTCGATGTATGGCGTTCGCGTGTCATGTGTATGTGTTGTATGCTATGCTGTATGTGTGTATACCTATTTAGGAGGACCTACAGCCGAAAGCCTCTCGGATGTCGCCGTCCTATCTTTGCCACACGACAACGTGCATCATAGTATAACCTTCAACCACGATCACTCACAGCACACCCCAGTTTGAAGAACAGCACCAAGGGGAAACCAAAATGAAATGATGAATAAAATAACATAAGGTATACGGAAACTGGTGCACGTTGCCTACCTCCAATCTGCACCTACTGCCGACTTAACACCGATCTCTACTGCAGTATTGTAACTGCGCACTCTCGGTGTACCGGCGCGTACATACATCTACCCAAGTGTGACAGCAGTATGATGGCCTAAGCAACGAGGATTGAAATACCGTCACTCATAACTCACAAACAGCTATTTTAAGGAGATGAAGCAAAGAAAGAACCCGCGGAACTAAGATCTGCCTGGCGGGCAAACAGCAAGAGCCCTTGACGCGACCTTGTCTTTCTTTTTGATGTACCCCACTGACACTGCGTTGTTATTTGTTGTTGTATTACTTGGAGCTTTTTCGGGGTCTTGCTCGTACATTCTTGTTTTCATGGAGGTAGATGGGAGCGCCCATGGCAGTACATGGAAGCTTCCATGGAAGATATTTCCGTGGACGTAGTGTAATCTCCCATGGAAGTAATGGAAGCTTCGATGGAAGCAGTTTCCATGGACGTAGGGAAAGCAGGTTCCACTCATTCCATGTTATTTCATGGGACCTAAACCTTCCGTGACAGCAGTAGTAGTGAAAGCTTCCACGTGAATAGAGGACGCTTCCATAGATAGTGGAGTGGAATCTTCCATGGAATCGTAGAAGCTTCCGTAGTGGAATCTTCCATGGAATCGTAGAAGCTTCCATAGTGGAAACTTCCATGGGATCTTCCATCTACTTCTACGATGAACAAAAAATGTGAAAGACCGTTTGTTATTCACCAACAACCTCGCCCAGCAAACGATGTGCACAGGTTATATATATATATATATATATATATTTTTTGCACACTTTCACTTTCCAGCTTCTGGACAAGCCGTGGTCACAGGTGCCATCCCTTCTCCTCCCCGGTTCTTGCCTTCAATTTTTTTTTATCGCGCATAGGTTTCAGCAATCCCACTGCTCGTCGATTATTCATCGAGTGTTGCTAACTCACGCTCTCGCGCTTTCCGCAAGTCAATTTGTACACAAGAAAAAGTCCCAACGAATTTATACGAGTATGCACTCGGCGGGGCTTGAACTCACGAAACTGACCTATACCAGGCTCGAGGATAACCTGATACGCCACCGGGGCGACCGGTATAGGGTATGTACATGACCCAGGGTACAGCAGTAGTCTAATATGATAAAAGCCGGTATTCATACTGCAGTACCTGGTAAACATCAACAGAGTGTAGAACATTCTGATGTTGTGTGTAACCATGTAACCCCTCCCGCGACCCCGGCGTACGTACGTGCGTATTATTTCCTACATTCTCTCGCTGCATTTCAGTCCTCTTCGCGGGCTCTGATCATGGTCGCAGGGAAGGTGGTCATCAACTGGCCGACTCGGTTGGTCAGCTTGTTCGACGAGGCCGCAATCAACGTAAGTCATTAGTCTCGTAAGTATGAGGCTATAGTTCTTGCCAACAGCAGAGTATTTTCGCTTGTATTGAGGGTTTACTGCTCTGCTTGTTGTGGTCTAGCGGTAGAGTATCTATCATCTTTGCTTTGCGATCGCGCTGGGGTTCTATCCTCGACTGGTGTAGTTGTGCAGTTGTGTATTATATATCCTTGTACCCATTTTTTCTGAGTCTTCTTCCGTCGCCAAAAAGAGTGCGAAAACGCGAATTGGCCTAAAGAAGTAGGATGTATATCGGCGAGCATGAGGGAATGCTGAATGAACCGTATGCGTATGCATGCGTGATAGAAACGATGACAAGTTTCGGGGGGCGGGAGGGGTGAGAGAAGATACCTACGTGGCTTGTCTAGAAAGCCGTTCAGGGCAAACCTCCCGCTAGTTGTAGTATGAGGGTATGAAATTGATGAGTAAAATGTGATGGCAGATCGATGTTTGTTCTGTATAAGCGAACTTTTCACGCAATGAAGTACCAGATTTGTATATGTCGTAGGTCGACGTCAATCCTGTAGGCCTGCACCACCGATTGTTGACCAGGTTACTTGGGATTAGACTTAAGTAAGGTTCAGTCGCAAGTGGGCCACGAAAGGAGCTACAGTATGATGCCAATAGACTTGTACAGCAGTAGGCCTCGTTGCTTGAACCCCCTGCGATAGGGTTTCTTGTTCTGCTTGTTGCTGTGTACGATGAGTGATGGGCGGTTTCAAAGTTCATGCTGCACATGGTGCTATTTATACCAAACATGGCTGATTCATGCCCCGAGTGGGCCAAACACTCATGCCCCGAGTGGGCCAAGCACCGCTCCGCTGCTCGCTGGCCGTAGTGGCTACCTACATGTACCTAGACGTGGCACTTTCGGGCCGGGTCGTATTTTATACCAGGTACTGCTCGTTCGTGACACGTACTGCAATGTTAGAGGATTATCGCCTATTTGTACACCTCGTCCGTGACCCGTACACTACTATCGTAGAGGATTATCGCCTATTTGTACAGCTCGTCCGTGACCCGTACACTACTATCGTAGAGGATTATCGCCTATTTTCCCTGAGGAACCCGTTTCCAACTCCTGGAATTATCCCAGTCAAACTCCAAGTGTTTTATCCCGATGTGAGAAGCGCGGTGCTAAAAGGGTTAAGGACCTCTATATGCTACATACCCCCCACCCCAACCGCTGACTTTTGCACAGTTGTAAGCTACTGGTAAGTCCGATACGCCAATAATCGCATGGGCTACTAATAGTTCTCTCACTACTAAAAATGGTACGATTTGACGCTTGTTACGATCGGGGTATACCAGGTATAGTATAATAGTATAGTACCTGGTAGTATAATACTTCAAAGTAGTATACTACATAGCACTTTTGGGCTAAAACGCTTTCTGAATGACTGGGCTCCTCATATAGACTCGTATAGACTAGAATAGACGAAACAAATACCTGCTGTCCTCGTTGGACTCCTACAATAATACCGTAAACGGTACCAGTCGTTGTGTACCTATTAATAGGCTATGAGACTGGTTGCATCGAGTTGCTCTTCCGGATTTGGTCAGAGTCTAGTTTCTGGGTTGCTGTGTATGGATATTAGAGCTCCTGAGGTGAGAAGCCTGGGGAAATGTTGGGGCACCCCTACAGTACTACAAGGTTCCGCTCCGGGAAGTGCCTAGGGGAGTGGCGCAAGGACACATTATTATCACTACCGGACGCAATGAACATTTGTTATTGTTGTACATACGGAGTACAAAAAAGAGTTGCCCGGAAAAATAACGAATTCGCATTTTACCCGCAGTGCTTCTTCTTGGGCGTACTCAATAGCAGCACTTTCAGCACTTGTTGGGTACTCGATATAGACGTGCCGACGACCGATCTATTGTTGAGAAAATACACACGACACCACTTGACAACACACAGAACCTTTACACCCGTACGAGTATGATATGTATGATATGTATGACTTCGAGAAGAGCGTCACACTTGGAACTCCAGCTTAGGGACCGCTAGGAAGCGAGAAGGGGCACGTGTAGTGTGCGATGCGGCTTACTGTAGAATATTATGTAAAGAGCACGTAGTATTGAGAACGAGGGAGCAAGAGGACAATACGTGACAGGTTAGGCTATGACAAAAGCAACTCGACGCCGTGAAGAGAGGATAAATTTTTGTCCGTGGGGTATTCCTCCACTCCACTACAAAAGTGACTGGAGCCTGTCCTGTGACCATGTACTTGATTATGCGAGTTAGCGTGAGAACAACAACAACGGCACGCGCACATGGTCCTACCTTTAGCGTTTTGCTCTCCGCATGCTGCCTGCTGTCTGTCATCTGCGATCTTCGCAAAAAAAAACAGAAAAAATACTCGTTAAAAAACTGCCTCTGTGGACGAACTTGTGTAAGGATGGGTTGGTATCTAAATTATTACTACTGTATTACAAAGGTCCCTATGTTTCCGCATCGGTGGACACGCGCACCCAGAGCGGCAGCACAGCAGAAACGTGCGGTATGGTGGGGTGACAAATTATGACAGGCTCCGACACAAGCAACTCGCCGCAGCATAGCGAGGACAGGCCACGCGCACATAAATTGTGTTGCCTACCGCTGCTGCTGTGTGGCAGGGTTGTAGCGTTGTGCTCTCCGCATGTTGTCTGCTGTCTGTCATCTGCGATCTTACATAGACGGTGTTGCCCACCGCTGCTGCTGCTCTGCGGCAGAATTGTAGCGTTGTGCTCTCTTGGTATGGTACGATATCATATACCTGGTACGAAGGATACCAACATGAACATGAATCTAAGGACCGTTTGAGTACTAATATTATATTCAAGCGATCCTTACACCTTACGCCGGCATGTCACTGAAGCAGCAGCAGCAGCGAGAGGTAGTGGCGTATAGGCGGGTAGAGCATCGCAGGCTCCGATCAAAGCAAACACCTACTACAGCAGCAGCCACACGCGCATAGAGTTGCAGGCTGCTGCCGCTGCTGCTGCTGCTAGGGGGCTGGACTGCTGCTGGGCGGCAGGATCGTAGCGTGGTGCTCTGCGCAACAATAGGGAAAGGTACGTGTACCCCTCTTCGAGCAGAAAAACGCGGTTTGCATCAAAATCTTACGTGGGTACACGAGGATAGGGGGTGCAGAAACCCAATCCCCGGGAATGTTGCGGAAACCCGGGGAGTTGCCTTACGTGTACCAAAGGCCAAAAAAGTTCAAAAGGCTTGCCACGTGCGACACACTGCACGGATCGCGCCCAAACCTCCGGCAACGAGACCCCAACGGTCGAATTGTGCCCACCCCCCCTAACGATTTGGAAAAAGATGCGAGCACGAAGAGATGTCCCCGAAGAAGAAAAAAAATGACAATTCGACGTATACATATTTAGCAGCATGCGTGATTCGTTGTAACTACAAGGGCTCCGCTCCGCGGGCGGCTGGCGCCGCCCGCTACGCTCGCGCAAGGAAGAGTACAACTAAATGTAAAGGGGGAAGAAAGAAGAGGCCCATGATTTGGGGCATCTAGCGATTTGATAGTGCCAAGAGCTGCTTTATACGCAGAGGTGATTGCCCTGTGCTGTGTTATGTGTGCTTGTTGGCGATGTCACGTTCTAATCGTCGGTATAGGTGTAATTTTGGGGGGGGGGGAAGGGAGGACCGAGAGGGGACAATCAAATAAAGAAAGCGAAACAAAGGCGAGTACACACGTACATACATTCCGGTCGGTACCGGGTATCGGATGATACCTGGTACTGCTTTATATTCGAAAGAAAGCACAGCACCGCAGGGCAAGGCACGGCACCGTACGGCACCGCACGGTGCTGCGCTGCTGAGCTATAGCTGGGCTGAGCCGAGCTGTGAGCGCATTTTTGTTGTGATTCAACATATGGTACCTGGTACGTACAGCTGTAGTACCGGTGGTATGACACTTGGAATGATACTTGGCATGTATGCAGGAAAAGTACAGCAAAAAGCACGCAGCATGGCACAGCATGGCACAGCAGTAGTACCGCTCCGCACGGCGCTGCGCTGCTGAGCTAGCGCTGCGGCTCGCTCTGCTGAGCGGAGCCGAGTTGATGATGCGCCAAGCTACACCAAGATGGGACTTCTGGTATGGCATAAACTCACTACGGCACAGCACTACACAGCACCGCACAACACCACACAGCATTCCACAGCAGTACCGCACCGCACGGCAGGGCACGCCAGGGAACGGCACTGCACGGCGCTGCGCTGCTGAGCTAGCGCTGCTGTGTGCCACTGGGCGGAGCTAAGCTGATGATGTGATGAGCCAACGTGAGATCAATAGGATGGGACCTCTTCTGGTACATGATGAAGGCTATGTGCAACTACAAAAGAAACGCAAAGAAATCGAAGAAAAGCTGGACCGTTCCGCAAGTAACGAGAGGAGGCGGTGTCCAGGTAATAGGTGGTATTCCCAAGAAACAGGACTTTTAAACTTAAGGGAAAGCAAAACGTTCAACTTCCCGAAAAATACTGTTAGAAAACTTGAATTTAAAAAAAAAAAAAAAAAAAAAAAATCGCTGACAAGCGCTGTTTCAGGCATCCGAGCCCGCTCAGCCGTCCGGAGAGGAGAATGTCTTGAAGTTAGTGTGGAAAGCGAAAAGCAATGGAGGCCTCTCAGGGCCTCTCAGGAGATCGATTTTTGTAAGTAGTTGTACGTAAGTATGTTTATGTTGGATACAAAGCTGTTGGGTATCATATCATAGCTCCTCAATCAAGGACCTCCGCCAATGACTGAAGCTTTGGGCTCACGATATCACCCCCTACTTGCCGTTGCGCGGCTCTCGTGTCACCAGCATAAAACGGACAACGAATGACACTTGATAAACTCGCACGCACTCGCCTCCTGCTGCTGTTTCTGCTGCTGCTGCTGCTGCTGCTGCTGCCGCTGCGGTCGTTGTGGTTATATTTGCTCTTGTGGCGTGCTGCTGATATTGCACGGCAGGAGGACACGTTTCGCATCGTCCGCTTGGTGGACAACGGCAAGATATGGTCTCAGCTTCAGATCAGGCACTCTCCAACCTCGATCGTGTCCGAAAACACGATCACTGACTCGCCAAAGGTATGTACATGTACATATCATAGTAGGTGTCATCCATAGCTTGTTGTGTGTATGTATACGAATTACAAGGTTCCCCTGCGGGATGTAGCTTCCTTGAAATCCGGGGGGTGTCGCAAGTTGAAGGGGGGGGACACAGGCGTTCCTACGTTTGAGCTATAAATAACAGGTACCAGGTATAGCATTAAATCAACTTTTGAAAGCTGTAGAAAAATCGATTACGAAGCCACCGTGCTAGTAACCAGGCAGGTAGCACCAACCAGCGCAAACGTGTTCATAGTTTAGTCTATGTAGATGTATGTGTTTGTTCGTAGCAACGATATTGCGCGTCACAGGTATCATACAGTGGGAATATCGACCGCCACCGTCGCTCCACTATAGTAACAGCGATGTGAAATGATAATGCTTCAATTCGGTATGTTTTTTGTTTTGCCAGTTTCGTGTCAAAGACTTGATTACCTTATTAATATATACGGCCGGCTGGCGGGCGTATCGGTGCCTGAGGTTTTTCTAGGTTTGGTATGGCCATTCTGGCACATTTAGATGTTTTTAGCTCGGCTTGATTCTCGATCTCACAGCTGGAGTGCAATTTGATACCAGGTATGTAGTTAACACTCGGTTCGCGGTATTCATTATCTCGTGCTCGTGACGCTCCCCGTCTTGGGGTGCATGTTGTCCTGTAGACAGGCCTCTTGAGGCGGCCAGTGTTGCTCGGAATTCTGCCACCAGTTGCCCTCTTGCGCACGACATGCAATCATGTTGCAGTTTGGCACATAAGGCTTGAACACGGCTTTGTCATACCTGGTAAGTATGTACAGGCCAGAACTCTGGTTCCACCCTGCTTCTCTTTCCCTGTTTTATGTTTCTCCCCGCTTTTTTTACAACCGCCCTCATTTTTGCAGTACGCGTACGTGTGGAAAATGACCCGCCTCCCAGTGCAAGACGTGGACGTTCACGAACCGATTAATTCTTCCACCATGCCCACCTCCACCACCTCCACCATCTCCACCCCCAATGACTGGGACGACAATGAGGAGGACGTATTTGGCGAGGACGGTGAATCGGCCGTCGTGGATGAGGCGACATGCTCCCCCGCCCCCACGACCCCGACCACCGATCGAGACGACACTGCCGTGCCTTTCCCCCCCCGCAACGAATCCCCCGAGGGTGACGTGACCGAGCAATTGGTGTGCGATGACTTGAAGGGGGAGAACGAGGGCGAGGAGGAGAACGAGGTGGAGAAAGAGAACGGGGGAGAGGAAGAGGAGAATAATGAGAAGGACGAGAAGGAGGACGAAAAGGGGAAGGAGGGCGAGGAGAGCCAGGAGGAGCAAGATGGGGAGGTCCGCCGCTGCGAAGAACATGTGGTGTCACCGCTGTGCGTGTACGATGTGCTTCTTCGCGGCAAGGTCACATCAGCAAGCGGAAGGCCCGAGGTGTGCCCCGCCACTGACGAGGCGGTGATGTTCGACCACTTCGAACCAGGCACCCTTCTTTACACAGCAGAACAAGAGATCGGCCAGTCGATGTCCGAGGACGAGGAGGAGGAGGAGGGCGAGAAGGACAATGAGAACGAGGACGCGGAGAAGGAGGAGGAGGAGGACGAGGACGCGGACAAGAAGGACGAGGAGGAGGGTGAGAAGAAGGAGGACGAGGACGCGGAGAAGAAGGACGAGAAGGAGAAGGAGGGGGGGGGGGGAGGGGAAGGAGGGGGGAGGGGAGGAAGAGGAGCGGGGGAATGGGGGGGAGAAGGAGGAAGAGGATGAGGGCCACCGTTTCGGCAAAATTAAGGATGCCCCCCTCAAAGTGGGCGATGTTCTTCGCGGGAAGCTTGTGTCAGCAAGCAGAAACTCCGCGGTGTGGCCCGCCGCCGACGGGGCATTGATGTTTGGACGCTTCGTGCCTTCGGACAAGAACGAGGACGTGCACATCTTCGATGAGCACGGAGAACCGAGGGAGGCGACGGGGATGGCGAAGGTCCAAGTTCTTTTGGGGGTCAATGGCCGCCAGCTCAGGAAGGCGATGAGCCTGCGGAGGAGGGTGGAAGAGGAGAAGGGAAATGGGAAGGGGACGGAGGAAGGGACGGAGGATGCCAAGGGCGAGTCTTTCTTCGGATGGCTGCCCTGGAGCGGACGCGCTCAGCGAGAGCTGCAAACAGCTCGCGAGAACGCGGGACAGGTGGACGTCTCGGTAAACAACAAGGCGTGCATCGTGAGTCAGTGGAAGTTTCGTTACGCTGCTGTACATCTGTACATAGTAGTCGGGGTAGAATTGTATTTGTAGTAGATGTGCATGCGGTACTGGCAGCATCGATTGTGTACATCGCACCCCTTAGTGGTATACGAAGTCTAGACTGCCGTGGTGTCGCCACGAAATACGTGTGCACAATGCTTACTGGTCTCACGGTATCGCAAAATCTGCATTGCCTACGATATGTACGATACCCACGCGACACAAGCCATGGAGCAATCCATGTGCTAGTGCTAGTCGTGTTCGTATTCACACTAGCAGGTATTCACCAATATCAACCAGCGTGACGTGCTACGGATAATCAATCGCGCAAAGACATGAACAACAGATAAGCTCCACCTCCATCCATCCAACGATCCTCGCATCCGTCCATGTATCCATCCTCGGAAGAAAAAGGCACCCAAAACCAAATGTCCTTCACCGAGTGTGCCCCATTTTCTCCTCGTCTCTCCCCTCCTCTTTTCCCCCCCTCCCTACCCCTTCCCTGCTGGCCAACTATGTTATCGCAGAAGGTCACGGTGGACGGAACGCCCGTGCTGGCTAGGTCGGGAAGGTTTCAATGGGAATTCATGAACCGGGTTTTACAGAGGAGGCCTCGAGATGCGGGTTATGAGGTACACCTTGCTGACGACGACGCCGGACTCGAGGTTCAACTTCGGGGCAGATACGTGTGGGGCATTCGTGTGGGTGACGAGGGGATGGGCAAGCAAGCTGGAGGATTGAATGCAGGGGGTGATAACGCCGAAGGCGATGGCCGTGGAGGGAGAACAATCTGGGGGGTTTCCGCCTCAGACTGGATGGGAGATTTGTAATCTTCTTGTTTCTTTGTTCTCTGTGGTAGTCGTTGTCGTCGTCGTTGGTGCCGTAAGCCCGTTAGATACAGCACTAGTACAGCTGCATCCACGTTTTTTTTTGGGGGGGGGAATTACTTGGTTTCTTTGTGTGGGATATGTTTTGCAGTGTTGCCGTGAAATAGTTACCTCGCGTAGTGAGCAGCGCGTGTGGCATCACGCGTCGCCGCGAGGAGAAGGTTATGAATAGTTAGGCTGATCCCTGGGAGTATGGCGGCACGTCTGGTTGTTCGTTTGGAGTGGATGTTTGGGGGGCACTTGGGCAGGTCGATGGGGGGGGGGTCGGGGGCAGGGCTGGCTGAGCAGAAATCGTCGCAAGAGGTGGGGGAGGAGGTCTTCGAGCAGAAACGGAATTTGAAATTCGCACGCGGTGTCTTTTTCTTGAAGCTGTTATACGGACCTTTCGTCCTTCCCGGGTGAAGGGTTTTGCTTTTGGTACGCAGGTAATTAGCCTTGTTGTCTTGGGTCGATTTGAGTCGCCCCTTGACACAGGGGGTAGGCTATGCTGAACTCTCCAATTGCGTGGTCGCGGGGGAGGGGGTGAGCATGTTCAGAGAAAATGCGCTGGATAGTCTACTATCGAACCAGCCATGTTGTATCGAAAGACTGGTTGCTGGGAGCTCTGTCGTCGACCTTGGATACAGCAGCGCAAAGGCACGCGTAGCACGGTCGAGGGGGGTTCGTGTTTGGCACAAGGTGACGCATGGCCTGCGTGCGTGCGTGCGACCAGTCTAGGTTTCTGCTACGGTACCTGTGCGTGCTCTTTCACGGTGCGTGCGGCCTGTGGGTGTTGTTTCACGGTAGCTTGAGCAGAATGCGGGTTTTATTTTACGCGGTACCATGGTCGGGGTGTTCCGACATTCGTACTTGGCGCAAACACCCTGTACCGTCCGTTGCTCTGTTGCTCTTGTCACCCTCTACTATTAATAGTAGTGTAGTAGTTGTTCGCTCCCGAGGGCTGGCAAGTTGAAGCGGTTCTGGCAGCCCACGTCGTTAGGTGGAAGTAAAACTGACCCAACAACTTGGACGTGGTGCAAGGTTCTTTGTATCTGATGTCGACATGGGGGGGGGTGGGGGGGGCTAACTAATAATAAAACTGCACACCACGGGACCAATAACAGGTCAAGCTCTGCGTTGTCTGCTCTGTGCGTGCGTATGGAGCGACGTGACCAAGTCCCAGCTCATCTCGCATGAGTTTTAGAATCGGTCGGCGAGCTTCTGGACAAACCGTAATCGTGCGTGCATCCCCTTCCACCCGGTGTATGCGTGCGTGCCTTGGCCTTTATCTTCAGCACTTACTTCCACTGCACACTACATATTTATTTTTTTTCGTATTTTGGTTCGGGCGCGACCAGCCAATATTTTAAGCTATGACAGCTGCAAAACAGTTCCAACTCTATTTCCAAGTAGTTAATCCTCCAAATATTTCCTCGCTGACGTTACGCAAGCATGGTATATATCAGGGACAGGGTACAGGGTAGGGACTACAATCCCCCCCCTTCCGTGATGTGTAGCCTAATGATTACTGCAAGGCAAGTGACAAATGAGTAACCCCCCCCAACCCCTCGTCCGTGACCCTTCCCGCTATATTTAACCAAGGCGATAAACACCGTGATTAGTTGCATGGGCAAGGGAATGGGAATCTATCTGTCGGCAAACGTGAGATGGACAGCGCTGTAGTAGTACACCGTGGTATCTCTTTGGGTACCAACAAGGGAGCAAGTGAAAATATTAGAGGGTATTATTAACAGTCCGTTTTTGACTACTGGTAAAAGGTTAACCTATCACCTACCCACAGACTAAAGCCTTACAGCACGAAGCATCCTCCCATTAGGCATTTCAAGCATTTAGGACTGCATGCCGTGGTCTCTGCTGCGTCGCCTTCTTTGCGTTACTTGTACCAAGGCGTCAGAAATATTGAAATATTGCGAGCCTATGATACACGATCGCCCTCCCCTCCCGTCCCCAGCGTTCTGTTGCTGTGTTATTCTAACCCCCTTGCGAGTACCATCACCCCCCCTCCCCCGATTATGGATATTAACTACTTGGATTTAGACTGGGATATACTTTGTTCGTTGGAGTGGCCAACAACAGCCAAGAGCGGAAGAGCCATGCTACTGTGACGTAGGGTGCGGCACGTACTCATTGCACGAATAGCCGTAGTCGTATGGCCATATATAGACCCTCGCATCCCTACAATGCCGAGACGGAGAGCACGTCGGATATTGACCGGCCAGGCAGGCATCTCGCGTGCATAAAGCGCGAAGCGCCGTCAGGTGTTCGGCGAGTCGCATGAAAGATGAGCTGGGTCTTCCTGTAGGAGTGACCAACAACAACAGCCAGGAGCAGAAGAGCCATTGTTAAGGTACGGGGGTACCTATAATAATAAACAATTTATCTCAGGTTATTCACCTGATGAGCTCTGCAATACCTCCCCCCCAAACTCCATGTTTTAAAAAACACTGTTAATACCAGCGCCACCACCCTCCCGATGAACTAACGAATTATCATCATGCGGGTAAGTACGGGCGACATTATTATTAGCCGTCCAGCGAATCACTGATGCAGCCACCGCCCGTCAGCCCGCAAATGTGTTGGGCAGCTGTTATCATGGGCAATAAAATGGATGTCGGTGAATACATGCATGCGTTGCTATAAGCAGGGCAATACCATAACATTGCGTCGTAAGATGAACAGCGGTGAACGCATGCCCCTCTACAAACTTCGAAAAATACTACTTCGAAGTATTAGTTCAATACAAGTACTTGTAACAATAACAATAATATACCTGGCACAAGGTATAGTCTATGCAGTTCAACAAGTCCACAACAATCGAACTGGTACTTTAGCAACAGGGTGCGTATGTGTACTGTAGCAGTAGGGTGTAGGGTGCATACTCTGAGGTACCCGGGTATCAACCCTGAGTGCTTTGCTCATACTCAGGTAGGTACCCACCGGGTACCAGAGTATATACTACTCCGGGGTACTCAGGTACCAACCACGGCTGGATGTGGTCATGCTTCTAAGTCAGGTAGTCTAAGATATATACTCTGTGGGGTAACCGGGTACCAACCCTGATGTTTTGGTCATACTCAGGTGGATACCCACCGGGTACCAGAGTAGACTATACCAGGTACCAATCACGGCTGTTCTGTCATACTTATGTAGTCGATATATACTCTGGGGCAACCGGTACCAACCCTGACTGTTTTGGCCATACTCAGGTAGGTACCCACCGGGTACACCAGAGGATCTACTCTCGCTTCTACAAGACACTAAACATGCCCTTAGCACAATAGACTATAGGTCTGTACTCATAGTAGGCGTCCGTTGCGCCGGCCATGACGTATAACGGGTCACTGACGTTTTACATAGCGGGCGCCGTATCAGATATGCCTGCCAATAGTAAACTAAGCCTTATAACAGTACTCATACAGTACCTGGTATAATTACAACATCACATCGAGTCGTTGCACACCAACAAGGCAGTGACGCCCGGGCCCGTCGCGCGACTGGACAGGTCACATCACAAAAGCAGCCAACCGGAAGGGCCACTGGACTGATGCCACACCGACCACACTAAATGTCAGTTAAACTTTTGATGTTTCGTGTCCTTGGATATTGGATCTTAGGATCCAGTCTCCCCATATCTTTGCTTGTGTTGCCTTTTGGTTGACTCTTGCGTTCTGCCCCCTCTCTTTCTCTGTATCGCTCTCTCTGATCTCTGTCTGTCTGTGCATCGCATCCCCCACCGCACCGCGTCGAGCCTGCACACACAGAGCAGAAAGCTAGACGGGAACCACTCAGCAGTAGGTCTTTGGTTATCGACAAGGCAGCCACAGCAGTAGTAGTAGCAGCAGCGCTCCCAGCTCTCCCACCGCCACCCCTTTTCTTCGAAGATGAAGGCACCACCGTTCTTTACGCTGGGCACTGTTTTCCTTGGGGTAGCAACATCGGCGCTCGGCTTCCTGAGAGGCACCAGCGCTGAGCAGGAAGCAGGAGGAGGTGAAGAGAGATTTGGACGTCACCACCCGAGGCACACGTTCTACTGCGAGCACTCCGCCACCGGCGACTCAGTGGACCAGGTCTTGTCAGGACACATAACTATTTTCCGTCCGATCGTCTGCGAGACTACCCAGGTACGCGTTCGGTGCTCATTGCGTGGGTGTTGGGTGGGTCTTGTTGCCTTTCTTTTGGGGGAACCATGGCGACAGGCAAAAAATGATGCCATTGCGTATACAGTCCAGAGCATCGCACGGGCTGGAGTGAGGGTACAGACAGGGGGGGTGTCCGGGGTGCAACGTCGGTGCTACATGCACGCCGCCTGCCTGATGATTTACTTGCTATAGCACTGCTTCACGCTTTGCATTTCCTACCAGTATAGGTGGCAGCTGGTAAGAGACCGCCCTTACCTTTCGCTTCCGCGTCGCTTATACCTGTGGGTGTCTCCGTGCTGTGCGTTACGGTTGGTGTTTTATATCGTATCGGAAGTTCCGATGTATCGGAAATCCTATCGGGGAACAACATCGTCCCGATATCCGGGTTGAACGCCGTGCTTCTTACATCATGTCGGGGCGGGGATGGCGCTCTGCTGCTGCCGTCCCCTCCACCCCTATTGAGAGGGTGTCAAGGTGAATAGTGGTAGTTGGGCGTGAGGTGTCAGAAGAAGGCAAACATACGTGCTCCTTCGGCAGTACCATTACCCTGTTCGTTTCGTGCGTACCGGTATGTTATTCCTCGCATGCTGTTTATCGTATCGGAATGGGACTTTTTAGCATTCGATCGATCCGATCCGATATCGGATTGTTTAGTGGATATCGGGTGTTTGACGTCCGCATCGTATCGGAATCGAGTATCGTTCCGATACGACGAACTACTTTTGTCGACCTAAACAATTAGTCTAGATAGTCTAGACTATGAGGTCGCATGGCATCTCGGCCACACGAAGCAGCCACAGCCCGGGCTACTATGTGCAGTGTAGAGGGGTAGAAGGTAGAAGATGTACCCGAAGTCCGAAGCATGGACGCGTGTTACGCGTAACACGTACCTGGTATACAGAAGTATGCCTCGCGTTCGGAGTCCGCGCGCCGCAACTGGCTCTGGCAAAAATAGCTGTTCGCGGAGATTTGAAAATAGCAAGCCCTTCGTCGGAAAAGCTTCCAAGCCCACGTACTGGAAACCCCTATTTTTGTTGTGTTTGAGTTCGCCGAGGGTGCTACTAAGGCAATCAATGCAGGGCTCGCAATGCAGCAGCTGCAGCGTGTGCAATGTCTGGTATCTCAGCATTTCATAGCAGGGATTCGCTTGTGGAGTGCTGGTAGTGGTGGTGGTGATGGTGGCGATGCAGGCTTTATACCTACGAACAGGCTTTGTTTGCTTGCTGTATCCCTGGTGCATAAAAAGGGCAGAGGGAGGCTACGATACCAAGTGACCATTCACATCGGTCCAATGAACCCCTTCCGCTGGCCTGTGCTTCCTGCCGTCGGTGCGGCTGCATCCATCATGACACCTGCCTGACGCGGTGAGTGAGCAGCGGAGAAACAGGTGCAAGGTGCAAAAAGACCTTTTTACATGTTTGCACTACTGTTTGCACGCCCCGAAAGGGAGGGGGTGGACGTGTTCCACCCCCCCCAGGTGCTGGTTTCAAGATAAGATTTGCTGTTGCAGTTCTCGGGTGCTTTTCGCAGTTTTTTCGTCTAATTTCGTACGAACGGGCGACGGCGTGTTTTGTTGTTCTTAGCCGTACCATAATAAGCGTCATACTGTCCGAAGCGCCACGTATTAAGGAGGGGTACCACACGCGAGCAGCACGATCATGTGGCATGTTACACTTTCTTGTACTGCTGCACGTTTTTCCCGTAATAGGCGGATGGCAAGACTAGGCAAGACACTTACTTGTCGCTGTTTAGGTCGCGATATCCACGTTCCAAGTGATTGCCCCCGTCTCTTACGTCTCTACGTTATTATTACGGCTTCCTTACGCACAGTACTCGTAACACATCATATCGTGCTGCTGTTGACAGTTGTTGTGTCCGCGTTTTCTTGACAAGATAAATGAGATGGTATCGCGGGTGAGCTGGTGGGTGAACCGACCAATTATCACTAGGGCTGTGAGTTGTCTGGAGTTCCCGGCTACGAGGTAGCTGTTAGTTGTTGGTTGGCTGGCCAGGGCTGGCGACTATTAATAACTGACTTTAGTCGACTCCCTGGTAGTTGACTGGCGCCAGCCAACCAGTCGGCTAAACCCGCTGCAGCCGCCCCCGGCGGGCCGGTCAGACGCGCATCCGGAGGCAAAAATTGCGGTATTTGACTTGATTTTACACTAAAAAGAAGTTGATAAAACGGACAAGTGTATCTCTTGTTTTGATCACGAAACAGATGCATTCAAAAGCTCGTCTCAATTCACCGATTTTTCAAGGGATGTACCGCAAGTATGAACTTTTACTTTTTATGCCCGGTTTGGGGGTCTCTCACTGGTGCTACCTCTGTGTCGTAACGGTACAAACTCGTGCGGCAGGCAGTAGCACACCACCAGTAAGGACAGAGCACAATATTGACTTCCTACACCAGGAGCATAGAGAAACATGGTACATGGATCACTGGCTGCCGGCAATCCAAGAGCGGTTCATAGTTGAGTTAAATAGAAACGACATATAACATGTCATACCCTCACTGGTATTGGAGGAGTTACCAACACACCAAGCCAACATGTACCCTACGAGCTGTCGTTTCTGAGCCCGCACACAAAATGCCCAGGAAAAGCGTAGACGAAGCGAAATAGGAAATCCGGAGGCAACACCGGTGAGCCCACCCAGCGGTGGACCAACCCACGGCACGATTCGATACGGGTACACCCACGCAACTATTTTGCGTGAGGGCTGCGTTGCACTTCTTGTGTACTTGTACAAATATGCAGAACCCCGCAAATCTCCCCGCATCAAACTGCGCACCCCTGTGCAGCGTGGCAGTGCTAGATGTCGCCGGGAAATACGTGCCTCGTAAGAAACAAGCCTTCCTACTCTCAAGAAAACCCCAAATGAAATACGAAAATAGTTGGATAATTAGCACCGCCGTACCTAACTATAATGTGTGCAGTTGCAAGCCAATAACAAGCTGGCGACTTTTAGTCAGCCGACTCACGGCCCTACCTAGCACAGCACGAGTAGGGATGTGGTACTGTACATCAACTCATTATCGCGTGTTGATTTTGTATATTTTTGTGGTGATTAGTTTTAAATCGCGTCATGTGCTTCATTGTTGTTGGCTAACAGTTATGTGCCAGTTATTCAGTACGAATCATCGTATGTACCTGGTATCAACTACTGTGAATAATTATGAGCTTTAGTTGATTATTATTAATAAACGTAAATCATTATTATTAATAGTTGATTATTTTGTGACAGACCAAACGCTTTTTTCGTTGGAGCTGGCGAAACAACTGCCTGCGGCGCGACCAAAAGGATGCTTCGAAAGATATAACCGTTAAAGGTCACTATTCATGTTAATAATGAAGCCAAATATTGGATTTCCGCGAACCATGATGTTGACAAGTTGTGAAAAAAAACATGAAAACTGATGTCACGATTCGCGACAGAAATAGGTGATTGTTTTTTGACAACGCGACATACTGTCTGTAGAACCAATTTACACAGTCATGAAGTGTGATTCTTTTACAGGAGGCCCCATTCGGCCAGCTGGAACCGGAATAAATGAAAAAACACGATTGCAAGCTTTGAAACTCATGATTATTCTCGCGTCGTCGCCAGTTGACTGTGTTTGTTTTAATTAACTAATACTTCGAAGTAATTAATTATTAAATTAACCCGACTTTGGACAATTTAGTCGTGAATCAAATCAACCTGAAAACGGGTTCATGTACATACACCCCTAAACAAGACTAATATGTCATCTTGGTCCGCTCATTTCATGAGGTAGGCGATAGGCGCCACCAACAAGCAGGAGGGAGGTCCTGCGCTTTGCGCCCCCACAGCTTCGCGCCTACACTGCTGTGAACTCTGTGTGTGCTCTTCCTGGCCATCGACAGCCAGCACACACTTGCGTCCAGTGTCCGTGCCGATTCTTTATCGTATAATATGAAATAAGTAGAGTGTAGGGAGAAGGGGAAGGCACAATCATACTAAAGTATGTCTGGTATTTTCGTGTGTCGCATGTCTTCGGCTGCCAACAGGCACATGTGCAGTGGGGGCTCCGTTTGGACTCAACGCTCTGCGTCCATCCGACTCTTCCTTCTCCGCTCGTACGCTCACCGCAGTATGTATCCTCCACCCACCCCCGTCTCGTCTGTATCTGCACACCACGCGTAATTTAGGTCGTCCACGTCATGGCCGGGAAGAGCTTGACTCTGTGGTCGCACGGTGTGTTGAGTACGTCGAACGTGCACTTCGTCGTTCACAAGGACGCAACGCTGATCCTTGAATCGAAGGAGGGTATCGACCTTCGCCGCCACGAGGTACGTGCATAACAAGTTCCAGTGTTTCGTAGGTGTACCAGGTAGTCGATAGTAGCATGTATTTGTTATGTGTGCGTCGTACGTACTTGGCGTATGTTTGTATGTTGTGCGTGCTAGGGTGCCTCTTTCTGGAGCAGCTATCGGTGGGGAATTTTGGTGCTACTGCACCGTAGCATTTCGATGTATGGCGTTTGCGTGTCATGTGTATGTGTTGTATGCTATGCTGTATGTGTGTGTACCTGTTTAGGAGGACCTACAGCCGAAAGCCTCTCGGATGTCGCCGTACTATCTTTGCCACACAACAACGTGCATCATCGTATAACCTTCAACCACGATCACTCACAGCACACTCCAGTTTGAAGAACAGCACCAAGGGGAAACCAAAATAAAATGATGAATAAAATAACATAAGGTATACGGAAACTGGTGCACGTTGCCTACCTCCAATCTGCACCTACTGCCGACTTAACACCGATCTCTACTGCAGTATTGTAACTGCGCACTCTCGGTGTACCCGCGCGTACATACATCTACCCAAGTGTGACAGAAGTATGATGGCCTAAGCAACGAGGATTGAAATACCGTCACTCATAACTCATAAACAGCTATTTTAAGGAGATGAAGGAAAGAAAGAACCCGCGGAACTAAGATCTGCCTGGCGGGCAAACAGCAAGAGCCCTTGACGCGACCTTGTGTTTCTTTTTGATGTACCCCACTGACACTGCGTTGTTATTTGTTGTTGTATTACTTGGAGCTTTTTCGGGGTCTTGCTCGTACATTCTTGTTTTCATGGAGGTAGATGGGAGCGCCCATGGCAGTACATGGAAGCTTCCATGGAAGATATTTCCGTGGACGTAGTGTAATCTTCCATGGGAGTAATGGAAGCTTCGATGGAAGCAGTTTCCATGGACGTAGGGGAAGCAGCTTCCACTCATTCCATGTTATTTCATGGGACCTGAACCTTCCGTGACAGCAGTAGTAGTGAAAGCTTCCACGTGAATAGAGGACGCTTCCATAGATAGTGGAGTGGAATCTTCCATGGAATCGTAGAAGCTTCCGTAGTGGAAACTTCCATGGGATCTTCCATCTACTTCCACGATGAACAAAAAATGTGAAAGACCGATTGTTATTCACCAACAACCTCGCCCAGCAAACGATGTGCACAGGGTATGTACATGACCCAGGGTACAGCAGTAGTCTAATATGATAAAAACCGGTATTCATACCGCAGTACCTGGTAAACATCAACAGAGTGTAGAACATTCTGATGTTGTGTGTAACCATGTAACCCCTCCCGCGACCCCGGCGTACGTACGTGCGTATTATTTCCTACATTCTCTCGCTGCATTTCAGTCCTCTTCGCGGGCTCTGATCATGGTCGCAGGGAAGGTGGTCATCAACTGGCCGACTCGGTTGGTCAGCTTGTTCGACGAGGCCGCAATCAACGTAAGTCATTAGTCTCGTAAGTATGAGGCTATAGTTCTTGCCAACAGCAGAGTATTTTCGCTTGTATTGAGGGTTTACTGCTCTGCTTGTTGTGGTCTAGCGGTAGAGTATCTATCA
The DNA here is from genome assembly GCA_012845835.1 of Undaria pinnatifida. Taxonomy (NCBI): domain Eukaryota; class Phaeophyceae; order Laminariales; family Alariaceae; genus Undaria; species Undaria pinnatifida. The sequence continues at coordinate 9,336,408 of JABAKD010000009.1, read as the reverse complement.
TCTTTGCTTTGCGATCGCGCTGGGGTTCTATCCTCGACTGGTGTAGTTGTGCAGTTGTGTATTATATATCCTTGTACCCATTTTTTCTGAGTCTTCTTCCGTCGCCAAAAAGAGTGCGAAAACGCGAATTGGCCTAAAGAAGTAGGATGTATATCGGCGAGCATGAGGGAATGCTGAATGAACCGTATGCGTATGCATGCGTGATAGAAACGATGACAAGTTTCGGGGGGCGGGAGGGGTGAGAGAAGATACCTACGTGGCTTGTCTAGAAAGCCGTTCAGGGCAAACCTCCCGCTAGTTGTAGTATGAGGGTATGAAATTGATGAGTAAAATGTGATGGCAGATCGATGTTTGTTCTGTATAAGCGAACTTTTCACGCAATGAAGTACCAGATTTGTATATGTCGTAGGTCGACGTCAATCCTGTAGGCCTGCACCACCGATTGTTGACCAGGTTACTTGGGATTAGACTTAAGTAAGGTTCAGTCGCAAGTGGGCCACGAAAGGAGCTACAGTATGATGCCAATAGACTTGTACAGCAGTAGGCCTCGTTGCTTGAACCCCCTGCGATAGGGTTTCTTGTTCTGTTTGTAGCTGTGTACGATGAGTGATGGGCGGTTTCAAAGTTCATGCTGCACATGGTGCTATTAGTACCAAACATGGCTGATTCATGCCCCGAGTGGGCCAAACACTCATGCCCCGAGTGGGCCAAGCACCGCTCCGCTGCTCGCTGGCCGTAGTGGCTACCTACATGTACCTAGACGTGCCACTTTCGGGCCGGGTCGTATTTTATACCAGGTACAGCTCGTTCGTGACACGTACTGCAATGTTAAGAGGATTATCGCCTATTTTACAGCTCGTTCGTGACACGCACTACCATGGTAGGGTTATCGCCTATTTGTACAGCTCGTCCGTGACCCGTACACTACTATCGTAGAGGATTATCGCCTATTTTCCCTGAGGAACCCGTTTCCAACTCCTAGAATTATCCCAGCCAAACTCCAAGTTTTTTATCCTGATGTGAGAAGTGCGGTGCTAAAAGGGTTAAGGACCTCTATATGCTACATACCCCCCACCCCAACCGCTGACTTTTGCACAGTTGTAAGCTACTGGTAAGTCCGATACGCCAATAATCGCATGGGCTACTAATAGTTCTCTCACTACTAAAAATGGTACGATTTGACGCTTGTTACGATCGGGGTATACCAGGTATAGTATAATAGTATAGTACCTGGTAGTATAATACTTCGAAGTAGTATACTACATAGCACTTTTGGGCTAAAACGCTTTCTGAATGACTGGGCTCCTCATATAGACTCGTATAGACTAGAATAGACGAAACAAATACCTGCTGTCCTCGTTGGACTCCTACAATAATACCGTAAACGGTACCAGTCGTTGTGTACCTATTAATAGGCTATGAGACTGGTTGCATCGAGTTGCTCTTCCGGATTTGGTCAGAGTCTAGTTTCTGGGTTGCTGTGTATGGATATTAGAGCTCCTGAGGTGAGAAGCCTGGGGAAATGTTGGGGCACCCCTACAGTATTACAAGGTTCCGCTCCGGGAAGTGCCTAGGGGAGTGGCGCAAGGACACATTATTATCACTACCGGACGCAATGAACATTTGTTATTGTTGTACATACGGAGTACAAAAAAGAGTTGCCCGGAAAAATAACGAATTCGCATTTTACCCGCAGTGCTTCTTCTTGGGCGTACTCAATAGCAGCACTTTCAGCACTTGTTGGGTACTCGATATAGACGTGCCGACGACCGATCTATTGTTGAGAAAATACACACGACACCACTTGACAACACACAGAACCTTTACACCCGTACGAGTATGATATGTATGATATGCATGACTTCGAGAAGAGCGTCACACTTGGAACTCCAGCTTAGGGACCGCTAGGAAGCGAGAAGGGGCACGTGTAGTGTGCGATGCGGCTTACTGTAGAATATTATGTAAAGAGCGCGTAGTATTGAGAACGAGGGAGCAAGAGGACAATACGTGACAGGCTAGGCTATGACAAAAGCAACTCGACGCCGTAAAGAGAGGATATATTTTTGTCCGTGGGGTATTCCTCCACTCCCCTACAAGAGTGACTGGAGCCTGTCCTGTGACCATGTACTTGATTATGCGAGTTAGCGTGAGAACAACAACAACGGCACGCGCACATGGTCCTACCTTCAGCGTTTTGCTCTCCGCATGCTGTCTGCTGTCTGTCATCTGCGATCTTCGCAAAAAAAAACATACAAAATACTCGTTAAAAAACTGCCTCTGTGGACGAACTTGTGTAAGGATGCCATGAGTTGGTATCTAAATTATTACTACTGTATTACAAAGGTCCCTATGTTTCCGCATCGGTGGACACGCGCACCCAGAGCGGCAGCACAGCAGAAACGTGCGGTATGGTGGGGTGACAAATTATGACAGGCTCCGACACAAGCAACTCGCCGCAGCATAGCGAGGACAGGCCACGCGCACATAAATTGTGTTGCCTACCGCTGCTGCTGTGTGGCAGGGTTGTAGCGTTGTGCTCTCCGCATGTTGTCTGCTGTCTGTCATCTGCGATCTTACATAGACGGTGTTGCCCACCGCTGCTGCTGCTCTGCGGCAGAATTGTAGCGTTGTGCTCTCTTGGTATGGTACGATATCATATACCTGGTACGAAGGATACCAACATGAACATGAATCTAAGGACCGTTTGAGTACTAATATTGTATTCAAGCGATCCTTACACCTTACGCCGGCATGTCACTGAAGCAGCAGCAGCAGCGAGAGGTAGTGGTGTATAGGCGGGTAGAGCATCGCAGGCTCCGATCAAAGCAAACACCTACTACAGCAGCAGCCACACGCGCATAGAGTTGCAGGCTGCTGCCGCTGCTGCTGCTGCTAGGGGGCTGGACTGCTGCTGGGCGGCAGGATCGTAGCGTGGTGCTCTGCGCAACAATAGGGAAAGGTACGTGTACCCCTCTTCGAGCAGAAAAACGCGGTTTGCATCAAAATCTTACGTGGGTACACGAGGATAGGGGGTGCAGAAACCCAATCCCCGGGGATGTTGCGGAAACCCGGGGATTTGCCTTACGTGTGCCAAAGGCCAAAAAAGTTCAAAAGGCTTGCCACGTGCGACACACTGCACGGATCGCGCCCAAACCTCCGGCAACGAGACCCCAACGGTCGAATTGTGCCCACCCCCCCTAACGATTCGGAAAAAGATGCGAGCACGAAGAGATGTCCCCGAAGAAGAAAAAAAATGACAATTCGACGTATACATATTTAGCAGCATGCGTGATTTGTTGTAACTACAAGGGCTCCGCTCCGCGGGCGGCTGGCGCCGCCCGCTACGCTCGCGCAAGGAAGAGTACAACTAAATGTAAAGGGGGAAGAAAGAAGAGGCCCATGATTTGGGGCATCTAGCGATTTGATAGTGCCAAGAGCTGCTTTATACGCAGAGTTGATTGCCCTATGCTGTGTTATGTGTGCTTGTTGGCGATGTAACGTTCTAATCGTCGGTATAGGTGTAATTTTCGGGGGGGGGGGAAGGGAGGACCGAGAGAGGAAAATCAAATGAAGAAAGCGAAACAAAGGCGAGTACACACGTACATACATTCCGGTCGGTACCGGGTATCGCATGATACCTGGTACTGCTTTTATGTTCGAAAGAAAGCACAGCATCGCAGGGCAAGGCACGGCACCGTACGGCACCGCACGGTGCTGCGCTGCTGAGCTATAGCTGGGCTGAGCCGAGCTGTGAGCGCATTTTTGTTGTGATTCAACATATGGTACCTGGCACGTACAGCAGTAGTACCGGTGGTATGACACTTGGAATGATACTTGGCATGTATGTAGGAAAAGTACAGCAAAAAGCACGCAGCACGGCACAGCATGGCACAGCAGTAGTACCGCTCCGCACGGCGCTGCGCTGCTGAGCTAGCGCTGCGGTTCGCTCTGCTGAGCGGAGCCGAGTTGATGATGCGCCAAGCTACACCAAGATGGGACTTCTGGTATGGCATGAACTCACTACGGCACAGCACTACACAGCACCGCACAACACCACACAGCATTCCACAGCAGTACCGCACCGCATGGCAGGGCACGCCAGGGAACGGCACTGCACGGCGCTGCGCTGCTGAGCTAGCGCTGCTGTGTGCCACTGGGCGGAGCTGAGCTGATGATGTGATGAGCCAACGTGAGATCAATAGGATGGGACCTCTTCTGGTACATGATGAAGGCTATGTGCAACTACAAAAGAAACGCAAAGAAATCGAAGAAAAGCTGGACCGTTCCGCAAGTAACGAGAGGAGGCGGTGTCCAGGTAATAGGTGGTATTCCCAAGAAACAGGACTTTTAAACTTAAGGGAAAGCAAAACGTTCAACTTCCCAAAAAATACTGTTAAAAAACTTGAATTTTGAAAAAAGAGGAAAAAAAAAAAACGCTGACAAGCGCTGTTTCAGGCATCCGAGCCCGCTCAGCTGTCCGGAGAGGAGAATGTCTTGAAGTTAGTGCGGAAAGCGAAAAGCAATGGAGGCCTCTCAGGGCCTCTCAGGAGATCGATTTTTGTAAGTAGTTGTACGTAAGTATGTTTATGTTGGATACAAAGCTATTGCGTATCATATCATAGCTCCTCAATCGAGGACCTCCGTCAATGACTAAAGCTTTGGGCTCACAATATCACCCTCTACTTGCCGTTGCGCGGCTCTCGTGTCACCAGCATAAAACGGACAACGAATGACACTTGATAAACTCGCACGCACTCGCCTCCTGCTGCTGTTTCTGCTGCTGTTTCTGCTGCTGTTTCTGCTGCTGCTGCTGCTGCTGCTGCCGCTGCGGTTGTTGTGGTTATATTTGCTCTTGTGGCGTGCTGCTGACATTGCACGGCAGGAGGACACGTTTCGCATCGTCCGCTTGGTGGACAATGGCAAGATATGGTCTCAGCTTCAGATCAGGCACTCTCCAACCTCGATCGTGTCCGAAAACACGATCACTGACTCCCCAAAGGTATGTACATGTACATACTATAGTAGGTATCATCCATAGCTTGTTGTGTGTATGTATACGAAGTACAAGGTTCCCCTGCGGGATGTGGTTTCCTTGAAATCCGGGGGGTGTCGCAAGTTAAAGAGGGGGAACGCAGGCGTTCCTACGTATGAGCTATAAATAACAGGTACCAGATATAGCATTAAATCGACTTTTAAAAGCTGTAGAAAAATCGATTACGACGCCACCGTGCTAGTAACCAGGCAGGTAGCACCAACCAGCGCAAACGTGTTCATAGTTTAGTCTATGTAGATGTATGTGTGTGTTCGTAGCAACGATATTACGCGTCACAGGTATCATACAGTCGGAAGATCGACCGCCACCGTCGCTCCACTATAATAACAGCGATGTGAAATGATAATGCTTCAATTCGTTATGTTTTTTGTTTTGCCAGTTTCGTGTCAAAGACTTGATTACCTTATTAATAGATACGGCCGGCTGGCGGGCGTATCGGTGCCTGAGGTTTTTCTAGGTTTGGTATGGCCATTCTGGCACATTTAGATGTTTTTTAGCTCGGCTTGATTCTCGATCTCATAGCTGGAGTGCAATTTGATACCAGGTATGTAGTAAACACTCGGTTCGCGGTATTCATTATCTCGTGCTCGTGACGCTCCCCGTCTTGGGGTGCATGTTGTCCTGTAGACAGGCCTCTTGAGGCGGCCAGTGTTGCTCGGAATTCTGCCACCAGTTGCCCTCTTGCGCACGATATGCAATCATGTTACAGTTTGGCACATAAGGCTTGAACACGGCTTTGTCATACCTGGTAAGTATGTGCAGGCCAGAACTCTGGTTCCACCCTGCTTCTCTTGCCCTGTTTTGTGTTTCTCCCCGCTTTTTTTACAACCGCCCTCATTTTTGCAGTACGCGTACGTGTGGAAAATGACCCGCCTCCCAGTGCAAGACGTGGACGTTCACGAACCGATTAATTCTTCCTCCATGCCCACCTCCACCACCTCCACCATCCCCACCCTCAACGACTGGGACGACGATGCGGAGGACGTATTTGGCGAAGACGGTGAATCGGCCGTCGTGGATGAGGCGACATGCTCCCCCGCCCTCACGACCCCGACCACCAATCGAGACGACACGGCCGTGCCCTTTCCTCCCCGCAACGAAGCCCCCGAGGGTGACGTGACCGAGCAATTGGTGTGCGATGACTTGAAGGGGGAGAACGAGGGCGAGGAGGAGAACGGGGTGGAGAAGGAGAACGGGGGAGAGGAAGAGGAGAAGAACGAGAAGGACGAGAAGGAGGACGAAGAGGAGAAGGAGGGCGAGGAGAGCCAGGAGGAGCAAGATGGGGAGGTCCGCCGCTGCGAAGAACATGTGGTGTCACCCCTGTGCGTGTACGATGTGCTTCTTCGCGGCAAGGTCACATCAGCAAGCGGAAGGCCCGAGGTGTGCCCTGCCACTGACGAGGCGGTGATGTTCGACCACTTCGAACCAGGCACCCTTCTTTACACAGCAGAACAAGAGATCGGCCAGTCGATGTCCGAGGACGAGGAGGAGGAGGAGGGCGAGAAGGACAATGAGGACGAGGACGCGGACAAGAAGGAGGAGGAGGAGGACGAGGACGCGGACAAGAAGGACGAGGAGGAGGGTGAGAAGAAGGAGGACGAGGACGCGGAGAAGAAGGACGAGAAGGAGAAGGAGGGGGGGGGGGGAGGGGAAGGAGGGGGGGAGGGGAGGAAGAGGAGCGGGGGAATGGGGGGGAGAAGGAGGAAGAGGATGAGGGCCACCGTTTCGGCAAAATTAAGGATGCCCCCCTCAAAGTGGGCGATGTTCTTCGCGGGAAGCTTGTGTCAGCAAGCAGAAACTCCGCGGTGTGGCCCGCCGCCGACGGGGCATTGATGTTTGGACGCTTCGTGCCTTCGGACAAGAACGAGGACGTGCACATCTTCGATGAGCACGGAGAACTGAGGGAGGCGACGGGGATGGCGAAGGTCCAAGTTCTTTTGGGGGTCAATGGCCGCCAGCTCAGGAAGGCGATGAGCCTGCGGAGGAGGGTGGAAGAGGAGAAGGGAAATGGGAAGGGGACGGAGGAAGGGACGGAGGATGCCAAGGGCGAGTCTTTCTTCGGATGGCTGCCCTGGAGCGGACGCGCTCAGCGAGAGCTACAAACAGCTCGTGAGAACGCGGGACAGGTGGACGTCTCGGTAAACAACAAGGCGTGCATCGTGAGTCAGTGGAAGTTTTGTTACGCTGCTGTACATCTGTACATAGCAGTCGGGGTAGAATTGTATTTGTAGTAGATGTGCATGCGGTACTGGCAGCATCGATTGTGTACATCGCACCCCTTAGTGGTATACGAAGTCTAGACTGCCGTGGTGTCGCCACGAAATACGTGTGCACAATGCTTACTGGTCTCACGGTATCGCAAAATCTGCATTGCCTACGATATGTACGATACCCACGCGACCCAAGCCATGGAGCAATCCATGTGCTAGTGCTAGTGCTAGTCGTGTTCGTATTCACACTAGCAGGTATTCACCATTATCAACCAGCGCGCCGTGCTACGGATAATCAATCGCGCAAAGACATGAACAACAGATAAGCTCCACCTCCATCCATCCAACGATCCTCGCATCCGTCCATGTATCCATCCTCGGAAGAAAAAGGCACCCAAAACCAAACGTCCTTCACCGAGTGTGCCCCATTTTCTCCTCATCTCTCCCCTCCTCTTTTCCCCCCCTCCCTACCCCTTCCCTGCTGGCCAACTATGTTATCGCAGAAGGTCACGGTGGACGGAACGCCCGTCCTGGCTAGGTCGGGAAGGTTTCAATGGGAATTCATGAACCGGGTTTTACAGAGGAGGCCTCGGGATGCGGGTTATGAGGTACACCTTGCTGACGACGACGCCGGACTCGAGGTTCAACTTCGGGGCAGATACGTGTGGGGCATTCGTGTGGGTGACGAGGGGATGGGCAAGCAAGCTGGAGGATTGAATGCAGGGGGTGATAACGCCGAAGGCGATGGCCGTGGAGGGAGAACAATCTGGGGGGTTTCCGCCTCAGACTGGATGGGAGATTTGTAATCTTCTTGTTTTTTTGTTCTCTGTGGTAGTCGTTGTCGTCGTCGTTGGTGCCGTAAGCCCGTTAGATACAGCACAATTACGGCTGCACCCACGTTTTTTTTGGGGGGGGGGCATTACTTGGTTTTTTTGTGTGGGATATGTTTTGCAGTGTTGCCGTGAAATAGTTACCTCGCGTAGTGAGCAGCGCGTGTGACATCACGCGTCGCCGCGGGGAGAAGGTTATGAATAGTTAGGCTGATCCCTGGGAGTATGGCGGCACGTCTGGTTGTTCGTTTGGAGTGGATGTTGTTTGAGGGGCACTTGGGCAGGTCGGTGGGGGGGGGTCGGGGGCAGGGCTGGCTGAGCAGAAATCGTCGCAAGAGGTGGGGGAGGAGGTCTTCGAGCAGAAACGGAATTTGAAATTCGCACGCGGTGTCTTTTTCTTGAAGCTGTTATACGGACCTTTCGTCCTTCCCGGGTGAAGGGTTTTGCTTTTGGTACGCAGGTAATTAGCCTTGTTGTCTTGGGTCGATTTGAGTCGCCCCTTGACACAGGGGGTAGGCTATGCTGAACTCTCCAATTGCGTGGTCGCGGGGGAGGGGGTGAGCATGTTCAGAGAAAATGCGCTGGATAGTCTACTATCGAACCAGCCATGTTGTACCGAAAGGCTGGTTGCTGAGAGCTCTGTCGTCGACCATGGATACAGCAGCGCAAAGGCACGCCCGTAGCACGGTCGAGGGGGGTTCGTGTTTGGCACAAGGTGACGCATGGCCTGCGTGCGTGCGTGCGACCAGTCTGGGTTTCTGCTACGGTACCTGTGCGTGCTCTTTCACGGTGCGTGCGGCCTGTGGGTGTTGTTTCACGGTCTACCTAGCTTGAGCAGAATGCGGGTTTTATTTTACGCGGTACCATGGTCGGGGTGTTCCGACATTCGTACTTGGCGCAAACATCCTGTACCGTCCGTTGCTCCGTTGCTCTTGTCACCCTCTACTATTAATAGTAGTGTAGTAGTTGTTCGCTCCCGAGGGCTGGCAAGTTGAAGCGGTTCTGGCAACCCACGTCATTAGGTGGAAGTGAAACTGACCCAACAACTTGGACGTGGTGCAAGGTTCTTTGTATCTGATGTCGACATGGGGGGGGTCGGGGGGGCTAACTAATAATAAAACTGCACACCAAGGGACCAATCACAGGTCAAGCTCTGCGTTGTCTGCTCTGTGCGTGCGTATGGAGCGACGTGACCAAGGCCCAGCTCATCTCGCATGAGTTTTAGAATCGATCGGCGAGCTTCTGGACAAGCCGTAATCGTGCGTGCATCCCCTTCCACCCGGTGTACGCGTGCGTGCCTTGGCCTTTATCTTCAGCACTTACTTCCACTGCACACTACGTATTTATTTTTTTTCGTATTTTGGTTCGGGCGCGACCAGCCAATATTTTAAGCTATGACAGCTGCAAAACAGTTCCAACTCTATTTCCAAGTAGTTAATCTTCCAAATATTTCCTCGCTGACGTTACGCAAGCATGGTATATATCAGGGACAGGGTACAGGGTAGGGGCTACAATGCCCCCCCTTCCGTGATGTGTAGCCTAATGACTACTGCAAGGCAAGTGACAAATGAGTAACCCCCCCCAACCCCTCGTCCGTGACCCTTCCCGCTATATATAACCAAGGCGATAAACACCGTGATTAGTTGCATGGGCAAGGGAATGGGAATCTATCTGTCGGCAAACGTGAGATGGACAGCGCTGTAGTAGTACACCGTGGTATCTCTTTGGGTACCAAGAAGGGAGCAAGTGAAAATATTAGAGGGTATTATTAACAGTCCGTTTTTGACTACTGGTAAAAGGTTAACCTTGTTGTTGTTGTTCTCACATTAACTCGCATAATCAAGTCCGTGGTCACAGGACAGGCTCCAGTCACTCTGGAGCTGAGGAATACCCCAGGGAAAAACACACACAACCCAAGGTGATACACGCATATATCACAGCTGACGCAATTCATGCCTCCACCAGAAACATATAAAAGTGAAATCGGGAGTCAGTCTACGATGTGCCAGGTCCAGGCCGGTGCATACGTCTCACTACTCACGCCTGGAGAAACCAAATATTCCGATTGCGACCCAAGGAAGACTACCACGTATATATTACACGTAGTATCTATCACTACGCATACGCACGACAGGCATAAGTCAATTGGAGAAAAAGGAACAAAGAAAAGAAAAGAAGATAAAGGAAAGGAAAGAAAAGAGAAGAAAAAAACGAAACAAGACGAAAAAGGCAAGCAAAGAGAAGAAAAAGACAAGAAAAACAAGAAAAGACAAGACAGGAAAGCAAGGAAAGAAGAAGAGAAAAAAAGAAAAAAGAAATAGAAAAAGAAAAAAAAGAAAAATGTCATACTAGCAGACCCTAGGAACTGGCTAAGGATGGCATTGGGCTAACAGAGGGTATCACGTCCATCATCAATGGCACCTGGGAGAGAACGCAACATGGCGAAGAAGTCAGGGCGGTCTTATGCTATCTTGTGATGGCCATTAGAAAGCCCACAACTTTCAATACGACGATGGCCGAACCCAGACTTCAGTCTCTTGGGCATGACGCTCCCCCTTCCGCCCCTCCCCCCTTCCTCCCTTTCCCCCTCCCCCCTCCCCCCCTCCCCCAGTCCCCTCCCCGCCCCCCCCTCCCTTCTCCCTCCCCCCGGCCGCTTAGAGATGCCAACGGTGGATGACGCTGCCGCAGCCTTTGCGCGTCGCTCTGCAGCTTTGCGTCTCTCCGTTTCATGCCAATTCCGCATGAACAACTCGGCTCCCTCCTCTACTCTTCGAAACCATCTGCCAGCCTTCTGAGCAGCCTTTCGCCATCCTTCGAATTTCATTCCAAAAACCGACATATCCTCCTTCAGATGATCCATCCAGTCTTTCTCTTGCCCCCCTGAGTAGCCTTTACCCTCAACAAACTCTCCAAACATCACCCTCTGTGGCAGACGCTCCTCCCCCATGCGTGCCACGAATCCCGCAAACAAAATCCTCCGTTTGCGCACTATCACCTCAACGCTCTCGGAATCTGTCTGGGCAAGCGCGTCGGCGTACGATAGGGTGTGGTCGTCGCGCTTCCGTTTCCGCCATCCAAGGCATCGGAGGAGCATGGAGCGGTGAACCCGACGTAGCGTGTCATAGTCAGGCTTCTTCGGGCTCCACGTCATGCAACCGTACAGCAGTGTCTCGACCACCTCAGCTTTCAGCAACCGCACCTTCAACCGTAAACGCACACCCGGGCGATCATAGATTTCCATCTTGTACCGCTGGAAGCACGCCCAGGCCCTCTGAAGACGCCGCGTTATTTCAGTGCTAACGTTTCTGTCTGCGGTGATAGCCCCGCCCAAGTATACAAACTGGATTGTTTGTTTGTAAACCCTGCCGGCTGCATTGATCGTGAAGGACACCTTCCCCCCGCTTTTGGTTTCCAGGCACAACCTATCACCTACCCACGGACTAAAGCCTTACAGCACGAAGCATCCTCCCATTAGGCATTTCAAGCATTTAGGACTGCATGGCGTGGTCTCCGCTGCGTCGCCTTCTTTGCGTTACTTGTACCAAGGCGTCAGAAATATTGAAATATTGCGAGCCTATGCTACACGATCGCCCTCCCCTCCCGTCCCCAGCGTTCTGTTGCTGTGTTATTCTAACCCCCTTGCGAGTACCATCACCCTCCCTCCCCCGATTTTGGATATTAACTACTTGGATTTAGACTGGGATATACTTCGTTCGTTGGAGTGGCCAACAACAGCCAAGAGCGGAAGAGCCATGCTACTGTGAGGTAGGGTGCGGCACGTACTCATTGCACGAATAGCCGTAGTCGTATGGCCATATATAGACCCTTGCATCCCTACAATGCCGAGACGGAGAGCACGTCGGATATTGACCGGCCAGGCAGGCATCTCGCGTGCATAAAGCGCGAAGCGCCGTCAGGTGTTCGGCGAGTCGCATGAAAGATGAGCTGCGTCTTCCTGTAGGAGTGACCAACAACAGCCAGGAGCAGAAGAGCCATTGTTAAGGTACGGGGGTACCTATAATAATAAACAATTTATCTCAGGTTATTCACCTGATGAGCTCTGCAATACCTCCCCCCCAAACTCCATGTTTTAAAAAACACTATTAATACCAGCGCCACCACCCTCCCGATGAACTAACGAATTATCATCTTGCGGGTAAGTACGGGCGACATTATTAGCTGTCCAGCGAATCACTGATGCAGCCACCGCCCGTCAGCCCGCAAATGTGTTGGGCAGTGTTAAGGTATTAGTGGGGTATTAGTCCGTTTGACCACTTGCAAGAGGTTAACCAATAGCTTACCCACACTAAGCCTTATAACACTCTCCCCCCCTGAAACGGCGGGATAGCAGGTCGGCCGGATATACGGGCGGACCTGTCAATATATCCAAGTCGTTTCATTTCCTGGGTATACCGGGGAGAGTATTTTTCAAGTTCGCCATGGGGAAATCTGAAAAAGTTTATTATGGTGGATGTGGGGATCGAACCCACGACCCAAAGACCCATGGTCTGTCGACGACGCCATTCGTTAAGGTTATTAGTGGGGTGTTAGTCCGTTTGACCACTTGCAAAAGGTTAACCTATAGCTTCCCCAAACTAAGCCTTATAACACTCTCCCCCCCTGAAACGGCGGGATAGCAGGTCGGCCGGATATACGGGCGGACCTGCCAATATATCCAGGTTGGGGTATGGGACGGTCGACCCTCGAAACACTTTTGCTGACCACGAGGTGGCGGTCGATTTGAGGTGTGGGAAGGCCAACACTAAAACACCGAGATCTTTTTCGAGGCTCGATCCGGTGTTTGCTCGCGATAACAGCGGGCGCTCTGTCCTTTTTTCCATCAAGGAGGAGTCGACAAGATTAGCTACCTCGTCTGCCTTCTCCAAGAGACATAACGGAAGAGAGCCTCCTCGGGTAAAAATATTATTGCCTTGCCCGAGCCCCGCTCCAGAAGACGCCCACAGGGTTCACGGACCCTGCTTCGTCTTTTAACACGCTAACCCACGTGTTTCAGGCTACGTCTGCCCCAGTGGCACAGGAAGAAGATCCGACACTGCGCGACGGGCCAGTGGTGACTCCACGGCCTCCAGCCTGATCAGCTGGACGCTATTCCCGTAAATTTACGGAAGAATCGCGCCTCTCGTCAAGCAGAAACAGCTCAGAGCCCCTGCCCCTTCGGGCGCAGTTAGAGCAGTTTTCTTGCGATTATACGCCAAAAAGCGAAGAGGCCACGACGCGAGAAACCGTGGGTTCGGACTCGCGTCGTGCTCCCGAGGCCTGGTGTTCCTGAGGGGGACACTACAGGCCCAAAGAGCCGAGGACTGGTGTTCCCAGACGGGGACATTACAGACCCAAATGCCCAACGAGGCTACCGACGGGTTGGCACCGTCGGTGTTGGACTCTTTTTCGGGTGTAATGAGGGCGGCTTCTTACGAGTTTCCGCCAGCGAGTGAGGAGGACCCGAGGCGAGAAACCCCAGGTTCGGACTCGCATGTTGCTCCCGAGGCCTGGTGCTCCCGCAAGGGGACATTACAGGCCAAAGAGCCGAGGACTGGTGTTCCCAGACGGGGACATTACAAACCCAAATGTCCAACGAGGCTACCGACGGGTTGGCACCGTCGGTTTTTGCCATTTTTCGGGCGCAGTTAGAGCGGATTCTCGCGCTTTTCCGCCAACGAACGATGAAAGACCCGAGGCGAGATACCACGGGTTCGGATTCGCGTCGTGCTCCCGAGGCCTGGTGTTCCCGGACGGGGACATTGCAGCCCCAAATTCCAACACGGCGTTTGACCCTTCTCTCGAACACTCCACAGACAAAATGGTGTTATTCTGGCAGTCCCAATCCTATTTTCCACCGTGGTGCCCTTCGTCGTTTGCCGTGGACGACGTGCCATATTCTTGCGCGGGGCTGGACATGATGGCCGAAAAGACCAAGTTTTTGCAAGACCATCAAGCAGTGGGGCTCATTATGTCGTCGCCTCGTCCAAGCACACGCAAACGCATCGGTCGAGGCGTGCGCAACTTTGATTCCGCTGTTGGGGACAGGGAGAAGCAAAACGCCGTGTCACCTGGCACCTACGCCAAATTTACGCAGAACCCAGCCATGAAAAATCACCTTTTGAGCTCTGACAGCAAGCTTCTGGCTGAATCCAGCCCTCTGAACCCAGTGTGGGGCATTGGTCTCCGGGCGGATGGTCCCAGGGCCAACAACCCATGCCAGGGGAGAGGAAAAACTTGCTCGGTGAGGCACTTTCTGCCGTTCGCGCAGCTATTTGCGACAATGAGACCGGGTCGGCGCACCGGCCTCCCCTAGTCGGTTCCGCACCTGCACTGCAAGTGCAAGAACCAAGAAATCTCGTCCGCGCCGCAACCGGACCGTTCACACGGCCAGCGCTCGCAAAGCTTCCCCTTCGGCGTTTCCGACCTATTTCTCGGGCGCGTTGGCCAATGAAAAGCCGTGAAGTTGTGGAGATATCTTCTAGCGTCGGCCCTGACCTTGCGATGTCAGAACACTGCCCCTGTTTCGTCGAGGGTATTGTGACGCTGGACGACGTTTTGTTCACTATGAAAATCGCGTATATCAGTCGAGCAACGCTCGACTCGGAGAGGCACTGGACTCCTTTAGATTTGGGGACCGGCAGCATTGCTTGGGTTCCCAAACGCCTCCGAGGATACTGAGGGGAACAAAGTTCCGCATATCCTCCGGCCACAAGACATAGGAGAGCATTGGCAAAGTGGGGACCCTCAATGCACGAGTCCAGCGGTAGCTTGAGTTCGTCACCGCGTTCGATTGCACACTCGAGTACCGCAAAGGCAGCGCCAAGGGCATCGCCGATTTTTCCCGCCCGTTTTCCAGAGCCGCTACGGAGTACGACCGCAGTGGTTTGAAAAAATTTCAACCTCGTGGGGTTAACAAGCCCCAACCCCGTTGGAGATAGCGGTATCTACCTCCTACGGACCCGCGGGCTGCGCGCTCCCTCCTCGCCGATCCCAGGAGTCGGTTCGGGTGGACTCGCACCCCTCGCCAAAAGCACTCTCTTGGATGGGCTCGTGCCCCACACCGAAATAACTGCTTTGGGTGGACTCGAACCCCTCGCCGAAGGCACTGTCTTGGGTGGGCTCGTGCCCCGCACTGAACATGCTGCCTTGGGTGGGCTCCCTCTCACCTCTACCGCGTTTCACGATTTTCGCACACACGAGCCACGTATAAGGATTGACGGCCTTTCTGCTTCCCCGGGGAGATTCGTCGCTCGTGTTTCTGCCTCCGTCGCCACTACCGAAGGCTGTACCGGCCGCGGGTCGATTTCACCTGCCGCCGACACTGTTTTCGCTTCGGTTTTTGCCATACCCATCGAGGGCGGCACGGGCTCCGCAGAAGCCCTGGCTGCAGCGACGCCCATCGCACAGCCGACTTATCTATCCCGGAGTTCTTTACAGGAGACCGCCCCGCCGCGACCACCGGTTCGACTGTGTCCGTCTCCGCCATGCTTGGCACTCCAGCCCCTCCGTCGTCGACGACGCGCCTACTAACAGCAACAACAACAGGTAATGCACCCCCGCAGTAGATTATAGATTCGGGCTCGGCGGGGCCCCTCGGCCATCTTCCAGACGAGGTACAACCCCGCCGCGAGTCCCACGGCCGCGGCCGACCCCGTCGACCGCCGCGACCCCTGCTCTTGCCGACTCGCCGGTCCGCACGGTGCCACTACCGTCCGACCGCGACCATGCAGAGCCTATATGAGAACTCCTCTCTTACGGCTCACGCCTTCTCCTGGTGGCACGCCGACCGCATATACAAGGGCGGACGCCCTTCGCAACGCTGCTAAATTGCGTTTCGCTGATTCCGTCGCACGTTACTCACATGGCGATTGGAAGCGAGAGCAGCACGCTGAGCCGACGTGCCACGCCATGATGCGTTACGTTTCTATCGGCCGGCCATCGGCCCTGCCGCCCGACTTTTTGGCGTGCTACCTCTCGCACAAGCGTCCCTCCCTCTCAGACATCCAGGAACTGGCGGATAAGGGTCGACTACATACAACCGACGACGACTTTGTCCTACTCGTCCGTAAACCGACACTCCCGCCAACAAGCTCTGACAAACCGAACTCTGTGGGGCGAGCTGCTTGCTTGCTAAACGACGAGCCAGTTCGCATCTACGTTCCCCTGCTCATGCGCCCTTGGATCATGCAAGCTTGCCATTCGACGGCCTCCTGCCACCTTGGCACCACGCGCACGTTGCGCATGCTGGAGCGTTTTTATTGGTGGATTGGCATGAGTGTGTGTACCCGGTGGTGGCTTCGCCACTGCTTGAAGTGCCAAGCGCGGAAAACCCCACGGCTGACTGTCCGCTGGCCCATCATCACAATGCCTCTGCCGGAAGGTCCAGGTATCGCCGTCAGTGTTGACTACTTCGGCTCCCTTCCGGTCACACCACGAGGCAACACCTACATCCTGCTGTTCACCGATCGCTTCAGTCGTCGGGCCGACATGTTCCCCGTCACTGCCGCTGAGTTCACCGCGGAAGGTGCAGCCAATATCCTGGTGAACCAATACATCCCCTTGTGGGGGTGCCCGCGCACCATACTCTCGGACAACGGACTGCAGTTCTGCTCCAAGCTTTCACAAGCTGTATATCAGCTGTTAGGTGTACACAAGCTTGCTACAAGCTCCTACCATCCCAACTGTAACGGGGGCGTTGAGTGGGTAAATCACACTATGGCACAAATGCTGGCTATGGTCGTCAACGAGCGACAAGACGACTGGGACTTGCATCTGCCCCACGTCGAATTCGCTAACAACAACTCTGTCAGCGCGGCGACGGGTTTGGCGCCCAACGAGGTCCACATGGGCAGACTCCCACGGCTCCCCCTGACGATTTTCGACCGCAAAGGTGTCGTGGGACACCAGAGTCTGGCCCGTGACCACCTGGTCTATTGCGATTTGGCCACCGACCGGCAAAAGCGCGCGAACAACATTGTCCGCGCACACCACGCCCTCACCGTTTCCCGTGTTAATCGCAGAAACTCCACCCTCGCCGACGCGCTGCGTCCAGCACCTAACTTCACTGTGGGTGGTTGGGCATGGGTATACAATTCTGCCTCTACCATCCGCCAGGGTGTGAAGGCGAATACCGACGCCAAGGTACTCAAGGCCAAACTCGCGCTTAACTGGACGGGCCCATACAAGGTCCTGGCCGTCGGTCCCTGCTCCGCCGCCGAGACCCCGGACGACTCGCCGCTCGGGAGCAACCTCCTTTATTTGGATCTCCCTTCCGACCTGCCTGGTTCGAACGCTCGTCGGCGTGTGGCTATCGAGCGCTGCAAACCCTGTGCCAACCCCCACGACAGCGGGGACATGCCCAAATACCTACCGGCGGGGCTGACACAGTATGTGCTCAACAAATTTTCCGATAAGTCCCCGCCGTACCACGTCACTCAAGACGACGTTTCGACTCCCCTCCAACGGCTGGAGGTGGAGCAGATCACTGGTCATCAGTCGGTACGGGGGCGAGGTGGCGTCATCGCGGTGCTATACAAGACGCATTGGGCGGGACTCTCCGAACCGTCCTGGGAGCGGGAAATGGACCTTCACCTCTCCCGCTCCCACATCTTGCGTTATTGGGCCGGAACCCCGGACCAGCACCGCCAAACCAACCGCAACAACGGGGAACGTTTCCTAGCGCCGGGCTACGCCTGTGTTCCCCGCACCGATTGGCTCCGTCGCTACCACGACACCGTACTTCCTAAGGGAGCCCACTTTTGGTACAAGGGAGACGATGGTTTATGGTGGCTAGGAAAAATCAGCGCGAGCACTACCGAGGACAAGGTATACCTGGTCCGCTTTCTTGACGACCCGGGACCGATTAAACTCCCTCTTCCCCCGGCGCGCTACACGACTTCAACGGGAGCCGTACGAGGTTCTTGGTGTTTGCAAGTTCACATCGCCAGTGCGTTTCCTCGGGGAATCCAACGTAACGTAGACGAATCTCGAGGCGCGGCCGTGGCCAGTTGACTTCCAAGCCACCACCGCTCCTCGATAGTTCTTCATTTTTTTTTGAGGTATGAGTTTTTCGTCTTCGTCTTTGGGTTGTTCGCAGTGTCCTGAGGGTCTTTGTCGAGTTTTGGGGCGGTTATTTCCATTTTTTTTCTTGTCCTGCCGAACCCCCTGCTCAGTGCCGGGTCAGGGTTCGGGTAAAACGCCGCTATCTGAGGCGCAGGGCTGTCGCCGTTTTGTCGTTGTTCAATTTCGCCCTGCCGACGCCCTCCTCAGCCCAGAGCCGGGGGGTCGACCAGTGTACGGGTCTGTGTGTCATATTTTATGTGTTGTGTGTTGTACTTGTTCTGCTTTGTTTTTTTTTCGTCTAAACACTTCCTCCCCTAGCGGGGCTGTAGGTGTTGACACCTTCCATCCCGGGTATTCGTCGTTTCCTCGTCTAACCCCCCCGCCTTGCTGATGGCCCGCGGGAGGTTTTTCGCATGACTTCTCCCTTGTGTTAGCGCCTGTGTTCCCTTCCATATCGACGAGGACTCGCCTCGCCATAGTACCTTTTCTGTGGTTGGTTTACCGTAGAGCCTTTCCTGCCCCCCCCGCCACACCGGCGGCATGCGGCAGGTTCTAGAGCCTTTTCTGCCCCCCCCGCCACACCGGCGGCATGCGGCAGATTTTTGATGGGTGACTATTGCCTTGCTGTAGGGTCTGCTTTTATTTCTACTGCTTTTCTTCGCGTGTTCCTGGCTCCATAACCAGACGGTTAGAGGTGTGGGAGTGGGGTTTAAGGAGCCGCATCTTCGACTCATGGTCTAGTTCGTAGAACCGGAGTTTCCCCGAATCTCCCATATTTCTGCATATGCGACTCATCAGGGTGGGCTAGTGTTAAGATACGGCCTCGAAAGGCCTGTGGGTATCCGAATTTAAGATCATTTGGATGGGTTTCGTATGATAAGGTTGGCGGTTTATATTCGGGGAAGTTAGGAATTAGATCGGAGGCACGCGCCTCCGATCTCAGAAGCTATCCGGGGCTCTGGTGGAAACGAATAAAGCTACATCTCTACGAAGGAACGAAAGTGAGTACTCTCCGAGGACCTGCTCAATTGGCAGACCTGCAGGGGGCACTCTGTGTCCCCCACCATTAATTTCACAGCAGCTGTTATCATGGGCAATAAAATGGATGTCGGTGAATACATGCATGCGTTGCTATAACCAGGGCAATACCATAACATTGCGTCGTAAGATGAACAGCGGTGAACGCATGCCCCTCTACAAACTTCGAAAAATACTACTTCGAAGTATTAGTTCAATACAAGTACTTGTAACAATAACAATAATATACCTGGCACAAGGTATAGTCTATGCAGTTCAACAAGTCCACAACAATCGAACTGGTACTTTAGCAACAGGGTGCGTATGTGTACTGTAGCAGTAGGGTGTAGGGTGCATACTCTGAGGTACCCGGGTATCAACCCTGAGTGCTTTGCTCATACTCAGGTAGGTACCCACCGGGTACCAGAGTATATACTACTCCGGGGTACTCAGGTACCACCCACGGCGGGATGTTTAGGTCATGCTTCTAAGTCAGGTAGTCTAAGATATATACTCTGTGGGGTAACCGGGTACCAACCCTGATGTTTTGGTCATACTCAGGTGGATACCCACCGGGTACCAGAGTAGACTATACCAGGTACCAATCACGGCTGTTCTGTCATACTTATTATGTAGTCGATATAATATACTCTGGGGCAACCGGTACCAACCCTGACTGTTTAGGCCATACTCAGGTAGGTACCCACCGGGTACACCAGAGGATCTACTCTCGCTCCTACTAGACACTAAACATGCCCTTAGCACAATAGACTATAGGTCTGTACTCGTAGGCGTCCGTTGCGCCGGCCATGACGTATAACGGGTCCTGACGTTTTACATAGCGGGCGCCGTATCAGATATGCCTGCCAATAGTAAACTAAGCCTTATAACAGTACCCATACAGTACCTGGTATAATTACAACATCACATCGAGTCGTTGCACACCAACAAGGCAGTGACGCCCGGGCCCGTCGCGCGACTGGACAGGTCACATCACAAAAGCAGCCAACCGGAAGGGCCACTGGACTGATGCCACACCGACCACACTAAATGTCACTTAAACTTTTGATGTTTCGTGTCCTTGGATATTGGATCTTAGGATCCAGTCTCCCCATATCTTTGCTTGTGTTGCCTTTTGGTTGACTCTTGCGTTCTGCCTCCCCTCTTTCTCTATATCGCTCTCTCTGATCTCTGTCTGTCTGTGCATCGCATCCCCCACCGCACCGTGTCGAGCCTGCACACACAGAGCAGAAAGCTAGACGGGAACCACTCAGCAGTCTACGGTCTTTGGTTATCGACAAGGCAGCCACAGCAGTAGTAGTAGCAGCAGCGCTCCCAGCTCTCCCACCGCCACCCCTTTTCTTCGAAGATGAAGGCACCACCGTTCTTTACGCTGGGCACTGTTTTCCTTGGGGTAGCAACATCGGCGCTCGGCTTCCTGAGAGGCACCAGCGCTGAGCAGGAAGCAGGAGGAGGTGAAGAGAGATTTGGACGTCACCACCCGAGGCACACGTTCTACTGCGAGCACTCCGCCACCGGCGACTCAGTGGACCAGGTCTTGTCAGGACACATAACTATTTTCCGTCCGATCGTCTGCGAGACTACCCAGGTACGCGTTCGGTGCTCATTGCGTGGGTGTTGGGTGGGTCTTGTTGCCTTTCTTTTGGGGGAACCATGGCGACAGGCAAAAAATGATGCCATTGCGTATACAGTCCAGAGCATCGCACGGGCTAAAGTGAGGGTACAGACAGGGGGGGTGTCCGGGGTGCAACGTCGGTGCTACATGCACGCCGCCTGCCTGATGATTTACTTGCTATAGCACTGCTTCACGCTTTGCATTTCCTACCAGTATAGGTGGCAGCTGGTAAGAGACCGCCCCTACCTTTGGCTTCCACGTCGCTTATACCTGTGGGTGTCTCCGTGCTGTGCGTTACGGTTGGTGTTTTATATCGTATCGGAAGTTCCGATGTATCGGATATACTATCGAACATCGAATGGAAACAACATCGTCCCGATATCCGGGTTGAACGCCGTGCTTCTTACATCATGTCGGGGCGGGGATGGCGCTCTGCTGCTTCCGTCCCCTCCACCCCTATTGAGAGGGTGTCAAGGTGAATAGTGGCAGTTGGGCGTGAGGTGTCAGAAGAAGGCAAACATACGTGCTCCTTCGGCACTACCATTACCCTGTTCGTTTCGTGCGTACCGGTATGTTATTCCTCGCATGCTGTTTATCGTATCGGAATGGGACTTTTTAGCATTCGATCGATCCGATCCCATATCGGATTGTTTAGTGGATATCGGGTGTTTGACGTCCGTATCGTATCGGAATCGAGTATCGTTCCGATACGACGAACTACTTTTGTCGACCTAAACAATTAGTCTAGACTAGACTAGACTATGAGGTCGCATGGCATCTCGGCCACACGAAGCAGCCACAGCCCGGGCTACTATGTGCAGTGTAGAGGGGTAGAAGGTAGAAGATGTACCCGAAGTCCGAAGCATGGACGCGTGTTACGCGTAACACGTACCTGGTTGGTATACAGAAGTATGCCTCGCGTTCGGAGTCCGCGCGCCGCAATTGGCTCTGGCAAAAATAGCTGTTCGCGGAGATTTGAAAATAGCAAGCCCTTCGTCGGAAAAGCTTCCAAGCCCACGTACTGGAAACCCCTATTTTTGTTGTGTTGGAGTTCGCCGAGGGTGCTACTAAGGTAATGCAGGGCTCGCAATGCAGCAGCTGCAGCGTGTGCAATGTCTGGTATCTCAGCATTTCATAGCAGGGATTCGCTTGTGGAGTGCTGGTAGTGGTGGTGGTGATGGTGGCGATGCAGGCTTTATACCTACGAACAGGCTTTGTTTGCTTGCTGTATCCCTGGTGCATAAAAAGGGAGGCTACGATACCAAGTGACCATTCACATCGGTCCAATGAACCCCTTCCGCTGGCCTGTGCTTCCTGCCGTCGGTGCGGCTGCATCCAGCATGACACCTGCCTGACGCGGTAAGTGAGCAGCGGAGAAACAGGTGCAAGGTGCAAGAAGACATTTTTACATGTTTGCACTACTGTTTGCACGCCCCGAAAGGGAGGGGATGGTAGTGTTCCACCCCCCCCAGGTGCTGGTTTCAAGATAAGATTTGCGGTTGCAGTTCTCGGGTGCTTTTCGCAGTTTTTTCGTCTAATTTCGTACGAACGGGCGACGGCGTGTTTTGTTGTTCTTAGCCGTACCATAATAAGCGTCATACTGTCCGAAGCGCAACGTATTAAGGAGGGGTACCACACGCGAGCAGCACGATCATGTGACATGTTACACTTTCTTGTACTGCTGCACGTTTTTCTTGTAATAGGGCGGATGGCAAGACTAGGCAAGACACTACTACACTTACTTGTCGCTGTTTAGGTCGCGATATCCACGTTCCAAGTGATTGCCCCCGTCTCTACGTCTCTACGTGATTATTACGGCTTCCTCACGCACAGTACTCGTAACACATCATATCGTACTGCTGTTGACAGTTGTTGTGTCCGCGTTTTCTTGACAAGATAAATGAGATGGTATCGCGGGTGAGCTGGTGGGTGAACCGACCACTAATCGCTAGGGCTGTGAGTTGTCTGGAGTTCCGGCTACGAGGTAGCTGTTAATTATTGGTTGGCTGGCCAGGGCTGGCGACTATTAATAACTGACTTTAGTCGACTCCCAGGTAGTTGACTGGCGCCAGCCAACCAGTCGGCTAAACCCGCTGCAGCCGCCCCCGGCGGGCCGGTCAGACGCGCCTCCGGAGGCAAAAATTGCGGTATTTGACGTGATTTTACACTGAAAAGAAGTTGATAAAACGAACAAGTGTATCTCTTGTTTTGATCACGAAACAGATGCATTCTAAAGTTCGTCTCAATTCACCGATTTTTTAAGGGATGTACCGCAAGTATGAACTTTTACTTTTTTTGCCTGGTTTGGGGGTCTCTCACTGGTGCTACCTCTGTGTCGTAACGGTACAAACTCGTGCGGCAGGCAGTAGCACACCACCAGTAAAAACAGAGCACAATATTGACTTCCTACACCAGGAGCATAGAGAAACATGGTACATGGATCATTGGCTGCCGGCAATCCAAGAGCGGTTAATAGTTGAGTTAAATAGAAACGACATATAACATGTCATACCCTCACTGGTATTGGAGGAGTTACCAACACACCAAGCCAACATGTACCCTACGAGCTGTCGTTTCTGAGCCCGCACACAAAATGCCCAGGAAAAGCGTAGACGAAGCGAAATAGGAAATCCGGAGGCAACACCGGTGAGCCCACCCAGCGGTGGACCAACCCACGGCACGATTCGATACGGGTACACCCACGCAACTATTTTGCGTGAGGGCTGCGTTGCACTTCTTGTGTACTCGTACAAATATGCAGAACCCCGCAAATCTCCCCGCATCAAACTACGCACCCCTGTGCAGCGTGGCAGTGCTAGATGTCGCCGGGAAATACGTACCTCGTAAAAAACAAGCCTTCCTACTCTCAAGAAAACCCCAAATGAAATACGAAAATAGTTGGATAATTAGCACCGCCGTACCTAACTGTAATGTGTTGCAAGCTAATAACAAGCTGGCGACTTTTAGTCAGCCGAATCACGGCCCTACCTAGCACAGCACGAGTAGGGATGTGGTACTGTTCATCAACTCATTATCGCGTGTTGATTTTGTATATTTTTGGTGATTAGTTTTAAATCGCGTCATGTGCTTCATTGTTGTTGGCTAACAGTTATGTGCCAGGTATTCAGTACGAATCATCGTATGTACCTGGTATCAACTACTGTGAATAATTATGAGCTTTAGTTGATTATTATTAATAAACGTAAATCATTA
The DNA here is from genome assembly GCA_012845835.1 of Undaria pinnatifida. Lineage (NCBI taxonomy): Eukaryota > Phaeophyceae > Laminariales > Alariaceae > Undaria > Undaria pinnatifida. The sequence goes on along the minus strand of JABAKD010000009.1, from coordinate 9,312,387 downwards.
TTATTAATAGTTGATTATTTTGTGACAGACCAAACGCGTTTTTCGTTGGAGCTGGCGAAACAACTGCCTGCGGCGCGACCAAAGGATGCTTCGAAAGATATAACCGTTAAAGGTCACTATTCATATTAATAATGAAGCCAAATATTGGATCTCCCGAACCATGCCAAGTTGTGAAAAAAAACATGAAAACTGATGTCACGATTCGCGACAGAAATAGGTGATTGGTTTTTGACAACGCGACATACTGTCTGTAGAACCAATTTACACAGTCATGAAGTGTGATTCTTTTACAGGAGGCCCCATTCGGCCAGCTGGAACCGGAATAAATGAAAAAACACGATTGCAAGCTTTGAAACTTGTGATTATTCTCGCGTCGTCGCCAATTGACTGTGTTTGTTTTAATTAACCACTAATTAATTTTTAAATTAACCCGACTTTGGACAATTTAGTCGTGAATCAAATCAATCTGAAAACGGGTTCATGTACATACACCCCTAAACAAGACTAATATGTCATCTTGGTCCGCTCATTTCATGAGGTAGGCGATAGGCGCCACCAACAAGCAGGAGGGAGGTCCTGCGCTTTGCGCCCCCACAGCTTCGCGCCTACACTGCTGTGAACTCTGTGTGTGCTCTTGCTGGCCATCGACAGCCAGCACACACTTGCGTCCAGTGTCCGTGCCGATTCTTTATCGTATAATATGAAATAAGTAGCGTGTAGGGAGAAGGGGAAGGCACAATCATACTAAAGTATGTCTGGTGTTTTCGTGTGTCGCATGTCTTCGGCTGCCAACAGGCACATGTGCAGTGGGGGCTCCGTTTGGACTCAACGCTCTGCGTCCATCCGTCTCTTCCTTCTCCGCTCGTACGCTCACCGCAGTATGTATCCTCCACCCATCCCCGTCTCGTCTGTATCTGCACGCCGCGCGTAATTTAGGTCGTCCACGTCATGGCCGGGAAGAGCTTGACTCTGTGGTCGCACGGTGTGTTGAGTACGTCGAACGTGCACTTCGTCGTTCACAAGGACGCAACGCTGATCCTTGAATCGAAGGAGGGTATCGACCTTCGCCGCCACGAGGTACGTGCATAACAAGTTCCAGTGTTTCGTAGGTGTACCAGGTAGTCGATAGTAGCATGTATTTGTTATGTGTGCGTCGTACGTACTTGGCGTATGTTTGTATGTTGTGCGTGCTAGGGTGCCTCTTTCTGGAGCAGCTATCGGTGGGGAATTTTGGTGCTACTGCATCGTAGCATTTCGATGTATGGCGTTTGCGTGTCATGTGTATGTGTTGTATGCTATGCTGTGTGTATACCTATTTAGGAGGACCTACAGCCGAAAGCCTCTCGGATGTCGCCGTACTATCTTTGCCACACGACAACGTGCATCATAGTATAACCTTCAACCACGATCACTCACAGCACACCCCAGTTTGAAGAACAGCACCAAGGGGAAACCAAAATGAAATGATGAATAAAATAACATAAGGTATACGGAAACTGGTGCACGTTGCCTACCTCCAATCTGCACCTACTGCCGACTTAACACCGATCTCTACTGCAGTATTGTAACTGCGCACTCTCGGTGTACCCGCGCGTACATACATTTACCCAAGTGTGACAGCAGTATGATGGCCTAAGCAACAAGGATTGAAATACCGTCACTCATAACTCATAAACAGCTATTTTAAGGAGATAAAGCAAAGAAAGAACCCGCGGAACTAAGATCTGCCTGGCGGGCAAACAGCAAGAGCCCTTGACGCGACCTTGTGTTTCTTTTTGATGTACCCCACTGACACTGCGTTGTTATTTGTTGTTGTATTACTTGGAGCTTTTTCGGGGTCTTGCTCGTACATTCTTGTTTTCATGGAGGTAGATGGGAGCGCCCATGGCAGTATATGGAAGCTTCCATGGGAGATGTTTCCGTGGACGTAGTGTAATTTTCCATGGAAGTAATGGAAGCTTCGATGGAAGCAGTTTCCATGGACGTAGGGAAAGCAGCTTCCACTCATTCCATGTTATTTCATGGGACCTGAACCTTCCGTGACAGCAGTAGTAGTGAAAGCTTCCACGTGAATAGAGGACGCTTCCATAGATAGTGGAGTAGAATCTTCCATGGAATCGTAGAAGCTTCCATAGTGGAACTTCCATGGGATCTTCCATCTACTTCCACGATGAACAAAAAATGTGAAAGACCGTTTGTTATTCACCAACAACCTCGCCCAGCAAACGATGTGCACAGGGTATGTACATGACCCAGGGTACAGCAGTAGTCTAATATGATAAAAACCGGTATTCATACTGCAGTGTTAAATTAATAGGTGAGGACACAGAGTGCCCCCTGCAGGTCTGCCAATTGGGTAGGTCCTCGGAGAGTACTCACTTTCGTTCCTTCGTAGAGATGTAGCTTTATTCGTTTCCACCAGAGCCCGGGATAGCTTCTGAGATCGGAGGCGCGTGCCTCCGATCTAATTCCTAACTTCCCCGAATATAAACCGCCAACCTAATCATACGAAACCCATCCAAATGATCTCAAATTCGGATACCTACAGGCCTTTCGAGGCCGTATCTTAACACTAGCCCACCCTGATGAGTCGCATATGCAGAAATATGGGAGATTCGGGGAAACTCCGGTTCAACGAACTAGACCATGAGTCGAAGATGCGGCTCCTCAAACCCCACTCCCACACCTCTAACCGTCTGGCTATGGAGCCAGGAACACGCGAAGAAAAGCAGTAGAAAGAAATGCAGACCCTACAGCAAGGCAATAGTCACCCATCAAAAACCTGCCGTATGCCGCCGGGGTGGCGGGGGGGGCAGGAAAGGCTCTGCGGTAAACCAACCACAGAAAAAGTACTATGGCGAGGCGAGCCCTCGTCGATATGGAGGGGAACACAGGCGCTAACACAAGGGAGAAGTCATGCGAAAAACCTCCCGCGGGCCATCGGCAAGGCGGGGGGTTAGACGAGGAAACGACGAATACCCGGGATGGAAGTTGTCAACACATACTGCCCCGCTAGGGGAGGAAGTATTTAGACGACAAAAAAAAACAAAGCAGAACAAATACAACACACAAAACATAAACGAAGACACACAGACCCGTACACTGGTCGCCCCCCGGCTCTGGGCTGAGGAGGGCGTCGGCAGGGCGAATTTGAACTATGACAAAAAGACGACAGCCCTGCGCCTCAGATAGCGGCGTTTTACCCGAACCCTGACCCGGCACTGAGTAGGGGGTTCGGCAGGACAGAAAAGAAAAAAAATGGAAAGAACCGCCCCAAAACTCGATGAAGACCCTCAGAACACTACGAACGACCCAAAGACCAAGACGCAAAACTCATACCTCAAAAAATGAAGAACTATCGAGAAACGGTGGTGGCTTGGAAGTCAACTGGCCACGGCCGCGCCTCGAGATTCGTCTACGTTACGTTGGATTCCCCGAGGAAACGCACTGGCGATGTGAACTTGCAAGCACCAAGAGCCTCGTACGGCTCCCGTTGAAGTCGTGTAGCGCGCCGGGGGAAGAGGGAGTTTAATCGGTCCCGGGTCGTCCGGAAAGCGGACCAGGTATACCTTGTCCTCGGTAGTGCTCGCGCTGATTTTTCCTAGCCACCATAAACCATCGTCTCCCTTGTACCAAAAGTGGGCTCCCTTAGGAAGTACGGTGTCGTGGTAGCGACGGAGCCAATCGGTGCGGGAAACACAGGCGTAGCCCGGCGCTAGGAAACGTTCCCCGTTGTTGCGGGAGAGCTCACGCTGTGCCGCCCCGATCCGCATTCGGCGGTAAAGGCGGTTGGTTTGGCGGTGCTGGTCCGGGGTTCCGGCCCAATAACGCAAGATGTGGGAGCGGGAGAGGTGAAGGTCCATTTCCCGCTCCCAGGACGGTTCGGAGAGTCCCGCCCAATGCGTCTTGTATAGCACCGCGATGACGCCACCTCGCCCCCGTACCGACTGATGACCAGTGATCTGCTCCACCTCCAGCCGTTGGAGGGGAGTTGAAACGTCGTCTTGAGTGACGTGGTACGGCGGGGACTTCTTGGAAAACTTGTTGAGCACATACTGTGTCAGCCCCGCCGGTAGGTATTTGGGCATGTCCCCGCTGTCGTGGGGGTTGGCACAGGGTTTGCAGCGCTCAATAGCCACACGCCGACGAGCGTCCGAACCAGGCAGGTCGGAAGGGAGATCCAAATAAAGGAGGTTGCTCCCGAGCGGCGAGCCGTCCGGGGTCTCGGCGGCGGAGCAGGGACCGACGGCCAGGACCTTGTATGGGCCCGTCCAGTTAAGCGCGAGTTTGGCCTTGAGTACCTTGGCGTCGGTATTCGCTTTCACACCCTGGCGGATGGTAGAGGCAGAATTGTATACCCATGCCCAACCACCCACGGTGAAGTTAGGTGCTGGACGCAGCGCGTCAGCGAGGGCAGAGTTTCTGCGGTTAACACGGGAAACGGTGAGGGCGTGGTGTGCGCGGACAATGTCGTTCGCGCGCTTTTGCCGGTCGGTGGCCAAATCGCAATAGGCCAGGTGGTCACGGGCGAGACTCTGGTGTCCCACGACACGTTTGCGGTCGAAAATCGTCAGGGGGAGCCGTGGGAGTCTGCCCATGTGGACCTCGTTGGGCGCCAAACCCGTCGCCGCGCTGACAGAGTTGTTGTAAGCGAATTCGACGTGGGGCAGATGCAAGTCCCAGTCGTCTTGTCGCTCGTTGACGACCATAGCCAGAATTTGTGCCATAGTTTGATTTACCCGCTCAACGCCCCCGTTACAGTTGGGATGGTAGGAGCTTGTATCATGCTTGTGTACACCTAATAACTGATATACAGCTTGTGAAAGCTTGGAGCAGAACTGCAGTCCGTTGTCCGAGAGTATGGTGCGCGGGCACCCCTACAAGGGTATGTATTGGTTCACCAGGATATTGGCTGTACCTTCCGCGGTGAACTCAGCGGCAGTGACGGGGAACATGTCGGCCCGACGACTGAAGCGATCGGTGAACAGCAGGATGTAGGTGTTGCCTCGTGGTGTGACCGGAAGGGGGCCGAAGTAGTCAACACTGACGGCGATACCTGGACCTTCCGGCAGAGGCATTGTGATGATGGGCCAGCGGACAGTCAGCCGTGGGGTTATCCGCGCTTGGCACTTCAAGCAGTGGCGAAGCCACCACCGGGTACACACACTCATGCCAATCCACCAATAAAAACGCTCCAGCATGCGCAACGTGCGCGTGGTGCCAAGGTGGCAGGAGGCCGTCGAGTGGCAAGCTTGCATGATCCAAGGGCGCATGAGCAGGGGAACGTAGATGCGAACTGGCTCGTCGTTTAGCAAAGCAAGCAGCTCGCCCCACAGAGTTCGGTTTGTCGGAGCTTGTTGGCGGTAGTGTCGGGTTACGGACGAGTAGGACGATGTCGTCGTCGGTTGTATGTAGTCGACCCTTACCCGCCAGCTCCTGGATGTCTGAGAGGGAGGGACGCTTGTGCAAGAGGTAGCACGCCAAAAAGTCGGGCGGCAGGACCGATTGCCGGCCGATAGAAACGTAACGCATCATGGCGTGGCACGTCGGCTCAGCGTGCTGCTCTCGCTTCCAATCGTAATGCGAATAACGCGCGACGGAATCAGCGAAACGCAATTCAGCAGCGTTGCGAAGGGCGTCCGCCCTTGTATATGCGGTCGGCGTGCCACCAGGAGAAGGCGTGAGCCGTAAGAGAGGAGTTCCCATATAGGCTCTGCGAGGTCGCGGTCGGACGGCAGTGGCACCGTGCGGACCGGCGAGTCGACAAGAGCAGGGGTCGCGGCGGCGACGGGGTCGGCTGCGGCCGTGGAACTCGCGACGGGGTTGTACTTCGTCCGCAAGATGGCCGAGGGGCCCCGCCGGGCCCGAATCCATAATCTACAGCGGGAGTGCATTACCCGTTGTTATCGCTGTTCGTCGGCGCGTCGTCGACGACGGAGGGGCTGGAGTGCCAAGCATGGCGGAGACGGACACAGTCGAACCGGTGGTCGCGGCGGGGGCCGTCTCCTGTAAAGAACTCCGGGATAGATAAGTCGGCTGTGCGATGGGCGTCGCTGCAGCCAGGGCTTCTGCGGAGCCCGTGCCGCCCTCGATGGGTATGGCAAAGACCGAAGCGAAAACAGTGTCGGCGGCAGGTGAAATCGACCCGCGGCCGGTACAGCCTTCGGTAGTGGCGACGGAGGCAGAAACACGAGCGACGAATCTCCCCGGGGAAACAGAAAGGCCGTCAATCCTTATACGTGGCTCGTGTTTGCGAAAATCGTGAAACGCGGTAGAGGTGAGAGGGAGCCCACCCAAGGCAGCATGTTCAGTGCGGGGCACGAGCCCACCCAAGACAGTGCTTTCGGCGAGGGGTTCGAGTCCACCCAAAGCAGTGCTTTCCGTGTGGGGCACGAGCCCACCCAAGACAGTGCTTTTGGCGAGGGGTGCGAGTCCACCCGAACCGACTCCTGGGATCGGCGAGGAGGGAGCGCGCAGCCCGCGGGTCCGTAGGAGGTAGATACCGCTATCTCCAACGGGGTTGAGGCTTGTTAACCCCACGAGGTTGAATTTTTTCAAGCCACTGCGGTCGTACTCCGTAGCGGGCTCTGGAAAACGGGCCGGAAAAATCGGCGATGCCCTTGGCGCTGCCTTTGCGGTACTCGAGTGTGCAATCGAACGCGGTGACGAACTCAAGCTACCGCTGGACTCGTGCATTGAGGGTCCCCACTTTGCCAATGCTCTCTTATGTATTGTGGCCGGAGGATATGCGGAACTTTGTTCCCCTCAGTATCCTCGGAGGTGTTTGGGAACCCAAGCAATGCTGCCGGTCCCCAAATCTATAGGAGTCCAGTGCCTCTCCGAGTCGAGCGTTGCTCGACTGATAAACGCGATTTTCATAGTGAACAAAACGTCGTCCAGCGTCACAGTACCCTCGACGAAACAGGGGCAGTGTTCTGACATCGCAAGGTCAGGGCCGACGCTAGAAGCTATCTCCACAACTTCACGGCTTTTCATTGGCCAACGCGCCCGAGAAATAGGTCGGAAACGCCGAAGGGGAAGCTTTGCGAGCGCTGGCCGCTGTGAACGGTCTGGTTGCGGCGCGGACGAGATTTCTTGGTTCTTGCACTCGCAGTGCAGGTGCGGAACCGACTAGGGGAGGCCGGGTGCGCCGACCCGGTCTCATTGTCGCAAATAGCTGCGCGAACGGCAGAAAGGGCCTCACCGAGCAAGTTTTCCTCTCCCCTGGCATGGGCTGTTGGCCCTGGGACCATCAGCCCGGAGACCAACGCCCCACACTGGGTTCAGAGGGCAGGATTCAGCCAGAAGCTTGTTGTCAGAGCTCAAAAGGTGACTTTTTTTTTTTTTTTCTTTTCTGTCCTGCCGACGACGCCACTTGTTAAATTAATAGGTGAGGACACAGAGTGCCCCCTGCAGGTCTGCCAATTGGGTAGGTCCTCGGAGAGTACTCACTTTCGTTCCTTCGTAGAGATGTAGCTTTATTCGTTTCCACCAGAGCCCGGGATAGCTTCTGAGATCGGAGGCGCGTGCCTCCGATCTAATTCCTAACTTCCCCGAATATAAACCGCCAACCTAATCATACGAAACCCATCCAAATGATCTCAAATTCGGATACCTACAGGCCTTTCGAGGCCGTATCTTAACAGCAGTACCTGGTAAACATCAACAGTGTGTAGAACATTCTGATGTTGTGTGTAACCATGTAACCCCTCCCGCGACCCCGGCGTACGTACGTGCGTACTATTTCCTACATTCTCTCGCTGCATTTCAGTCCTCTTCGCGGGCTCTGATCATGGTCGCAGGGAAGGTGGTCATCAACTGGCCGACTCGGTTGGTCAGCTTGTTCGACGAGGCCGCAATCAACGTAAGTCATTAGTCTACTAAGTATGAGGCTATAGTACTTGCCAACAGCAGAGTATTTTCGGTTGTATTGAGGGTTTACTGCTCTGCTTGTTGTGGTCTAGCGGTAGAGTATCTATCATCTTTGCTTTGCGATCGCGCTGGGGTTCTATTCTCGACTGGTGTAGTTGTGCAGTTGTGTATTATATATCCTTGTACCCATTTTTTCTGAATCTTCTTCCGTCGCCAAAAAGAGTGCGATAACACGAATTAATTGTCAAAAAGAAGTAGGATGTAAATCGGCAAGCATGAGAGAATGCTGAATGAACCGTATGCGTATGCATGCGTGATAGAAACGATGACAAGTTTCGGGGGGCGGGAGGGGTGAGAGAAGATACCTACGTGGCTTGTCTAGAAAGCCGTTGAGGGCAAAACCTCCCGTTAGTTGTAGTATGAGGGTATGAAATTGATGAGTACAATGTGATGGCAGATCGATGTTTGTTCTGTATAAGCGAACTTTTCACGCAATGAAGTACCAGATTTGTATATATCGTAGGTCGACGTCAATCCTGTAGGCCTGCACCACCGATTATTGACCAGGTTACTTGGGATTAGACTTAAGTAACGTTCAGTCGCAAGTGGGCCACGAAAGGAGCTACAGTATGATGCCAATAGACTTGTACAGCAGTAGGCCTCGTTGCTTGAACCCCCTGCGATAGGGTTTCTTGTTCTATTTGTAGCTGTGTACGATGAGTGATGGGCGGTTTTTAAGTTCATGCTGCACATGGTGCTATTTATACCAAACATGGCTGATTCATGCCCCTAGTGGGCCAAACACTCATGCCCCGAGTGGGCCAAGCACCGCTCCGCTGCTCGCTGGCCGTAGTGGCTACCTACATGTACCTAGACGTGGCACTTTCGGGCCGGGTCGTATTTTACACCAGGTACAGCTCGTTCGTGACACGTACTGCAATGTTAGAGGATTATCGCCTATTTTACAGCTCGTTCGTGACACGTACTACCATGGTAGGGTTATCGCCTATTTGTACAGCTCGTCCGTGACCCGTACACTACTATCGTCGAGGATAATCGCCTATTTTTCCTGAGGAACCCGTTTCCAACTCCTGGAATTATCCCAGTCAAACTCCAAGTGTTTTATCCCGATGTGAGAAGCGCGGTGCTAAAAGGGTTAAGGACCTCTATATGCTACATACCCCCCACCCCAACCGCTGACTTTTGCACAGTTGTAAGCTACTGGTAAGTCCGATACGCCAATAATCGCATGGGCTACTAATAGTTCTCTCTCACTACTAAAAATGGTACGATTTGACGCTTGTTACGATCGGGGTGTACCAGGTATAGTATAATAGTATAGTACCTGGTAGTATAATAGTATACTACTACATAGCACTTTTGGGCTAAAACGCTTTCTGAATGGGCTACTAATAGTTCTCTCTCACTACTAAAAATGGTACGATTTGACGCTTGTTACGATCGGGGTGTACCAGGTATAGTATAATAGTATAGTACCTGGTAGTATAATAGTATACTACTACATAGCACTTTTGGGCTAAAACGCTTTCTGAATGACTGGGCTCCTCATATAGACTCGTATAGACTAGAATAGACGAAACAAATACCTGCTGTCCTCGTTGGACTCCTACAATACCGCATACGGTACCAGTCGTTGTGTACCTAGTAACAGGCCGTAAAACTGGTTGCATCGAGTTGCTCTTCCGGATTTGGTCAGAGTCTAGTTTCTGGGTTGCTGTGTATGGATATTAGAGCTCCTGAGGTGAGAAGCCTGGGGAAATGTTGGGGCACCCCTACAGTACTACAAGGTTCCGCTCCGGGAAGTGCCTAGGGGAGTGGCGCAAGGACACATTATTATCACTACCGGACGCAATGAACATTTGTTATTGTTGTACATACGGAGTACAAAAAAGAGTTGCCCGGAAAAATAACGCATTCTCATTTTACCCGCTGTACTTCTTCTTGGGTATACTCAATAGCAGTACTTTTAGCACTTTTTGGGTACTCGCTATAGACATGCCCACGACCGATCTGTTATTGAGAAAATACACACAACACCACTTGACAGCACACAAAACCTTTACACCCGTACGAGTATGATATGTATGATATGTATGATTTCGAGAAGAGCGTCACACTTGGAACTCCAGCTTAGGGACCGCTAGGAAGCGAGAAGGGGCACGTGTGGTGTGCGATGCGGCTTACTGTAGAATGTTATGTAAAGAGCGCGTAGTATTGAGAACGAGGGAGCAAGAGGACAATACGTGACAGGCTAGGCTATGACAAAAGCAACTCGACGCCGTAAAGAGAGGATATATTTTTGTCCGTGGGGTATTCCTCCACTCCCCTACAAGAGTGACTGGAGCCTGTCCTGTGACCATGTACTTGATTATGCGAGTTAGCGTGAGAACAACAACAACGGCACGCGCACATGGTCCTACCTTTAGCGTTTTGCTCTCCGCATGCTGTCTGCTGTCTGTCATCTGCGATCTTGGCAAAAAAAAACATACAAAATACTCGTTAAAAAGCTGCCTATGTGGACGAACTTGTGTAAGGATGGGTTGGTATCTAAATTATTACTACTGTATTACAAAGGTCCCTATGTTTCCGCATCGGTGGACACGCGCACCCAGAGCGGCAGCACAGCAGAAACGTGCGGTATGGTGGGGTGACAAATTATGACAGGCTCCGACACAAGCAACTCGCCGCAGCATAGCGAGGACAGGCCACGCGCACATAAATTGTGTTGCCTACCGCTGCTGCTGTGTGGCAGGGTTGTAGCGTTGTGCTCTCCGCATGTTGTCTGCTGTCTGTCATCTGCGATCTTACATAAACGGTGTTGCCCACCGCTGCTGCTGATCTGCGGCAGAATTGTAGCGTTGTGCTCTCTTGGTATGGTACGATATCATATACCTGGTACGAAGGATACCAACATGAACATGAATCTAAGGACCGTTTGAGTACTAATATTATATTCAAGCGATCCTTACACCTTACGCCGGCATGTCACTGAAGCAGCAGCAGCAGCGAGAGGTAGTGGCGTATAGGCGGGTAGAGCATCGCAGGCTCCGATCAAAGCAAACACCTACTACAGCAGCAGCCACACGCGCATAGAGTTGCAGGCTGCTGCCGCTGCTGCTGCTGCTAGGGGGCTGGACTGCTGCTGGGCGGCAGGATCGTAGCGTGGTGCTCTGCGCAACAATAGGGAAAGGTACGTGTACCCCTCTTCGAGCAGAAAAACGCGGTTTGCATCAAAATCTTACGTGGGTACACGAGGATAGGGGGTGCAGAAACCCAATCCCCGGGGATGTTGCGGAAACCCGGGGAGTTGCCTTACGTGTGCCAAAGGCCAAAAAAGTTCAAAAGGCTTGCCACGTGCGACACACTGCACGGATCGCGCCCAAACCTCCGGCAACGAGACCCCAACGGTCGAATTGTGCCCACCCCCCCTAACGATTCGGAAAAAGATGCGAGCACGAAGAGATGTCCCCGAAGAAGAAAAAAAATGACAATTCGACGTATACATATTTAGCAGCATGCGTGATTCGTTGTAACTACAAGGGCTCCGCTCCGCGGGCGGCTGGCGCCGCCCGCTACGCTCGCGCAAGGAAGAGTACAACTAAATGTAAAGGGGGAAGAAAGAAGAGGCCCATGATTTGGGGCATCTAGCGATTTGATAGTGCCAAGAGCTGCTTTATACGCAGAGTTGATTGCCCTGTGCTGTGTTATGTGTGCTTGTTGGCGATGTCACGTTCTAATCGTCGGTATAGGTGTAATTTTCGGGGGGGGGGGAAGGGAGGACCGAGAGGGGACAATCAAATAAAGAAAGCGAAACAAAGGCGAGTACACACGTCCATACATTCCGGTCGGTACCGGGTATCGGATGATACCTGGTACTGCTTTATGTTCGAAAGAAAGCACAGCACCGCAGGGCAAGGCACGGCACCGTACGGCACCGCACGGTGCTGCGCTGCTGAGCTATAGCTGGGCTGAGCCGAGCTGTGAGCGCATTTTTGTTGTGATTCAACATATGGTACCTGGTACGTACAGCTGTAGTACCGGTGGTATGACACTTGGAATGATACTTGGCATGTATGCAGGAAAAGTACAGCAAAAAGCACGCAGCATGGCACAGCATGGCACAGCAGTAGTACCGCTCCGCACGGCGCTGCGCTGCTGAGCTAGCGCTGCGGTTCGCTCTGCTGAGCGGAGCCGAGTTGATGATGCGCCAAGCTACACCAAGATGGGACTTCTGGTATGGCATGAACTCACTACGGCACAGCACTACACAGCACCGCACAACACCACACAGCATTCCACAGCAGTACCGCACCGCACGGCAGGGCACGCCAGGGAACGGCACTGCACGGCGCTGCGCTGCTGAGCTAGCGCTGCTGTGTGCCACTGGGCGGAGCTAAGCTGATGATGTGATGAGCCAACGTGAGATCAATAGGATGGGACCTCTTCTGGTACATGATGAAGGCTATGTGCAACTACAAAAGAAACGCAAAGAAATCGAAGAAAAGCTGGACCGTTCCGCAAGTAACGGGAGGAGGCGGTGTCCAGGTAATAGGTGGTATTCCCAAGAAACAGGACTTTTAAACTTAAGGGAAAGCAAAACGTTCAACTTCCCGAAAAATACGGTTAGAAAACTTGAATTAAAAAAAAAAAGAAAAAGAAAAAAAAGCGCTGACAAGCGCTGTTTCAGGCATCCGAGCCCGCTCAGCCGTCCGGAGAGGAGAATGTCTTGAAGTTAGTGTGGAAAGCGAAAAGCAATGGAGGCCTCTCAGGGCCTCTCAGGAGATCGATTTTTGTAAATAGTTGTACGTAAGTATGTTTATGTTGGATACAAAGCTATTGGGTATCATATCATAGCTCCTCAATCGAGGACCTCCGTCAATGACTGAAGCTTTGGGCTCACGATATCACCCCCTACTTGCCGTTGCGCGGCTCTCGTGTCACCAGCATAAAACGGACAACGAATGACACTTGATAAACTCGCACGCACTCGCCTCCTGCTGCTGTTTCTGCTGCTGCTGCTGCTGCTGCTGCTGCTGCTGCCGCTGCGTTCGTTGTGGTTATATTTGCTCTTGTGGCGTGCTGCTGATATTGCACGGCAGGAGGACACGTTTCGCATCGTCCGCTTGGTGGACAACGGCAAGATATGGTCTCAGCTTCAGATCAGGCACTCTCCAACCTCGATCGTGTCCGAAAACACGATCACTGACTCGCCAAAGGTATGTACATGTACATATCATAGTAGGTGTCATCCATAGCTTGTTGTGTGTATGTATACGAATTACAAGGTTCCCCTGCGGGATGTAGCTTCCTTGAAATCCGGGGGGTGTCGCAAGTTGAAGGGGGGGGACACAGGCGTTCCTACGTTTGAGCTATAAATAACAGGTACCAGGTATAGCATTAAATCAACTTTTGAAAGCTGTAGAAAAATCGATTACGAAGCCACCGTGCTAGTAACCAGGCAGGTAGCACCAACCAGCGCAAACGTGTTTATAGTTTAGTCTATGTAGATGTATGTGTTTGTTCGTAGCAACGATATTGCGCGTCACAGGTATCATACAGTGGGAATATCGACCGCCACCGTCGCTCCACTATAGTAACAGCGATGTGAAATGATAATGCTTGAATTCGGTATGTTTTTTGTTTTGCCAGTTTCGTGTCAAAGACTTGATTACCTTATTAATATATACGGCCGGCTGGCGGGCGTATCGGTGCCTGAGGTTTTTCTAGGTTTGGTATGGCCATTCTGGCACATTTAGATGTTTTTAGCTCGGCTTGATTCTCGATCTCACAGCTGGAGTGCAATTTGATACCAGGTATGTAGTAAACACTCGGTTCGCGGTATTCATTATCTCGTGCTCGTGACGCTCCCCGTCTTGGGGTGCATGTTGTCCTGTAGACAGGCCTCTTGAGGCGGCCAGTGTTGCTCGGAATTCTGCCACCAGTTGCCCTCTTGCGCACGATATGCAATCATGTTACAGTTTGGCACATAAGGCTTGAACACGGCTTTGTCATACCTGGTAAGTATGTACAGGTCAGAACTCTGGTTCCACCCTGCTTCTCTTGCCCTGTTTTGTGTTTCTCCCCGCTTTTTTTACAACCGCCCTCATTTTTGCAGTACGCGTACGTGTGGAAAATGACCCGCCTCCCAGTGCAAGACGTGGACGTTCACGAACCGATTAATTCTTCCACCATGCCCACCTCCACCACCTCCACCATTTCCACCCCCAATGACTGGGACGACAATGAGGAGGACGTATTTGGCGAAGACGGTGAATCGGCCGTCGTGGATGAGGCGACATGCTCCCCCGCCCCCACGACCCCGACCACCGATCGAGACGACACTGCCGTGCCTTTCCCCCCCCGCAACGAATCCCCCGAGGGTGACGTGACCGAGCAATTGGTGTGCGATGACTTGAAGGGGGAGAACGAGGGCGAGGAGGAGAACGAGGTGGAGAAAGAGAACGGGGGAGAGGAAGAGGAGAAGAATGAGAAGGACGAGAAGGAGGACGAAGAGGAGAAGGAGGGCGAGGAGAGCCAGGAGGAGCAAGATGGGGAGGTCCGCCGCTGCGAAGAACATGTGGTGTCACCGCTGTGCGTGTACGATGTGCTTCTTCGCGGCAAGGTCACATCAGCAAGCGGAAGGCCCGAGATGTGCCCTGCCACTGACGAGGCGGTGATGTTCGACCACTTCGAACCAGGCACCCTTCTTTACACAGCAGAACAAGAGATCGGCCAGTCGATGTCCGAGGACGAGGAGCAGGAGGAGGGCGAGAAGGACAATGAGGACGAGGACGCGGAGAAGGAGGAGGAGGAGGAGGACGAGGACGCGGACAAGAAGGACGAGGAGGAGGGTGAGAAGAAGGAGGACGAGGACGCGGAGAAGAAGGACGAGAAGGACAAGGAGGGGGGGGGGAAGGGGAAGGAGGGGGGAGGGGAGGAAGAGGAGCGGGGGAATGGGGGGGAGAAGGAGGAAGAGGATGAGGGCCACCGTTTCGGCAAAATTAAGGATGCCCCCCTCAAAGTGGGCGATGTTCTTCGCGGGAAGCTTGTGTCAGCAAGCAGAAACTCCGCGGTGTGGCCCGCCGCCGACGGGGCATTGATGTTTGGACGCTTCGTGCCTTCGGACAAGAACGAGGACGTGCACATCTTCGATGAGCACGGAGGACCGAGAGAAGCGACGGGGATGGCGAAGGTCCAAGTTCTTTTGGGGGTCAATGGCCGCCAGCTCAGGAAGGCGATGAGCCTGCGGAGGAGGGTGGAAGAGGAGAAGGGAAATGGGAAGGGGACGGAGGAAGGGACGGAGGATGCCAAGGGCGAGTCTTTTTTCGGATGGCTGCCCTGGAGCGGACGCGCTCAGCGAGAGCTGCAAACAGCTCGCGAGAACGCGGGACAGGTGGACGTCTCGGTAAACAACAAGGCGTGCATCGTGAGTCAGTGGAAGTTTTGTTACGCTGCTGTACATCTGTACATAGTAGTCGGGGTAGAATTGTATTTGTAGTAGATGTGCATGCGGTACTGGCAGCATCGATTGTGTACATCGCACCCCTTAGTGGTATACGAAGTCTAGACTGCCGTGGTGTCGCCACGAAATACGTGTGCACAATGCTTACTGGTCTCACGGTATCGCAAAATCTGCATTGCCTACGATATGTACGATACCCACGCGACACAAGCCATGGAGCAATCCATGTGCTAGTGCTAGTCGTGTTCGTATTCACACTAGCAGGTATTCACCAGGGCTTTTCACGGGTCGGGTCAAATCTCGCGGGTCGGGTCGGGTCGGGTCGGGTCAGCTGACCCGACCCGACCCGCGAGATTTTTGAGACGTCTTGACCCGACCCGACCCGACCCGCGAGATTTTCGAGACGTCTCGACCCGACCCGACCCGACCCGCGAGATTTTCGAGACGTCTTGACCCGACCCGACCCGACCCGACCCGCGAGATTTTGAAATCGTCCTGACCCGACCCGACCCGACCCGCGACAATCCGAGTGACCCGCGAGATTCGGGTCGTCTGGCGGGTCACGTTAACTTGACCCGTGACATTTCTCACGGGTCAAAGTAAAAAAGTCACGGATCAAAGCATGTATACCTCGGTCGGTTGGTTGGTCCTTGGTCCCTCGTACTTTTCCCAGTATGTCTTGTTCTCTGCGTTTTTTACCGGCATTGTTTGCAGCTGATGATTAGACTATGTCATGTGGTGTGCGCGCGAGAAATAGGAAAGAAACCGCAACCTACACGCATGGACATGCCCGTACCGTTAGACCACCGGGTCGACCCACGAGCGACCCGACGAGCGAGCTAGTTGTAAGTTACAAGTGCAATCTCCGGCCCCGGCAAGCAGCCTAGCTGAGCCGCCTCTGGCAGCAAGCCCACAACTGGGGCAGTGGATCTGTCAGCAGGGGCTGCGATCCGCGAGGATGCGTTGCCTGCTGCTGGTGCTGGCTGCTGCCAGGTTGCTGCTGCTGTGCTGCTGCTGCTGCTGCTGCTTGCTGCTGCTGCTTCGACAACGGCTGCTCTTCTTCTTGCTTTTTTACGTTTGGTCACATTTCGTACTGGTATGATAATTCTCGAGCTAGCTACTACTACAACTACTACTGCTGTATCTATCTTCTATCTGTGCAGTCTCCAGCCCCGGCAAGCAGCCTAGCTGAGCCGCCTCCGGCAGCAAGCCCACAACTGGGGCGGTGGGTCTGTCAGCAGGGGCTGCGATCCGCGAGAATCCGGGGTCTGCTGCTGGTGCTTGCTGCTGCCAGTGCTGCTGCTGCTGCTGCTGCTTCGAAGACGACTGCCCTTCCTTGTCTTTTTACGTTTGGTGACATTTCGTACTGGTATGACCGTAATATTACTGCTGTTGTTACGGCTTCAGTAGGTACGGGATTCGCGTCACACTGCCGTATGCCTTCGTACGAGTAGCTAGGGGTACTGCCTGGTGATTGTTCTGCACGCTGTGATGACATATGATCGGAGCATCGGCACGAGGGAGGCAGGAAGCCGAAAAAATGATTGTATTTTATTGGCGGACCCGCGGGCCCGACCCGCGGGGCGCCTGCACGGCATCAACGTGGCTCTCAGCTAGCTGTAAGTTTGAAAAAGGCGGATCCGCCGGCTAGATCCGCGGGTTTGACCCGCGGGTCAGCCCAAAACAACTCACGGGTCATTATGGCTTGACCCGCGAAGTGACCCGTATCTCGCGGGTCATGACCCGACCCGACCCGCGAGATTTTGAAAACCTCTTGACCCGACCCGACCCGACCCGCGAGATTTTGAGGCCTTTTGACCCGACCCGACCCGACCCGACCCGCGAGATTTTGAAAACCTCTTGGCCCGACCCGACCCGACCCGTGAGATTTTAAAACGTAATGACCCGACCCGACCCGACCCGCGAGATTTTGAAACCCCCTCGACCCGACCCGCGGGTCGGGTCATGACCCGTTAAAAGCCATGGTATTCACCAATATCAACCAGCGTGACGTGCTACGGATAATCAATCGCGCAAAGACATGAACAACAGATAAGCTCCACCTCCATCCATCCAACGATCCTCGCATCCGTCCATGTATCCATCCTCGGAAGAAAAAGGCACCCAAAACCAAATGTCCTTCACCGAGTGTGCCCCATTTTCTCCTCGTCTCTCCCCTCCTCTTTTCCCCCCCTCCCTACCCCTTCCCTGCTGGCCAACTATGTTATCGCAGAAGGTCACGGTGGACGGAACGCCCGTGCTGGCTAGGTCGGGAAGGTTTCAATGGGAATTCATGAACCGGGTTTTACAGAGGAGGCCTCGGGATGCGGGTTATGAGGTACACCTTGCTGACGACGACGCCGGACTCGAGGTTCAACTTCGGGGCAGATACGTGTGGGGCATTCGTGTGGGTGACGAGGGGATGGGCAAGCAAGCTGGAGGATTGAATGCAGGGGGTGATCACGCCGAAGGCGATGGCCGTGGAGGGAGAACAATCTGGGGGGTTTCCGCCTCAGACTGGATGGGAGATTTGTAATCTTCTTGTTTTTTTGTTCTCTGTGGTAGTCGTTGTCGTCGTCGTTGGTGCCGTAAGCCCGTTAGATACAGCACTATTACAGCTGCATCCACGTTTTTTTTTGGGGGGGGAATTACTTGGTTTCTTTGTGTGGGATATGTTTTGCAGTGTTGCCGTGAAATAGTTACCTCGCGTAGTGAGCAGCGCGTGTGGCATCACGCGTCGCCGCGAGGAGAAGGTTATGAATAGTTAGGCTGATCCCTGGGAGTATGGCGGCACGTCTGGTTGTTCGTTTGGAGTGGATGTTTGGGGGGCACTTGGGCAGGTCGATGGGGGGGGGTCGGGGGCAGGGCTGGCTGAGCAGAAATCGTCGCAAGAGGTGGGGGAGGAGGTCTTAGAGCAGAAACGGAATTTGAAATTCGCACGCGGTGTCTTTTTCTTGAAGCTGTTATACGGACCTTTCGTCCTTCCCGGGTGAAGGGTTTTGCTTTTGGTACGCAGGTAATTAGCCTTGTTGTCTTGGGTCGATTTGAGTCGCCCCTTGACACAGGGGGTAGGCTATGCTGAACTCTCCAATTGCGTGGTCGCGGGGGAGGGGGTGAGCATGTTCAGAGAAAATGCGCTGGATAGTCTACTATCGAACCAGCCATGTTGTATCGAAAGACTGGTTGCTGGGAGCTCTGTCGTCGACCTTGGATACAGCAGCGCAAAGGCACGCCCGTAGCACGGTCGAGGGGGGTTCGTGTTTGGCACAAGGTGACGCATGGCCTGCGTGCGTGCGTGCGACCAGTCTAGGTTTCTGCTACGGTACCTGTGCGTGCTCTTTCACGGTGCGTGCGGCCTGTGTGTGTTGTTTCACGGTAGCTTGAGCAGAATGCGGGTTTTATTTTACGCGGTACCATGGTCGGGGTGTTCCGACATTCGTACTTGGCGCAAACACCCTGTACCGTCCGTTGCTCTGTTGCTCTTGTCACCCTCTACTATTAATAGTAGTGTAGTAGTTGTTCGCTCCCGAGGGCTGGCAAGTTGAAGCGGTTCTGGCAGCCCACGTCGTTAGGTGGAAGTAAAACTGACCCAACAACTTGGACGTGGTGCAAGGTTCTTTGTATCTGATGTCGACATGGGGGGGGGTGGGGGGGGCTAACTAATAATAAAACTGCACACCACGGGACCAATAACAGGTCAAGCTCTGCGTTGTCTGCTCTGTGCGTGCGTATGGAGCGACGTGACCAAGTCCCAGCTCATCTCGCATGAGTTTTAGAATCGATCGGCGAGCTTCTGGACAAACCGTAATCGTGCGTGCATCCCCTTCCACCCGGTGTATGCGTGCGTGCCTTGGCCTTTATCTTCAGCACTTACTTCCACTGCACACTACGTATTTATATTTTTTGGTAGTTTGGTTCGGGCGCGACCAGCCAATATTTTAAGCTATGACAGCTGCAGAACAGTTCCAACTCTATTTCCAAGTAGTTAATCCTCCAAATATTTCCTCGCTGACGTTACGCAAGCATGGTATATATCAGGGACAGGGTACAGGGTAGGGACTACAATCCCCCCCCTTCCGTGATGTGTAGCCTAATGACTACTGCAAGGCAAGTGACAAATGAGTAACCCCCCCCAACCCCTCGTCCGTGACCCTTCCCGCTATATTTAGCCAAGGCGATGAACACCGTGATTAATTGCATGGGCAAGGGAATGGGAATCTATCTGTCGGCAAACGTGAGATGGACAGCGCTGTAGCAGTAGTAGTACACCGTGGTATCTCTTTGGGTACCAACAAGGGAGCAAGTGAAAAATATTGGAGGGTATTATTAACAGTCCGTTTTTGACTACTGGTAAAAGGTTAACCTATCACCTACCCACAGACGAAAGCCTTACAGCACGAAGCATCCTCCCATTAGGCATTTCAAGCATTTAGGACTGCATGCCGTGGTCTCCGCTGCGTCGCCTTCTTTGCGTTACTTGTAACAAGGCGTCAGAAATATTGAAATATTGCGAGCCAATGATACACGATCGCCCTCCCCTCCCGTCCCCAGCGTTCTGTTGCTGTGTTATTCTAACCCCCTTGCGAGTACCATCACCCCCCCTCCCCCGATTATGGATATTAACTACTTGGATTTAGACTGGGATATACTTCGTTCGTTGGAGTGGCCAACAACAGCCAAGAGCGGAAGAGCCATGCTACTGTGACGTAGGGTGCGGCACGTACTCATTGCACGAATAGCCGTAGTCGTATGGCCATATATAGACCCTCGCATCCCTACAATGCCGAGACGGAGAGCACGTCGGATATTGACCGGCCAGGCAGGCATCTCGCGTGCATAAAGCGCGAAGCGCCGTCAGGTGTTCGGCGAGTCGCATGAAAGATGAGCTGGGTCTTCCTGTAGGAGTGACCAACAACAGCCAGGAGCAGAAGAGCCATTGTTAAGGTACGGGGGTACCTATAATAATAAACAATTTATCTCAGGTTATTCACCTGATGAGCTCTGCAATGCCTCCCCCCCAAACTCCATGTTTTAAAAAACACTTTCAATACCAGCGCCACCACCCTCCCGATGAACTCACGAATTATCATCTTGCGGGTAAGTACGGGCGACATTATTATTAGCTGTCCAGCGAATCACTGATGCAGCCACCGCCCGTCAGCCCGCAAATGTGTTGGGCAGCTGTTATCATGGGCAATAAAATGGATGTCGGTGAATACATGCATGCGTTGCTATAACCAGGGCAATACCATAACATTGCGTCGTAAGATGAACAGCGGTGAACGCATGCCCCTCTACAAACTTCGAAAAATACTACTTCGAAGTATTAGTTCAATACAAGTACTTGTAACAATAACAATAATATACCTGGCACAAGGTATAGTCTATGCAGTTCAACAAGTCCACAACAATCGAACTGGTACTTTAGCAACAGGGTGCGTATGTGTACTGTAGCAGTAGGGTGTAGGGTGCATACTCTGAGGTACCCGGGTATCAACCCTGAGTGCTTTGGTCATACTCAGGTAGGTACCCACCGGGTACCAGAGTATATACTACTCCGGGGTACTCAGGTACCAACCACGGCTGGATGTTTAGGTCATGCTTCTAAGTCAGGTAGTCTAAGATATACTCTGTGGGGTAACCGGGTACCAACCCTGATGTTTTGGTCATACTCAGGTGGATACCCACCGGGTACCAGAGTAGACTATACCAGGTACCAATCACGGCTGTTCTGTCATACTTATGTAGTCGATATATACTCTGGGGCAACCGGTACCAACCCTGACTGTTTTGGCCATACTCAGGTAGGTACCCACCGGGTACACCAGAGGATCTACTCTCGCTTCTACAAGACACTAAACATGCCCTTAGCACAATAGACTATAGGTCTGTACTCATAGTAGGCGTCCGTTGCGCCGGCCATGACGTATAACGGGTCACTGACGTTTTACATAGCGGGCGCCGTATCAGATATGCCTGCCAATAGTAAACTAAGCCTTATAACAGTACTCATACAGTACCTGGTATAATTACAACATCACATCGAGTCGTTGCACACCAACAAGGCAGTGACGCCCGGGCCCGTCGCGCGACTGGACAGGTCACATCACAAAAGCAGCCAACCGGAAGGGCCACTGGACTGATGCCACACCGACCACACTAAATGTCAGTTAAACTTTTGATGTTTCGTGTCCTTGGATATTGGATCTTAGGATCCAGTCTCCCCATATCTTTGCTTGTGTTGCCTTTTGGTTGACTCTTGCGTTCTGCCCCCTCTCTTTCTCTGTATCGCTCTCTCTGATCTCTGTCTGTCTGTGCATCGCATCCCCCACCGCACCGCGTCGAGCCTGCACACACAGAGCAGAAAGCTAGACGGGAACCACTCAGCAGTAGGTCTTTGGTTATCGACAAGGCAGCCACAGCAGTAGTAGTAGCAGCAGCGCTCCCAGCTCTCCCACCGCCACCCCTTTTCTTCGAAGATGAAGGCACCACCGTTCTTTATGCTGGGCACTGTTTTCCTTGGGGTAGCAACATCGGCGCTCGGCTTCCTGAGAGGCACCAGCGCTGAGCAGGAAGCAGGAGGAGGTGAAGAGAGATTTGGACGTCACCACCCGAGGCACACGTTCTACTGCGAGCACTCCGCCACCGGCGACTCAGTGGACCAGGTCTTGTCAGGACACATAACTATTTTCCGTCCGATCGTCTGCGAGACTACCCAGGTACGCGTTCGGTGCTCATCGCGTGGGTGTTGGGTGGGTCTTGTTGCCTTTCTTTTGGGGGAACCATGGCGACAGGCAAAAAATGATGCCATTGCGTATACAGTCCAGAGCATCGCACGGGCTGGAGTGAGGGTACAGACAGGGGGGGTGTCCGGGGTGCAACGTCGGTGCTACATGCACGCCGCCTGCCTGATGATTTACTTGCTATAGCACTGCTTCACGCTTTGCATTTCCTACCAGTATAGGTGGCAGCTGGTAAGAGACCGCCCTTACCTTTCGCTTCCGCGTCGCTTATACCTGTGGGTGTCTCCGTGCTGTGCGTTACGGTTGGTGTTTTATATCGTATCGGAAGTTCCGATGTATCGGATATACTATCGAACATCGAATGGAAACAACATCGTCCCGATATCCGGGTTGAACGCCGTGCTTCTTACATCATGTCGGGGCGGGGATGGCGCTCTGCTGCTGCCGTCCCCTCCACCCCTATTGAGAGGGTGTCAAGGTGAATAGTGGTAGTTGGGCGTGAGGTGTCAGAAGAAGGCAAACATACGTGCTCCTTCGGCAGTACCATTACCCTGTTCGTTTCGTGCGTACAGTACCGGTATGTTATTCCTCGCATGCTGTTTATCGTATCGGAATGGGACTTTTTAGCATTCGATCGATCAGATCCGATATCGGATTGTTTAGTGGATATCGGGTGTTTGACGTCCGTATCGTATCGGAATCGAGTATCGTTCCGATACGACGAACTACTTTTGTCGACCTAAACAATTAGTCTAGATAGTCCAGACTATGAGGTCGCATGGCATCTCGGCCACACGAAGCAGCCACAGCCCGGGCTACTATGTGCAGTGTAGAGGGGTAGAAGGTAGAAGATGTACCCGAAGTCCGAAGCATGGACGCGTGTTACGCGTAACACGTACCTGGTATACAGAAGTATGCCTCGCGTTCGGAGTCCGCGCGCCGCAACTGGCTCTGGCAAAAATAGCTGTTCGCGGAGATTTGAAAATAGCAAGCCCTTCGTCGGAAAAGCTTCCAAGCCCACGTACTGGAAACCCCTATTTTTGTTGTGTTTGAGTTCGCTACTAAGGCAATCAATGCAGGGCTCGCAATGCAGCAGCTGCAGCGTGTGCAATGTCTGGTATCTCAGCATTTCATAGCAGGGATTCGCTTGTGGAGTGCTGGTAGTGGTGGTGGTGATGGTGGCGATGCAGGCTTTATACCTACGAACAGGCTTTGTTTGCTTGCTGTATCCCTGGTGCATAAAAAGGGCAGAGGGAGGCTACCATACCAAGTGACCATTCACATCGGTCCAATGAACCCCTTCCGCTGGCCTGTGCTTCCTGCCGTCGGTGCGGCTGCATCCATCATGACACCTGCCTGACGCGGTGAGTGAGCAGCGGAGAAACAGGTGCAAGGTGCAAAAAGACCTTTTTACATGTTTGCACTACTGTTTGCACGCCCCGAAAGGGAGGGGGTGGACGTGTTCCACCCCCCCCAGGTGCTGGTTTCAAGATAAGATTTGCTGTTGCAGTTCTCGGGTGCTTTTCGCAGTTTTTTCGTCTAATTTCGTACGAACGGGCGACGGCGTGTTTTGTTGTTCTTAGCCGTACCATAATAAGCGTCATACTGTCCGAAGCGCCACGTATTAAGGAGGGGTACCACA
Source organism: Undaria pinnatifida (assembly GCA_012845835.1). Lineage (NCBI taxonomy): Eukaryota > Phaeophyceae > Laminariales > Alariaceae > Undaria > Undaria pinnatifida. The sequence continues at coordinate 9,288,647 of JABAKD010000009.1, read as the reverse complement.
CGCGAGCAGCACGATCATGTGGCATGTTACACTTTCTTGTACTGCTGCACGTTTTTCCCGTAATAGGCGGATGGCAAGACTAGGCAAGACACTTACTTGTCGCTGTTTAGGTCGCGATATCCACGTTCCAAGTGATTGCCCCCGTCTCTTACGTCTCTACGTTATTATTACGGCTTCCTCACGCACAGTACTCGTAACACATCATATCGTGCTGCTGTTGACAGTTGTTGTGTCCGCGTTTTCTTGACAAGATAAATGAGATGGTATCGCGGGTGAGCTGGTGGGTGAACCGACCACTAATCACTAGGGCTGTGAGTTGTCTGGAGTTCCCGGCTACGAGGTAGCTGTTAGTTGTTGGTTGGCTGGCCAGGGCTGGCGACTATTAATAACTGACTTTAGTCGACTCCCTGGTAGTTGACTGGCGCCAGCCAACCAGTCGGCTAAACCCGCTGCAGCCGCCCCCGGCGGGCCGGTCAGACGCGCATCCGGAGGCAAAAATTGCGGTATTTGACTTGATTTTACACTAAAAAGAAGTTGATAAAACGGACAAGTGTATCTCTTGTTTTGATCACGAAACAGATGCATTCAAAAGCTCGTCTCAATTCACCGATTTTTCAAGGGATGTACCGCAAGTATGAACTTTTACTTTTTATGCCCGGTTTGGGGGTCTCTCACTGGTGCTACCTCTGTGTCGTAACGGTACAAACTCGTGCGGCAGGCAGTAGCACACCACCAGTAAGGACAGAGCACAATATTGACTTCCTACACCAGGAGCATAGAGAAACATGGTACATGGATCACTGGCTGCCGGCAATCCAAGAGCGGTTCATAGTTGAGTTAAATAGAAACGACATATAACATGTCATACCCTCACTGGTATTGGAGGAGTTACCAACACACCAAGCCAACATGTACCCTACGAGCTGTCGTTTCTGAGCCCGCACACAAAATGCCCAGGAAAAGCGTAGACGAAGCGAAATAGGAAATCCGGAGGCAACACCGGTGAGCCCACCCAGCGGTGGACCAACCCACGGCACGATTCGATACGGGTACACCCACGCAACTATTTTGCGTGAGGGCTGCGTTGCACTTCTTGTGTACTTGTACAAATATGCAGAACCCCGCAAATCTCCCCGCATCAAACTGCGCACCCCTGTGCAGCGTGGCAGTGCTAGATGTCGCCGGGAAATACGTGCCTCGTAAGAAACAAGCCTTCCTACTCTCAAGAAAACCCCAAATGAAATACGAAAATAGTTGGATAATTAGCACCGCCGTACCTAACTATAATGTGTGCAGTTGCAAGCCAATAACAAGCTGGCGACTTTTAGTCAGCCGACTCACGGCCCTACCTAGCACAGCACGAGTAGGGATGTGGTACTGTACATCAACTCATTATCGCGTGTTGATTTTGTATATTTTTGTGGTGATTAGTTTTAAATCGCGTCATGTGCTTCATTGTTGTTGGCTAACAGTTATGTGCCAGTTATTCAGTACGAATCATCGTATGTACCTGGTATCAACTACTGTGAATAATTATGAGCTTTAGTTGATTATTATTAATAAACGTAAATCATTATTATTAATAGTTGATTATTTTGTGACAGACCAAACGCTTTTTTCGTTGGAGCTGGCGAAACAACTGCCTGCGGCGCGACCAAAAGGATGCTTCGAAAGATATAACCGTTAAAGGTCACTATTCATGTTAATAATGAAGTCAAATATTGGATTTCCGCGAACCATGATGTTGACAAGTTGTGAAAAAAAACATGAAAACTGATGTCACGATTCGCGACAGAAATAGGTGATTGTTTTTTGACAACGCGACATACTGTCTGTAGAACCAATTTACACAGTCATGAAGTGTGATTCTTTTACAGGAGGCCCCATTCGGCCAGCTGGAACCGGAATAAATGAAAAAACACGATTGCAAGCTTTGAAACTCATGATTATTCTCGCGTCGTCGCCAGTTGACTGTGTTTGTTTTAATTAACTAATACTTCGAAGTAATTAATTATTAAATTAACCCGACTTTGGACAATTTAGTCGTGAATCAAATCAACCTGAAAACGGGTTCATGTACATACACCCCTAAACAAGACTAGTATGTCATCTTGGTCCGCTCATTTCATGAGGTAGGCGATAGGCGCCACCAACAAGCAGGAGGGAGGTCCTGCGCTTTGCGCCCCCACAGCTTCGCGCCTACACTGCTGTGAACTCTGTGTGTGCTCTTCCTGGCCATCGACAGCCAGCACACACTTGCGTCCAGTGTCCGTGCCGATTCTTTATCGTATAATATGAAATAAGTAGAGTGTAGGGAGAAGGGGAAGGCACAATCATACTAAAGTATGTCTGGTATTTTCGTGTGTCGCATGTCTTCGGCTGCCAACAGGCACATGTGCAGTGGGGGCTCCGTTTGGACTCAACGCTCTGCGTCCATCCGACTCTTCCTTCTCCGCTCGTACGCTCACCGCAGTATGTATCCTCCACCCATCCCCGTCTCGTCTGTATCTGCACACCACGCGTAATTTAGGTCGTCCACGTCATGGCCGGGAAGAGCTTGACTCTGTGGTCGCACGGTGTGTTGAGTACGTCGAACGTGCACTTCGTCGTTCACAAGGACGCAACGCTGATCCTTGAATCGAAGGAGGGTATCGACCTTCGCCGCCACGAGGTACGTGCATAACAAGTTCCAGTGTGTCGTAGGTGTACCAGGTAGTCGATAGTAGCATGTATGTGTTATGTGTGCGTCGTACGTACTTGGCGTATGTTTGTATGTTGTGCGTGCTAGGGTGCCTCTTTCTGGAGCAGCTATCGGTGGGGAATTTTGGTGCTACTGCACCGTAGCATTTCGATGTATGGCGTTTGCGTGTCATGTGTATGTGTTGTATGCTATGCTGTATGTGTGTGTACCTGTTTAGGAGGACCTACAGCCGAAAGCCTCTCGGATGTCGCCGTACTATCTTTGCCACACAACAACGTGCATCATCGTATAACCTTCAACCACGATCACTCACAGCACACTCCAGTTTGAAGAACAGCACCAAGGGGAAACCAAAATAAAATGATGAATAAAATAACATAAGGTATACGGAAACTGGTGCACGTTGCCTACCTCCAATCTGCACCTACTGCCGACTTAACACCGATCTCTACTGCAGTATTGTAACTGCGCACTCTCGGTGTACCCGCGCGTACATACATCTACCCAAGTGTGACAGAAGTATGATGGCCTAAGCAACGAGGATTGAAATACCGTCACTCATAACTCATAAACAGCTATTTTAAGGAGATGAAGGAAAGAAAGAACCCGCGGAACTAAGATCTGCCTGGCGGGCAAACAGCAAGAGCCCTTGACGCGACCTTGTGTTTCTTTTTGATGTACCCCACTGACACTGCGTTGTTATTTGTTGTTGTATTACTTGGAGCTTTTTCGGGGTCTTGCTCGTACATTCTTGTTTTCATGGAGGTAGATGGGAGCGCCCATGGCAGTACATGGAAGCTTCCATGGAAGATATTTCCGTGGACGTAGTGTAATCTTCCATGGGAGTAATGGAAGCTTCGATGGAAGCAGTTTCCATGGACGTAGGGGAAGCAGCTTCCACTCATTCCATGTTATTTCATGGGACCTGAACCTTCCGTGACAGCAGTAGTAGTGAAAGCTTCCACGTGAATAGAGGACGCTTCCATAGATAGTGGAGTGGAATCTTCCATGGAATCGTAGAAGCTTCCGTAGTGGAAACTTCCATGGGATCTTCCATCTACTTCCACGATGAACAAAAAATGTGAAAGACCGATTGTTATTCACCAACAACCTCGCCCAGCAAACGATGTGCACAGGGTATGTACATGACCCAGGGTACAGCAGTAGTCTAATATGATAAAAACCGGTATTCATACCGCAGTACCTGGTAAACATCAACAGAGTGTAGAACATTCTGATGTTGTGTGTAACCATGTAACCCCTCCCGCGACCCCGGCGTACGTACGTGCGTATTATTTCCTACATTCTCTCGCTGCATTTCAGTCCTCTTCGCGGGCTCTGATCATGGTCGCAGGGAAGGTGGTCATCAACTGGCCGACTCGGTTGGTCAGCTTGTTCGACGAGGCCGCAATCAACGTAAGTCATTAGTCTCGTAAGTATGAGGCTATAGTTCTTGCCAACAGCAGAGTATTTTCGCTTGTATTGAGGGTTTACTGCTCTGCTTGTTGTGGTCTAGCGGTAGAGTATCTATCATCTTTGCTTTGCGATCGCGCTGGGGTTCTATCCTCGACTGGTGTAGTTGTGCAGTTGTGTATTATATATCCTTGTACCCATTTTTTCTGAGTCTTCTTCCGTCGCCAAAAAGAGTGCGAAAACGCGAATTGGCAAAAAAAAGTAGGATGTATATCGGCGAGCATGAGGGAATGCTGAATGAACCGTATGCGTATGCATGCGTGATAGAAACGATGACAAGTTTCGGGGGGCGGGAGGGGTGAGAGAAGATACCTACGTGGCTTGTCTAGAAAGCCGTTGAGGGCAAACCTCCCGCTAGTTGTAGTATGAGGGTATGAAATTGATGAGTAAAATGTGATGGCAGATCGATGTTTGTTCTGTATAAGCGAACTTTTCACGCAATGAAGTACCAGATTTGTATATGTCGTAGGTCGACGTCAATCCTGTAGGCCTGCACCACCGATTGTTGACCAGGTTACTTGGGATTAGACTTAAGTAAGGTTCAGTCGCAAGTGGGCCACGAAAGGAGCTACAGTATGATGCCGATAGACTTGTACAGCAGTAGGCCTCGTTGCTTGAACCCCCTGTGATAGGGTTTCTTGTTCTGTTTGTAGCTGTGTACGATGAGTGATGGGCGGTTTCAAAGTTCATGCTGCACATGGTGCTATTAGTACCAAACATGGCTGATTCATGCCCCTAGTGGGCCAAACACTCATGCCCCGAGTGGGCCAAGCACCGCTCCGCTGCTCGCTGGCCGTAGTGGCTACCTACATGTACCTAGACGTGCCACTTTCGGGCCGGGTCGTATTTTATACCAGGTACAGCTCGTTCGTGACACGTACTGCAATGTTAAGAGGATTATCGCCTATTTTACAGCTCGTTCGTGACACGCACTACCATGGTAGGGTTATCGCCTATTTGTACAGCTCGTCCGTGACCCGTACACTACTATCGTAGAGGATTATCGCCTATTTTCCCTGAGGAACCCGTTTCCAACTCCTAGAATTATCCCAGCCAAACTCCAAGTTTTTTATCCTGATGTGAGAAGTGCGGTGCTAAAAGGGTTAAGGACCTCTATATGCTACATACCCCCCACCCCAACCGCTGACTTTTGCACAGTTGTAAGCTACTGGTAAGTCCGATACGCCAATAATCGCATGGGCTACTAATAGTTCTCTCACTACTAAAAATGGTACGATTTGACGCTTGTTACGATCGGGGTATACCAGGTATAGTATAATAGTATAGTACCTGGTAGTATAATACTTCGAAGTAGTATACTACATAGCACTTTTGGGCTAAAACGCTTTCTGAATGACTGGGCTCCTCATATAGACTCGTATAGACTAGAATAGACGAAACAAATACCTGCTGTCCTCGTTGGACTCCTACAATAATACCGTAAACGGTACCAGTCGTTGTGTACCTATTAATAGGCTATGAGACTGGTTGCATCGAGTTGCTCTTCCGGATTTGGTCAGAGTCTAGTTTCTGGGTTGCTGTGTATGGATATTAGAGCTCCTGAGGTGAGAAGCCTGGGGAAATGTTGGGGCACCCCTACAGTATTACAAGGTTCCGCTCCGGGAAGTGCCTAGGGGAGTGGCGCAAGGACACATTATTATCACTACCGGACGCAATGAACATTTGTTATTGTTGTACATACGGAGTACAAAAAAGAGTTGCCCGGAAAAATAACGAATTCGCATTTTACCCGCAGTGCTTCTTCTTGGGCGTACTCAATAGCAGCACTTTCAGCACTTGTTGGGTACTCGATATAGACGTGCCGACGACCGATCTATTGTTGAGAAAATACACACGACACCACTTGACAACACACAGAACCTTTACACCCGTACGAGTATGATATGTATGATATGCATGACTTCGAGAAGAGCGTCACACTTGGAACTCCAGCTTAGGGACCGCTAGGAAGCGAGAAGGGGCACGTGTAGTGTGCGATGCGGCTTACTGTAGAATATTATGTAAAGAGCGCGTAGTATTGAGAACGAGGGAGCAAGAGGACAATACGTGACAGGCTAGGCTATGACAAAAGCAACTCGACGCCGTAAAGAGAGGATATATTTTTGTCCGTGGGGTATTCCTCCACTCCCCTACAAGAGTGACTGGAGCCTGTCCTGTGACCATGTACTTGATTATGCGAGTTAGCGTGAGAACAACAACAACGGCACGCGCACATGGTCCTACCTTCAGCGTTTTGCTCTCCGCATGCTGTCTGCTGTCTGTCATCTGCGATCTTCGCAAAAAAAAACAGAAAAAATACTCGTTAAAAAACTGCCTCTGTGGACGAACTTGTGTAAGGATGCCATGAGTTGGTATCTAAATTATTACTACTGTATTACAAAGGTCCCTATGTTTCCGCATCGGTGGACACGCGCACCCAGAGCGGCAGCACAGCAGAAACGTGCGGTATGGTGGGGTGACAAATTATGACAGGCTCCGACACAAGCAACTCGCCGCAGCATAGCGAGGACAGGCCACGCGCACATAAATTGTGTTGCCTACCGCTGCTGCTGTGTGGCAGGGTTGTAGCGTTGTGCTCTCCGCATGTTGTCTGCTGTCTGTCATCTGCGATCTTACATAGACGGTGTTGCCCACCGCTGCTGCTGCTCTGCGGCAGAATTGTAGCGTTGTGCTCTCTTGGTATGGTACGATATCATATACCTGGTACGAAGGATACCAACATGAACATGAATCTAAGGACCGTTTGAGTACTAATATTGTATTCAAGCGATCCTTACACCTTACGCCGGCATGTCACTGAAGCAGCAGCAGCAGCGAGAGGTAGTGGTGTATAGGCGGGTAGAGCATCGCAGGCTCCGATCAAAGCAAACACCTACTACAGCAGCAGCCACACGCGCATAGAGTTGCAGGCTGCTGCCGCTGCTGCTGCTGCTAGGGGGCTGGACTGCTGCTGGGCGGCAGGATCGTAGCGTGGTGCTCTGCGCAACAATAGGGAAAGGTACGTGTACCCCTCTTCGAGCAGAAAAACGCGGTTTGCATCAAAATCTTACGTGGGTACACGAGGATAGGGGGTGCAGAAACCCAATCCCCGGGGATGTTGCGGAAACCCGGGGATTTGCCTTACGTGTGCCAAAGGCCAAAAAAGTTCAAAAGGCTTGCCACGTGCGACACACTGCACGGATCGCGCCCAAACCTCCGGCAACGAGACCCCAACGGTCGAATTGTGCCCACCCCCCCTAACGATTCGGAAAAAGATGCGAGCACGAAGAGATGTCCCCGAAGAAGAAAAAAAAATGACAGTTCGACGTATACATATTTAGCAGCATGCGTGATTTGTTGTAACTACAAGGGCTCCGCTCCGCGGGCGGCTGGCGCCGCCCGCTACGCTCGCGCAAGGAAGAGTACAACTAAATGTAAAGGGGGAGGAAAGAAGAGGCCCATGATTTGGGGCATCTAGCGATTTGATAGTGCCAAGAGCTGCTTTATACGCAGAGTTGATTGCCCTGTGCTGTGTTATGTGTGCTTGTTGGCGATGTAACGTTCTAATCGTCGGTATAGGTGTAATTTTGGGGGGGGGGGAAGGGAGGACCGAGAGAGGAAAATCAAATGAAGAAAGCGAAACAAAGGCGAGTACACACGTACATACATTCCGGTCGGTACCGGGTATCGCATGATACCTGAAACTGCTTTTATGTTCGAAAGAAAGCACAGCACCGCAGGGCAAGGCACGGCACCGTACGGCACCGCACGGTGCTGCGCTGCTGAGCTATAGCTGGGCTGAGCCGAGCTGTGAGCGCATTTTTGTTGTGATTCAACATATGGTACCTGGCACGTACAGCAGTAGTACCGGTGGTATGACACTTGGAATGATACTTGGCATGTATGTAGGAAAAGTACAGCAAAAAGCACGCAGCACGGCACAGCATGGCACAGCAGTAGTACCGCTCCGCACGGCGCTGCGCTGCTGAGCTAGCGCTGCGGTTCGCTCTGCTGAGCGGAGCCGAGTTGATGATGCGCCAAGCTACACCAAGATGGGACTTCTGGTATGGCATGAACTCACTACGGCACAGCACTACACAGCACCGCACAACACCACACAGCATTCCACAGCAGTACCGCACCGCATGGCAGGGCACGCCAGGGAACGGCACTGCACGGCGCTGCGCTGCTGAGCTAGCGCTGCTGTGTGCCACTGGGCGGAGCTGAGCTGATGATGTGATGAGCCAACGTGAGATCAATAGGATGGGACCTCTTCTGGTACATGATGAAGGCTATGTGCAACTACAAAAGAAACGCAAAGAAATCGAAGAAAAGCTGGACCGTTCCGCAAGTAACGAGAGGAGGCGGTGTCCAGGTAATAGGTGGTATTCCCAAGGAACAGGACTTTTAAACTAAAGGGAAAGCAAAACGTTCAACTTCCCGAAAAATACTGTTGGAAAACTTGAATTTGAAAAAAAAAAAAAAAAAAAGCGCTGACAAGCGCTGTTTCAGGCATCCGAGCCCGCTCAGCCGTCCGGAGAGGAGAATGTCGTGAAGTTAGTGTGGAAAGCAAAAAGCAATGGAGGCCTCTCAGGGCCTCTCAGGAGATCGATTTTTGTAAGTAGTTGTACGTAAGTATGTTTATGTTGGATACAAAGCTGTTGGGTATCATATCATAGCTCCTCAATCAAGGACCTCCGTCAATGACTGAAGCTTTGGGCTCACAATATCACCCTCTACTTGCCGTTGCGCGGCTCTCGTGTAACCAGCATAAAACAGACAACGAATGACACTTGATAAACTCGCACGCACTCGCCTCCTGCTGCTGTTTCTGCTGCTGTTTCTGCTGCTGCTGCTGCTGCTGCCGCTGCGGTTGTTGTGGTTATATTTGCTCTTGTGGCGTGCTGCTGACATTGCACGGCAGGAGGACACGTTTCGCATCGTCCGCTTGGTGGACAATGGCAAGATATGGTCTCAGCTTCAGATCAGGCACTCTCCAACCTCGATCGTGTCCGAAAACACGATCACTGACTCGCCGAAGGTATGTACATGTACATATCATAGTAGGTGTCATCCATAGCTTGTTGTGTGTATGTATACGAATTACAAGGTTCCCCTGCGGAATGTAGTTTCCTTGAAATCCGGGGGGTGTCGCAAGTTGAAGGGAGGGGACACAGGCGTTCCTACGTATGAGCTATAAATAACAGGTACCAGGTATAGCATTAAATGAACTTTTAAAAGCTGTAGAAAAATCGATTACGAAGCCACCGTGCTAGTAACCAGGCAGGTAGCACCAACCAGCGCAAACGTGTTCATAGTTTAGTCTATGTAGATGTATGTGTTTGTTCGTAGCAACGATATTACGCGTCACAGGTATCATACGGCCGGAATATCGACCGCCACCGTCGCTCTACTATAGTAACAGCGATGTGAAATGATAGTGCTTCAATTCGGTATGTTTTTTGTTTTTCCAGTTTCGTGTCAAAGACTTGATTACCTTATTAATAGATACGGCCGGCTGGCGGGCGTATCGGTGCCTGAGGTTTTTCTAGGTTTGGTATGGCCATTCTGGCACATTTAGATGTTTTTTAGCTCGGCTTGATTCTCGATCTCATAGCTGGAGTGCAATTTTATACCAGGTATGTAGTAAACACTCGGTTCGCGGTATTCATTATCTCGTGCTCGTGACGCTCCCCGTCTTGGGGTGCATGTTGTCCTGTAGACAGGCCTCTTGAGGCGGCCAGTGTTGCTCGGAATTCTGCCACCAGTTGCCCTCTTGCGCACGATATGCAATCATGTTACAGTTTGGCACATAAGGCTTGAACACGGCTTTGTCATACCTGGTAAGTATGTACAGGCCAGAACTCTGGTTCCACCCTGCTTCTCTTTCCCTGTTTTGTGTTTCTCCCCGCTTTTTTTACAACCGCCCTCATTTTTGCAGTACGCGTACGTGTGGAAAATGACCCGCCTCCCAGTGCAAGACGTGGACGTTCACGAACCGATTAATTCTTCCACCATGCCCACCTCCACCACCTCCACCATCTCCACCCCCAATGACTGGGACGACAATGAGGAGGACGTATTTGGCGAGGACGGTGAATCGGCCGTCGTGGATGAGGCGACATGCTCCCCCGCCCCCACGACCCCGACCACCGATCGAGACGACACGGCCGTGCCTTTCCCCCCCCGCAACGAATCCCCCGAGGGTGACGTGACCGAGCAATTGGTGTGCGATGACTTGAAGGGGGAGAACGAGGGCGAGGAGGAGAACGAGGTGGAGAAAGAGAACGGGGGAGAGGAAGAGGAGAAGAATGAGAAGGACGAGAAGGAGGACGAAGAGGAGAAGGAGGGCGAGGAGAGCCAGGAGGAGCAAGATGGGGAGGTCCGCCGCTGCGAAGAACATGTGGTGTCACCCCTGTGCGTGTACGATGTGCTTCTTCGCGGCAAGGTCACATCAGCAAGCGGAAGGCCCGAGGTGTGCCCTGCCACTGACGAGGCGGTGATGTTCGACCACTTCGAACCAGGCACCCTTCTTTACACAGCAGAACAAGAGATCGGCCAGTCGATGTCCGAGGACGAGGAGGAGGAGGAGGGCGAGAAGGACAATGAGGACGAGGACGCGGAGAAGGAGGAGGAGGAGGAGGACGAGGACGCGGACAAGAAGGACGAGGAGGAGGGTGAGAAGAAGGAGGACGAGGACGCGGAGAAGAAGGACGAGAAGGACAAGGAGGGGGGGGGGGAGGGGAAGGAGGGGGGAGGGGAGGAAGAGGAGCGGGGGAATGGGGGAGAGAAGGAGGAAGAGGATGAGGGCCACCGTTTCGGCAAAATTAAGGATGCCCCCCTCAAAGTGGGCGATGTTCTTCGCGGGAAGCTTGTGTCAGCAAGCAGAAACTCCGCGGTGTGGCCCGCCGCCGACGGGGCATTGATGTTTGGACGCTTCGTGCCTTCGGACAAGAACGAGGACGTGCACATCTTCGATGAGCACGGAGGACCGAGAGAAGCGACGGGGATGGCGAAGGTCCAAGTTCTTTTGGGGGTCAATGGCCGCCAGCTCAGGAAGGCGATGAGCCTGCGGAGGAGGGTGGAAGAGGAGAAGGGAAATGGGAAGGGGACGGAGGAAGGGACGGAGGATGCCAAGGGCGAGTCTTTTTTCGGATGGCTGCCCTGGAGCGGACGCGCTCAGCGAGAGCTGCAAACAGCTCGCGAGAACGCGGGACAGGTGGACGTCTCGGTAAACAACAAGGCGTGCATCGTGAGTCAGTGGAAGTTTTGTTACGCTGCTGTACATCTGTACATAGTAGTCGGGGTAGAATTGTATTTGTAGTAGATGTGCATGCGGTACTGGCAGCATCGATTGTGTACATCGCACCCCTTAGTGGTATACGAAGTCTAGACTGCCGTGGTGTCGCCACGAAATACGTGTGCACAATGCTTACTGGTCTCACGGTATCGCAAAATCTGCATTGCCTACGATATGTACGATACCCACGCGACACAAGCCATGGAGCAATCCATGTGCTAGTGCTAGTCGTGTTCGTATTCACACTAGCAGGTATTCACCAGGGCTTTTCACGGGTCGGGTCAAATCTCGCGGGTCGGGTCGGGTCGGGTCGGGTCAGCTGACCCGACCCGACCCGCGAGATTTTTGAGACGTCTTGACCCGACCCGACCCGACCCGCGAGATTTTCGAGACGTCTTGACCCGACCCGACCCGACCCGCGAGATTTTCGAGACGTCTTGACCCGACCCGACCCGACCCGCGAGATTTTGAAATCGTCCTGACCCGACCCGACCCGACCCGCGACAATCCGAGTGACCCGCGAGATTCGGGTCGTCTGGCGGGTCACGTTAACTTGACCCGTGACATTTCTCACGGGTCAAAGTAAAAAAGTCACGGATCAAAGCATGTATACCTCGGTCGGTTGGTTGGTCCTTGGTCCCTCGTACTTTTCCCAGTATGTCGTGTTCTCTGCGTTTTTTACCGGCATTGTTTGCAGCTGATGATTAGACTATGTCATGTGGTGTGCGCGCGAGAAATAGGAAAGAAACCGCAACCTACACGCATGGACATGCCCGTACCGTTAGACCACCGGGTCGACCCACGAGCGACCCGACGAGCGAGCTAGTTACAAGTTACAAGTGCAATCTCCGGCCCCGGCAAGCAGCCTAGCTGAGCCGCCTCTGGCAGCAAGCCCACAACTGGGGCAGTGGATCTGTCAGCAGGGGCTGCGATCCGCGAGGATGCGTTGCCTGCTGCTGGTGCTGGCTGCTGCCAGGTTGCTGCTGCTGTGCTGCTGCTGCTGCTGCTGCTTGCTGCTGCTGCTTCGACAACGGCTGCTCTTCTTCTTGCTTTTTTACGTTTGGTCACATTTCGTACTGGTATGATAATTCTCGAGCTAGCTACTACTACAACTACTACTGCTGTATCTATCTTCTATCTGTGCAGTCTCCAGCCCCGGCAAGCAGCCTAGCTGAGCCGCCTCCGGCAGCAAGCCCACAACTGGGGCGGTGGGTCTGTCAGCAGGGGCTGCGATCCGCGAGAATCCGGGGTCTGCTGCTGGTGCTTGCTGCTGCCAGTGCTGCTGCTGCTGCTGCTGCTTCGAAGACGACTGCCCTTCCTTGTCTTTTTACGTTTGGTGACATTTCGTACTGGTATGACCGTAATATTACTGCTGTTGTTACGGCTTCAGTAGGTACGGGATTCGCGTCACACTGCCGTATGCCTTCGTACGAGTAGCTAGGGGTACTGCCTGGTGATTGTTCTGCACGCTGTGATGACATATGATCGGAGCATCTGCACGAGGGAGGCAGGAAGCCGAAAAAATGATTGTATTTTATTGGCGGACCCGCGGGCCCGACCCGCGGGGCGCCTGCACGGCATCAACGTGGCTCTCAGCTAGCTGTAAGTTTGAAAAAGGCGGATCCGCCGGCTAGATCCGCGGGTTTGACCCGCGGGTCAGCCCAAAACAACTCACGGGTCATTATGGCTTGACCCGCGAAGTGACCCGTATCTCGCGGGTCATGACCCGACCCGACCCGCGAGATTTTGAAAACCTCTTGACCCGACCCGACCCGACCCGCGAGATTTTGAGGCCTTTTGACCCGACCCGACCCGACCCGACCCGCGAGATTTTGAAAACCTCTTGGCCCGACCCGACCCGACCCGTGAGATTTTAAAACGTAATGACCCGACCCGACCCGACCCGCGAGATTTTGAAACCCCCTCGACCCGACCCGCGGGTCGGGTCATGACCCGTTAAAAGCCATGGTATTCACCAATATCAACCAGCGTGACGTGCTACGGATAATCAATCGCGCAAAGACATGAACAACAGATAAGCTCCACCTCCATCCATCCAACGATCCTCGCATCCGTCCATGTATCCATCCTCGGAAGAAAAAGGCACCCAAAACCAAATGTCCTTCACCGAGTGTGCCCCATTTTCTCCTCGTCTCTCCCCTCCTCTTTTCCCCCCCTCCCTACCCCTTCCCTGCTGGCCAACTATGTTATCGCAGAAGGTCACGGTGGACGGAACGCCCGTGCTGGCTAGGTCGGGAAGGTTTCAATGGGAATTCATGAACCGGGTTTTACAGAGGAGGCCTCGGGATGCGGGTTATGAGGTACACCTTGCTGACGACGACGCCGGACTCGAGGTTCAACTTCGGGGCAGATACGTGTGGGGCATTCGTGTGGGTGACGAGGGGATGGGCAAGCAAGCTGGAGGATTGAATGCAGGGGGTGATCACGCCGAAGGCGATGGCCGTGGAGGGAGAACAATCTGGGGGGTTTCCGCCTCAGACTGGATGGGAGATTTGTAATCTTCTTGTTTTTTTGTTCTCTGTGGTAGTCGTTGTCGTCGTCGTTGGTGCCGTAAGCCCGTTAGATACAGCACTATTACAGCTGCATCCACGTTTTTTTGGGGGGGGGGAATTACTTAGTTTCTTTGTGTGGGATATGTTTTGCAGTGTTGCCGTGAAATAGTTACCTCGCGTAGTGAGCAGCGCGTGTGGCATCACGCGTCGCCGCGAGGAGAAGGTTATGAATAGTTAGGCTGATCCCTGGGAGTATGGCGGCACGTCTGGTTGTTCGTTTGGGGTGGATGTTTGGGGGGCACTTGGGCAGGTCGATGGGGGGGGGTCGGGGGCAGGGCTGGCTGAGCAGAAATCGTCGCAAGAGGTGGGGGAGGAGGTCTTAGAGCAGAAACGGAATTTGAAATTCGCACGCGGTGTCTTTTTCTTGAAGCTGTTATACGGACCTTTCGTCCTTCCCGGGTGAAGGGTTTTGCTTTTGGTACGCAGGTAATTAGCCTTGTTGTCTTGGGTCGATTTGAGTCGCCCCTTGACACAGGGGGTAGGCTATGCTGAACTCTCCAATTGCGTGGTCGCGGGGGAGGGGGTGAGCATGTTCAGAGAAAATGCGCTGGATAGTCTACTATCGAACCAGCCATGTTGTATCGAAAGACTGGTTGCTGGGAGCTCTGTCGTCGACCTTGGATACAGCAGCGCAAAGGCACGCGTAGCACGGTCGAGGGGGGTTCGTGTTTGGCACAAGGTGACGCATGGTCTGCGTGCGTGCGTGCGACCAGTCTAGGTTTCTGCTACGGTACCTGTGCGTGCTCTTTCACGGTGCGTGCGGCCTGTGGGTGTTGTTTCACGGTAGCTTGAGCAGAATGCGGGTTTTATTTTACGCGGTACCATGGTCGGGGTGTTCCGACATTCGTACTTGGCGCAAACACCCTGTACCGTCCGTTGCTCTGTTGCTCTTGTCACCCTCTACTATTAATAGTAGTGTAGTAGTTGTTCGCTCCCGAGGGCTGGCAAGTTGAAGCGGTTCTGGCAGCCCACGTCGTTAGGTGGAAGTAAAACTGACCCAACAACTTGGACGTGGTGCAAGGTTCTTTGTATCTGATGTCGACATGGGGGGGGTGGGGGGGGCTAACTAATAATAAAACTGCACACCAAGGGACCAATAACAGGTCAAGCTCTGCGTTGTCTGCTCTGTGCGTGCGTATGGAACGACGTGACCAAGGCCCAGCTCATCTCGCATGAGTTTTAGAATCGATCGGCGAGCTTCTGGACAAGCCGTAATCGTGCGTGCATCCCCTTCCACCCGGTGTATGCGTGCGTGCCTTGGCCTTTATCTTCAGCACTTACTTCCACTGCACACTACGTATTTATTTTTTTTGGTAGTTTGGTTCGGGCGCGACCAGCCAATATTTTAAGCTATGACAGCTGCAAAACAGTTCCAACTCTATTTCCAAGTAGTTAATCCTCCAAATATTTACTCGCTGACGTTACGCAAGCATGGTATATATCAGGGACAGGGTACAGGGTAGGGACTACAATCCCCCCCCTTCCGTGATGTGTAGCCTAATGACTACTGCAAGGCAAGTGACAAATGAGTAACCCCCCCCAACCCCTCGTCCGTGACCCTTCCCGCTATATTTAGCCAAGGCGATAAACACCGTGATTAATTGCATGGGCAAGGGAATGGGAATCTATCTGTCGGCAAACGTGAGATGGACAGCGCTGTAGCAGTAGTAGTACACCGTGGTATCTCTTTGGGTACCAACAAGGGAGCAAGTGAAAAATATTGGAGGGTATTATTAACAGTCCGTTTTTGACTACTGGTAAAAGGTTAACCTATCACCTACCCACAGACTAAAGCCTTACAGCACGAAGCATCCTCCCATTAGGCATTTCAAGCATTTAAGACTGCATGCCGTGGTCTCCGCTGCGTCGCCTTCTTTGCGTTACTTGTACCAAGGCGTCAGAAATATTGAAATATTGCGAGCCTATGATACACGATCGCCCTCCCCTCCCGTCCCCAGCGTTCTGTTGCTGTGTTATTCTAACCCCCTTGCGAGTACCATCACCCCCCCTCCCCCGATTATGGATATTAACTACTTGGATTTAGACTGGGATATACTTCGTTCGTTGGAGTGGCCAACAACAGCCAAGAGCGGAAGAGCCATGCTACTGTGACGTAGGGTGCGGCACGTACTCATTGCACGAATAGCCGTAGTCGTATGGCCAAATATAGACCCTCGCATCCCTACAATGCCGAGACGGAGAGCACGTCGGATATTGACCGGCCAGGCAGGCATCTCGCGTGCATAAAGCGCGAAGCGCCGTCAGGTGTTCGGCGAGTCGCATGAAAGATGAGCTGGGTCTTCCTGTAGGAGTGACCAACAACAGCCAGGAGCAGAAGAGCCATTGTTAAGGTACGGGGGTACCTATAATAATAAACAATTTATCTCAGGTTATTCACCTGATGAGCTCTGCAATACCTCCCCCCCAAACTCCATGTTTTAAAAAACACTGTTAATACCAGCGCCACCACCCTCCCGATGAACTAACGAATTATCATCATGCGGGTAAGTACGGGCGACATTATTATTAGCTGTCCAGCGAATCACTGATGCAGCCACCGCCCGTCAGCCCGCAAATGTGTTGGGCAGCTGTTATCATGGGCAATAAAATGGACGTCGGTGAATACATGCATGCGTTGCTATAAGCAGGGCAATACCATAACATTGCGTCGTAAGATGAACAGCGGTGAACGCATGCCCCTCTACAAACTTCGAAAAATACTACTTCGAAGTATTAGTTCAATACAAGTACTTGTAACAATAACAATAATAATATACCTGGCACAAGGTATAGTCTATGCAGTTCAACAAGTCCACAATAATCGAACTGGTACTTTAGCAACAGGGTGCGTATGTGTACTGTAGCAGTAGGGTGTAGGGTGCATACTCTGAGGTACCCGGGTATCAACCCTGAGTGCTTTGCTCATACTCAGGTAGGTACCCACCGGGTACCAGAGTACATACTACTCCGGGGTACTCAGGTACCAACCACGGCTGGATGTGGTCATGCTTCTAAGTCAGGTAGTCTAAGATATATACTCTGTGGGGCAACCGGGTACCAACCCTGATGTTTTGGTCATACTCAGGTGGATACCCACCGGGTACCAGAGTAGACTATACCAGGTACCAATCACGGCTGTTCTGTCATACTTATGTAGTCGATATATACTCTGGGGCAACCGGTACCAACCCTGACTGTTTTGGCCATACTCAGGTAGGTACCCACCGGGTACACCAGAGGATCTACTCTCGCTTCTACAAGACACTAAACATGCCCTTAGCACAATAGACTATAGGTCTGTACTCGTAGGCGTCCGTTGCGCCGGCCATGACGTATAACGGGTCACTGACGTTTTACATAGCGGGCGCCGTATCAGATATGCCTGCCAATAGTAAACTAAGCCTTATAACAGTACCCATACAGTACCTGGTATAATTACAACATCACATCGAGTCGTTGCACACCAACAAGGCAGTGACGCCCGGGCCCGTCGCGCGACTGGACAGGTCACATCACAAAAGCAGCCAACCGGAAGGGCCACTGGACTGATGCCACACCGACCACACTAAATGTTAGTTAAACTTTTGATGTTTCGTGTCCTTGGATATTGGATCTTAGGATCCAGTCTCCCCATATCTTTGCTTGTGTTGCCTTTTGGTTGACTCTTGCGTTCTGCCCCCCCTCCTTCTCTATATCGCTCTCTCTGATCTCTGTCTGTCTGTGCATCGCATCCCCCACCGCACCGCGTCGAGCCTGCACACACAGAGCAGAAAGCTAGACGGGAACCACTCAGCAGTAGGTCTTTGGTTATCGACAAGGCAGCCACAGCAGTAGTAGTAGCAGCAGCGCTCCCAGCTCTCCCACCGCCACCCCTTTTCTTCGAAGATGAAGGCACCACCGTTCTTTACGCTGGGCACTGTTTTCCTTGGGGTAGCAACATCGGCGCTCGGCTTCCTGAGAGGCACCAGCGCTGAGCAGGAAGCAGGAGGAGGTGAAGAGAGATTTGGACGTCACCACCCGAGGCACACGTTCTACTGCGAGCACTCCGCCACCGGCGACTCAGTGGACCAGGTCTTGTCAGGACACATAACTATTTTCCGTCCGATCGTCTGCGAGACTACCCAGGTACGCGTTCGGTGCTCATTGCGTGGGTGTTGGGTGGGTCTTGTTGCCTTTCTTTTGGGGGAACCATGGCGACAGGCAAAAAATGATGCCATTGCGTATACAGTCCAGAGCATCGCACGGGCTGGAGTGAGGGTACAGACAGGGGGGGTGTCCGGGGTGCAACGTCGGTGCTACATGCACGCCGCCTGCCTGATGATTTACTTGCTATAGCACTGCTTCACGCTTTGCATTTCCTACCAGTATAGGTGGCAGCTGGTAAGAGACCGCCCTTACCTTTCGTCCGCGTCGCTTATACCTGTGGGTGTCTCCGTGCTGTGCGTTACGGTTGGTGTTTTATATCGTATCGGAAGTTCCGATGTATCGGAAATCCTATCGAACATCGAATGGGAACAACATCGTACCGATATCCGGGTTGAACGCCGTGCTTCTTACATCATGTCGGGGCGGGGATGGCGCTCTGCTGCTGCCGTCCCCTCCACCCCTATTGAGAGGGTGTCAAGGTGAATAGTGGTAGTTGGGCGTGAGGTGTCAGAAGAAGGCAAACATACGTGCTCCTTCGGCAGTACCATTACCACCCTGTTCGTTTCGTGCGTACCGGTATGTTATTCCTCGCATGCTGTTTATCGTATCGGAATGGGACTTTTTAGCATTCGATCGATCAGATCCGATATCGGATTGTTTAGTGGATATCGGGTGTTTGACGTCCGTATCGTATCGGAATCGAGTATCGTTCCGATACGACGAACTACTTTTGTCGACCTAAACAATTAGTCTAGATAGTCCAGACTATGAGGTCGCATGGCATCTCGGCCACACGAAGCAGCCACAGCCCGGGCTACTATGTGCAGTGTAGAGGGGTAGAAGGTAGAAGATGTACCCGAAGTCCGAAGCATGGACGCGTGTTACGCGTAACACGTACCTGGTATACAGAAGTATGCCTCGCGTTCGGAGTCCGCGCGCCGCAACTGGCTCTGGCAAAAATAGCTGTTCGCGGAGATTTGAAAATAGCAAGCCCTTCGTCGGAAAAGCTTCCAAGCCCACGTACTGGAAACCCCTATTTTTGTTGTGTTTGAGTTCGCTACTAAGGCAATCAATGCAGGGCTCGCAATGCAGCAGCTGCAGCGTGTGCAATGTCTGGTATCTCAGCATTTCATAGCAGGGATTCGCTTGTGGAGTGCTGGTAGTGGTGGTGGTGATGGTGGCGATGCAGGCTTTATACCTACGAACAGGCTTTGTTTGCTTGCTGTATCCCTGGTGCATAAAAAGGGCAGAGGGAGGCTACCATACCAAGTGACCATTCACATCGGTCCAATGAACCCCTTCCGCTGGCCTGTGCTTCCTGCCGTCGGTGCGGCTGCATCCATCATGACACCTGCCTGACGCGGTGAGTGAGCAGCGGAGAAAC
Organism: Undaria pinnatifida; assembly: GCA_012845835.1. NCBI lineage: Eukaryota > Phaeophyceae > Laminariales > Alariaceae > Undaria > Undaria pinnatifida. The sequence goes on along the minus strand of JABAKD010000009.1, from coordinate 9,269,070 downwards.
AGGTGCAAGGTGCAAAAAGACCTTTTTACATGTTTGCACTACTGTTTGCACGCCCCGAAAGGGAGGGGGTGGACGTGTTCCACCCCCCCCAGGTGCTGGTTTCAAGATAAGATTTGCTGTTGCAGTTCTCGGGTGCTTTTCGCAGTTTTTTCGTCTAATTTCGTACGAACGGGCGACGGCGTGTTTTGTTGTTCTTAGCCGTACCATAATAAGCGTCATACTGTCCGAAGCGCCACGTATTAAGGAGGGGTACCACACGCGAGCAGCACGATCATGTGGCATGTTACACTTTCTTGTACTGCTGCACGTTTTTCCCGTAATAGGCGGATGGCAAGACTAGGCAAGACACTTACTTGTCGCTGTTTAGGTCGCGATATCCACGTTCCAAGTGATTGCCCCCGTCTCTTACGTCTCTACGTTATTATTACGGCTTCCTCACGCACAGTACTCGTAACACATCATATCGTGCTGCTGTTGACAGTTGTTGTGTCCGCGTTTTCTTGACAAGATAAATGAGATGGTATCGCGGGTGAGCTGGTGGGTGAACCGACCACTAATCACTAGGGCTGTGAGTTGTCTGGAGTTCCCGGCTACGAGGTAGCTGTTAGTTGTTGGTTGGCTGGCCAGGGCTGGCGACTATTAATAACTGACTTTAGTCGACTCCCTGGTAGTTGACTGGCGCCAGCCAACCAGTCGGCTAAACCCGCTGCAGCCGCCCCCGGCGGGCCGGTCAGACGCGCATCCGGAGGCAAAAATTGCGGTATTTGACTTGATTTTACACTAAAAAGAAGTTGATAAAACGGACAAGTGTATCTCTTGTTTTGATCACGAAACAGATGCATTCAAAAGCTCGTCTCAATTCACCGATTTTTCAAGGGATGTACCGCAAGTATGAACTTTTACTTTTTATGCCCGGTTTGGGGGTCTCTCACTGGTGCTACCTCTGTGTCGTAACGGTACAAACTCGTGCGGCAGGCAGTAGCACACCACCAGTAAGGACAGAGCACAATATTGACTTCCTACACCAGGAGCATAGAGAAACATGGTACATGGATCACTGGCTGCCGGCAATCCAAGAGCGGTTCATAGTTGAGTTAAATAGAAACGACATATAACATGTCATACCCTCACTGGTATTGGAGGAGTTACCAACACACCAAGCCAACATGTACCCTACGAGCTGTCGTTTCTGAGCCCGCACACAAAATGCCCAGGAAAAGCGTAGACGAAGCGAAATAGGAAATCCGGAGGCAACACCGGTGAGCCCACCCAGCGGTGGACCAACCCACGGCACGATTCGATACGGGTACACCCACGCAACTATTTTGCGTGAGGGCTGCGTTGCACTTCTTGTGTACTTGTACAAATATGCAGAACCCCGCAAATCTCCCCGCATCAAACTGCGCACCCCTGTGCAGCGTGGCAGTGCTAGATGTCGCCGGGAAATACGTGCCTCGTAAGAAACAAGCCTTCCTACTCTCAAGAAAACCCCAAATGAAATACGAAAATAGTTGGATAATTAGCACCGCCGTACCTAACTATAATGTGTGCAGTTGCAAGCCAATAACAAGCTGGCGACTTTTAGTCAGCCGACTCACGGCCCTACCTAGCACAGCACGAGTAGGGATGTGGTACTGTACATCAACTCATTATCGCGTGTTGATTTTGTATATTTTTGTGGTGATTAGTTTTAAATCGCGTCATGTGCTTCATTGTTGTTGGCTAACAGTTATGTGCCAGTTATTCAGTACGAATCATCGTATGTACCTGGTATCAACTACTGTGAATAATTATGAGCTTTAGTTGATTATTATTAATAAACGTAAATCATTATTATTAATAGTTGATTATTTTGTGACAGACCAAACGCTTTTTTCGTTGGAGCTGGCGAAACAACTGCCTGCGGCGCGACCAAAAGGATGCTTCGAAAGATATAACCGTTAAAGGTCACTATTCATGTTAATAATGAAGCCAAATATTGGATTTCCGCGAACCATGATGTTGACAAGTTGTGAAAAAAAACATGAAAACTGATGTCACGATTCGCGACAGAAATAGGTGATTGTTTTTTGACAACGCGACATACTGTCTGTAGAACCAATTTACACAGTCATGAAGTGTGATTCTTTTACAGGAGGCCCCATTCGGCCAGCTGGAACCGGAATAAATGAAAAAACACGATTGCAAGCTTTGAAACTCATGATTATTCTCGCGTCGTCGCCAGTTGACTGTGTTTGTTTTAATTAACTAATACTTCGAAGTAATTAATTATTAAATTAACCCGACTTTGGACAATTTAGTCGTGAATCAAATCAACCTGAAAACGGGTTCATGTACATACACCCCTAAACAAGACTAATATGTCATCTTGGTCCGCTCATTTCATGAGGTAGGCGATAGGCGCCACCAACAAGCAGGAGGGAGGTCCTGCGCTTTGCGCCCCCACAGCTTCGCGCCTACACTGCTGTGAACTCTGTGTGTGCTCTTCCTGGCCATCGACAGCCAGCACACACTTGCGTCCAGTGTCCGTGCCGATTCTTTATCGTATAATATGAAATAAGTAGAGTGTAGGGAGAAGGGGAAGGCACAATCATACTAAAGTATGTCTGGTATTTTCGTGTGTCGCATGTCTTCGGCTGCCAACAGGCACATGTGCAGTGGGGGCTCCGTTTGGACTCAACGCTCTGCGTCCATCCGACTCTTCCTTCTCCGCTCGTACGCTCACCGCAGTATGTATCCTCCACCCACCCCCGTCTCGTCTGTATCTGCACACCACGCGTAATTTAGGTCGTCCACGTCATGGCCGGGAAGAGCTTGACTCTGTGGTCGCACGGTGTGTTGAGTACGTCGAACGTGCACTTCGTCGTTCACAAGGACGCAACGCTGATCCTTGAATCGAAGGAGGGTATCGACCTTCGCCGCCACGAGGTACGTGCATAACAAGTTCCAGTGTTTCGTAGGTGTACCAGGTAGTCGATAGTAGCATGTATTTGTTATGTGTGCGTCGTACGTACTTGGCGTATGTTTGTATGTTGTGCGTGCTAGGGTGCCTCTTTCTGGAGCAGCTATCGGTGGGGAATTTTGGTGCTACTGCACCGTAGCATTTCGATGTATGGCGTTTGCGTGTCATGTGTATGTGTTGTATGCTATGCTGTATGTGTGTGTACCTGTTTAGGAGGACCTACAGCCGAAAGCCTCTCGGATGTCGCCGTACTATCTTTGCCACACAACAACGTGCATCATCGTATAACCTTCAACCACGATCACTCACAGCACACTCCAGTTTGAAGAACAGCACCAAGGGGAAACCAAAATAAAATGATGAATAAAATAACATAAGGTATACGGAAACTGGTGCACGTTGCCTACCTCCAATCTGCACCTACTGCCGACTTAACACCGATCTCTACTGCAGTATTGTAACTGCGCACTCTCGGTGTACCCGCGCGTACATACATCTACCCAAGTGTGACAGCAGTGTGATGGCCTAAGCAACGAGGATTGAAATACCGTCACTCATAACTCATAAACAGCTATTTTAAGGAGATGAAGGAAAGAAAGAACCCGCGGAACTAAGATCTGCCTGGCGGGCAAACAGCAAGAGCCCTTGACGCGACCTTGTCTTTCTTTTTGATGTACCCCACTGACACTGCGTTGTTATTTGTTGTTGTATTACTTGGAGCTTTTTCGGGGTCTTGCTCGTACATTCTTGTTGTCATGGAGGTAGATGGGAGCGCCCATGGCAGTACATGGAAGCTTCCATGGAAGATATTTCCGTGGACGTAGTGTAATCTTCCATGGGAGTAATGGAAGCTTCGATGGAAGCAGTTGCCATGGACGTAGGGGAAGCAGCTTCCACTCATTCCATGTTATTTCATGGGACCTGAACCTTCCGTGACAGCAGTAGTAGTGAAAGCTTCCACGTGAATAGAGGACGCTTCCATAGATAGTGGAGTGGAATCTTCCATGGAATCGTAGAAGCTTCCGTAGTGGAAACTTCCATGGGATCTTCCATCTACTTCCACGATGAACAAAAAATGTGAAAGACCGATTGTTATTCACCAACAACCTCGCCCAGCAAACGATGTGCACAGGGTATGTACATGACCCAGGGTACAGCAGTAGTCTAATATGATAAAAACCGGTATTCATACTGCAGTACCTGGTAAAAATTAACAGTGTGTAGAATATTCTGATGTTATGTGTAACCGTGTAACCCCTCCCGCGGTCCCGGCGTACGTACGTGCGTATTATTTCCTACATTCTCTCGCTGCATTTCAGTCCTCTTCGCGGGCTCTGATCATGGTCGCAGGGAAGGTGGTCATCAACTGGCCGACTCGGTTGGTCAGCTTGTTCGACGAGGCCGCAATCAACGTAAGTTATTAGTCTCGTAAGTATGAGGCTATAGTACTTGCCAACTGTTACAGCAGAGTGTTTTCGCGTGTATTGAGGGTTTACTGCTCTGCTTGTTGTGGTCTAGCGGTAGAGTATCTATCATCTTTGCTTTGCGATCGCGCTGGGGTTCTATTCTCGACTGGTGTAGTTGTGCAGTTGTGTATTATATATCCTTGTACCCATTTTTTCTGAGTCTTCTTCCGTCGCCAAAAAGAGTGCGAAAACGCGAATTGGCAAAAAAAAGTAGGATGTAAATCGGCGAGCATGAGGGAATGCTGAATGAACCGTATGCGTATGCATGCGTGATAGAAACGATGACAAGTTTCGGGGGGCGGGAGGGGTGAGAGAAGATACCTACGTGGCTTGTCTAGAAAGCCGTTGAGGGCAAAACCTCCCGCTAGTTGTAGTATGAGGGTATGAAATTGATGAGTAAAATGTGATGGCAGATCGATGTTTGTTCTGTATAAGCGAACTTTTCACGCAATGAAGTACCAGATTTGTATATGTCGTAGGTCGACGTCAATCCTGTAGGCCTGCACCACCGATTATTGACCAGGTTACTTGGGATTAGACTTAAGTAAGGTTCAGTCGCAAGTGGGCCACGAAAGGAGCTACAGTATGATGCCAATAGACTTGTACAGCAGTAGGCCTCGTTGCTTGAACCCCCTGCGGTAGGGTTTCTTGTTCTGCTTGTTGCTGTGTACGATGAGTGATGGGCGGTTTTTAAGTTCATGCTGCACATGGTGCTATTTATACCAAACATGGCTGATTCATGCCCCTAGTGGGCCAAACACTCATGCCCCGAGTGGGCCAAGCACCGCTCCGCTGCTCGCTGGCCGTAGTGGCTACCTACATGTATCTAGACGTGGCACTTTCGGGCCGGGTCGTATTTTATACCAGGTACAGCTCGTTCGTGACACGTACTGCAATGTTAGAGGATTATCGCCTATTTGTACAGCTCGTCCGTGACCCGTACACTACTATCGTAAAGGATTATCGCCTATTTGTACAGCTCGTCCGTGACCCGTACACTACTATCGTAGAGGATTATCGCCTATTTTTCCTGAGGAACCCGTTTCCAACTCCTGGAATTATCCCAGTCAAACTCCAAGTGTTTTATCCCGATGTGAGAAGCGCGGTGCTAAAAGGGTTAAGGACCTCTATATGCTACATACCCCCCACCCCAACCGCTGACTTTTGCACAGTTGTAAGCTACTGGTAAGTCCGATACGCCAATAATCGCATGGGCTACTAATAGTTCCCTCTCACTACTAAAAATGGTACGATTTGACGCTTGTTACGATCGGGGTATACCAGGTATAGTATAATAGTATAGTACCTGGTAGTATAGTAGTATACTACTACATAGCACTTTTGGGCTAAAACGCTTTCTGAATGACTGGGCTCCTCATATAGACTCGTATAGACTAGAAGAGACGAAACAAATACCTGCTGTCCTCGTTGGACTCCTACAATACCGCATACGGTACCAGTCGTTGTGTACCTAGTAACAGGCCGTGAGACTGGTTGCATCGAGTTGCTCTTCCAGATTTGGTCAGAGTCTAGTTTCTGGGTTGCTGTGTATGGATATTAGAGCTCCTGAGGTGAGAAGCCTGGGGAAATGTTGGGGCACCCCTACAGTACTACAAGGTTCCGCTCCGGGAAGTGCCTAGGGGAGTGGCGCAAGGACACATTATTATCACTACCGGACGCAATGAACATTTGTTATTGTTGTACATACGGAGTACAAAAAAGAGTTGCCCGGAAAAATAACGAATTCGCATTTTACCCGCAGTGCTTCTTCTTGGGCGTACTCAATAGCAGCACTTTCAGCACTTGTTGGGTACTCGATATAGACGTGCCGACGACCGATCTATTGTTGAGAAAATACACACGACACCACTTGACAACACACAAAACCTTTACACCCGTACGAGTATGATATGTATGATATGTATGATTTCGAGAAGCGCGTCACACTTCGAACTCCAGCTTAGGGACCGCTAGGAAGCGAGAAGGGGCACGTGTGGTGTGCAATGCGGCTTACTGTAGAATATTATGTAAAGAGCACGTAGTATTGAGAACGAGGGAGCAAGAGGACAATACGTGACAGGCTAGGCTATGACAAAAGCAACTCGACGCCGTAAAGAGAGGATATATTTTTGTCCGTGGGGTATTCCTCCACTCCCCTACAAGAGTGACTGGAGCCTGTCCTGTGACCATGGACTTGATTATGCGAGTTAGCGTGAGAACAACAACAACGGCACGCGCACATGGTCCTACCTATATAGCGTTTTACTCTCCGCATGCTGTCTGCTGTCTGTCATCTGCGATCTTCGCAAAAAAAAACAGAAAAAATACTCGTCAAAAAACTGCCTTTGTGGACGAACTTGTGTAAGGATGGGTTGGTATCTAAATTATTACTACTGTGTTACAAAGGTTCCGATGTTTCCGCATCGGTGGACGCGCGCACCCAGAGCGGCAGCACAGCAGAAACGTGCGGTATGGTGGGGTGACAAATTATGACAGGCTCCGACACAAGCAACTCGCCGCAGCATAGCGAGGACAGGCCACGCGCACATAAATTGTGTTGCCTACCGCTGCTGCTGTGTGGCAGGGTTGTAGCGTTGTGCTCTCCGCATGTTGTCTGCTGTCTGTCATCTGCGATCTTACATAGACGGTGTTGCCCACCGCTGCTGCTGCTCAGCGGCAGAATTGTAGCGTTGTGCTCTCTTGGTATGGTACGATATCATATACCTGGTACGAAGGATACCAACATGAACATGAATCTAAGGACCGTTTGAGTACTAATATTATATTCAAGCCATCCTTACACCTTACGCCGGCATGTCACTGAAGCAGCAGCAGCAGCAGCAGCGAGAGTAGTGGCGTATAGGCGGGTAGAGCATCGCAGGCTCCGATCAAAGCAAACACCTACTACAGCAGCAGCCACACGCGCATAGAGTTGCAGGCTGCTGCCGCTGCTGCTGCTGCTAGGGGGCTGGACTGCTGCTGGGCGGCAGGATCGTAGCGTGGTGCTCTGCGCAACAATAGGGAAAGGTACGTGTACCCCTCTTCGAGCAGAAAAACGCGGTTTGCATCAAAATCTTACGTGGGTACACGAGGATAGGGGGTGCAGAAACCCAATCCCCGGGGATGTTGCGGAAACCCGGGGATTTGCCTTACGTGTGCCAAAGGCCAAAAAAGTTCAAAAGGCTTGCCACGTGCGACACACTGCACGGATCGCGCCCAAAACTTCGGCAACGAGACCCCAACGGTCGAATTGTGCCCACCCCCCCTAACGATTCGGAAAAAGGTGCGAGCACGAAGAGATGTCCCCGAAGAAGAAAAAAAGTGACAATTCGACGTATACATATTTAGCAGCATGCGTGATTTGTTGTAACTACAAGGGCTCCGCTCCACGGGCGGCTGGCGCCGCCCGCTACGCTCGCGCAAGGAAGAGTACAACTAAATGTAAAGGGGGAGGAAAGAAGAGGCCCATGATTTGGGGCATCTAGCGATTTGATAGTGCCAAGAGCTGCTTTATACGCAGAGTTGATTGCCCTGTGCTGTGTTATGTGTGCTTGTTGGCGATGTAACGTTCTAATCGTCGGTATAGGTGTAATTTTCGGGGGCGGGGGAAGGGAGGACCCAGAGAGGACAATCAAATGAAGAAAGCGAAACAAAGGCGAGTACACACGTACATACATTCCGGTCGGTACCGGGTATCGCATGATACCTGGTACTGCTTTATGTTCGAAAGAAAGCACAGCACCGCAGGGCAAGGCACGGCACCGTACGGCACCGCACGGTGCTGCGCTGCTGAGCTATAGCTGGGCTGAGCCGAGCTGTGAGCGCATTTTTGTTGTGATTCAACATATGGTACCTGGTACGTACAGCAGTAGTACCGTGGTATGACACTTGGAATGATACTTGGCATGTATGTAGGAAAAGTACAGCAAAAAGCACGCAGCACGGCACAGCATGGCACAGCAGTAGTACCGCTCCGCACGGCGCTGCGCTGCTGAGCTAGCGCTGCGGTTCGCTCTGCTGAGCGGAGCCGAGTTGATGATGCGCCAAGCTACACCAAGATGGGACTTCTGGTATGGCATGAACTCACTACGGCACAGCACTACACAGCACCGCACAACAACACAGCATTCACAGCAGTACCGCACCGCATGGCAGGGCACGCCAGGGAACGGCACTGCACGGCGCTGCGCTGCTGAGCTAGCGCTGCTGTGTGCCACTGGGCGGAGCTGAGCTGATGATGTGATGAGCCAACGTGAGATCAATAGGATGGGACCTCTTCTGGTACTGATGAAGGCTATGTGCAACTACAAAAGAAACGCAAAGAAATCGAAGAAAAGCTGGACCGTTCCGCAAGTAAC